>JAYEPQ010000005.1:47719800-48297300 GCA_036321105.1 Dracaena cambodiana
TCAATCTCTCCTCTATAATAATTAAAATTATACTTTTTAAAATAAAAATTTCCCTCACCCATCCTCCTTTGAGGTGGCAATCGGGTCGTGCCCGGTATGGCTCGGGCACAGCCCATGATAGGCATGGATGTGCTGTGCCTAGCACGGCACGTCCGCCCAGGCACTGGCTCGGGCTCGGCCCGTCGGGCACATGCCGTGCCCGTACTGTCACGTTCTTTTTAATTTTTTAATAACACTTTTAGTTAATAAGTTTGTTTAGTAAGTTAGTTACATTAATATGCCATGCCCGTGCGGTCACGTCCTCCGTATGTATTTAATTGTGTTTGTTATGCTTTATTTGGTGGGTGTGCTTTTTCTAAATATTTTTTAAGATGACCCATTCCACTTTCTTTATGAAAGGAGCAGGGTCTTTTACAATTCTTAAATCTAACTGTCCTAACACTATTTTCTATAAAATTTTCAAAATAATTCTATATATCCGATTTTGAAGTCTTGTTTGGGTTTTTGGTATTATGGTTTCGGTGAACTCTTCTTCAGATATATTAGATGACTCTATATTTTCATATGATTATGATGCAAATGGTACTTATGGAGCGTGTCCTAATAGTTGGTAAAATCTTTGATATTCTTGATTCGATAAAAAAGGAAAAAAAAAAGCTATCTGCAGCTTGAGAGGAAGAAGCGTCGAACGAGTATGAATCTATTTTTGAAAAAACGGAATAAAAATAAATTCAAATTATAAATATCTCAATGCCACAAGCCGAAGAAAGAGTTTGAGAGTTGAAACTGAAAATTACTTGTTAATGCTTAAAAGTTAAGAGATGAGAGAAGAAGCCAAAAATTGATTGCTTGAAAGTCAGAAGATCTATTCTTGATGCTTACTTTCGAGCCTTGAATCTTAATCGAATATGGAAGAAGTTTTGTGGGAGAATTCTATGTTGGAAATATTAGAGAGAATTGAAAATTGAGGAGAGTTTTAAGAATTGTGAGGAAGAATGAGATTGGAGGAAGGAGGGGACTATTTATAGGGGCAGAAGAGAATTTTTTGCAAAAAATTACAAAAAACCCCCTAATGGCCATTTTGACTGTTGGGGGGCAAATTTTACAAATACCCCTTAATGATGCAAAATTTTTTTGCAAAACCCATCCTCAACGGTAATAAACAATAAAATTTTAAAAAAGAAATAAAATAAATAAATATGTGTCGGGTCGTGCCCGGCACGTGCTGAGCACAACTCGGCTAAGCTCGAACAGGTCGAGCCGTGCCGCCGCTCTGTGCGACCCCGACTTGGACACCGCCCGAGCTAGGACGCCAGGCCGGCCAGGCACAGCACGCTGGAAGTGTGTTGTGTCGGGAACGTGCCGGGCCGAGTGTGCCCGACAGGCCGCCCAGCCCTATTTGCCAGCACTAATCCCTGTGGTTGGACCGACACAGACACGGCCTGTGCTCCACAAGCCTTGCAGCGAGAGCCGATCCCGCCCTCCGTTGGGGCCGCCGTGCCGTGTCGGGTGCTACCCAACAACAGTCGGGTTGGGTTGCCACATCTGGCATATTGATGTTTTTATTTTGAATAGTTAATGCTAGTGCGAAATCCGCGCAAATGCTTATGATACTTCTTAATTGTTACAGTAATTTATAGTAATATAATAATAATAATAATAATAATAATAATAATAATAATAATAATAAAATGATAAGATATTATGTTGACATGAGATAAGTAAAGTACGAAACAAATGGAATTGGTTAATTATAAATGTATGTACATAAAAAACAATGTATCCAATAAACATATAATATTAATTAAAATTCAATTTACAAAAAGTTTATTTTAAAATCTACCAATAAGTAATGAGCAGTAATATCTGAAAGAAATATGAATTAAAAGTTAATATTTTTGTCGAAAGTGGCTGCACAGAGAGAAAAGTACTCCGACGCTCCGAGGAGAATTTGAGATGCGGATGGCGAAGAGAGATTGAAAGGAAATTAATATAATAAAGAAACTCTGAAGAGAATATTATTAATTTTAAAATATGAATAATCACTGAGAAAATTTAATAGTTAAAGAATAATTAAGAAAAGTTACATTTCATAACCTTAATAGCATATTAGTGACGATATCAAATCTTCCAAATGACTGATAGTATTTTTAAATTTTCTAATTTTTGAAATGTCTATGTAATAACTTTTCAACAATGTAACTATTTCTCTCTAACCAAACAGTCTCGTTTTCACTACCTAATTTTTTAAAAACTATTAATAAAAAATTCAGAAAAATTAATTTTCTTAAATTACTAAATTTTCTATTTTTTATTTTCTATTATGTTATTTTTTCTCTCATGCTCGTCTAATAATATAGGAAGATGGGCCCACACTCATATTCGCTCTTCCCACATATTCAAAAAGAGGACGCACACTCATCTAATGACGGGAAATTCTATTTACGCACAACAATTTACTCTTGACATCAAGTTGCTTTTTATACTGCATTTTACTCTTGGCGCCCTGGTTTCTCTTTACACCAAACTCATATTTTGAAATACTGTTATTTTACTCTCTGCGCCCAAATTTTTTTCCAAAAATAACCTTCCTCTTTTTCTCTAACTCCTCACCCGTTCGATTCTATTTAGGAAAAAAAATATTTTGGTCGGATATTAATACCCGACCAAGAAACATTGTGGTTGGGTATTAATACCCGACCAGCAAGCGAAGTCTCCCAAAAAAAGCTAATTATCGATAAATTTTAAATAAATACGCATAAAACCTAAAAAAAATTTAAATCATACATTAGATTTGTCCTCTAATACCAATTGCATGTTAGAATTTTCTATTTGCATAAAAAAACTCAAACTCAAATTTCACTTGTCACAGTAAAATCGAAGAATTTAAAATTCTTCTAATATTTTCAGGAATGTTAATGTAAAAAAATTTAAGGGCTCAAGAAATCAAATCGATAATTTTGTAGGAGATGTGTTTTTATTAAATACTAAAAAAAATCATTTAGGGTTTTAGAGAGAAAATAGAGGAGGAATATCATGAGTCGTACTTCCAAATTTTAAAAAGTCTTAGTTTAGAATTCATAAGGGTAGTTTAGTCAAAAAAATAATGGCAAACTTATAATTATTTTTAAATTTTAAAACCGTGCGTCAAGAGTAAAATGCCGTGTGCAAATTGAATTTCCCCACCAATTTACTCTCTGCATCCAATTTTTTTTCCAATTTTAACCCTCCTCCTTCTCTCTAACTCTTATGTCGTCCGATCCAAAATTTTCCGAGTCGGATATTAATTTCCAAACTAAAAATATATTGGTCGGATATTAATACCGGACAAAAGAATCATTTGGTCGAGTATTAAAATCCGACCAGCAGTCATCGTCTCCCTCACAAAAAAATTATAAATAATAATAAATTGCAAACAAATACACATAAAAAACTAAAAATAATTTTAAATTATATATTAGATTTGTCCTCCGATACCAATTGCATATCGAAATTTTCCATTTGAGTAAAAAAAACTCAAACTCAAACTTCAAATCCTAATTTCACTTTTCACAATGAATTTGAATAATTTAAAATTATTCTAAATCTTTTTAGGAAAATGAATGTAAAAAATTTAATAGGTTAAGAAATCAAATTAATGAGTTTATGAGAGATGTATTTTTTTAAAAAATTGAATTCTATTGAAAAATATTTTTTTGAATTTTAGAGAAAAAATAGAGGAGGAAGAGAGTTATAATTCTAAATTTTAAGAATTCTTAATTTGGAATTTAAAAGAATAACTTAGTAAAAAAAAAAAAAAAAGAAATTTATAATTATTTATAAGTTTTAAAATTATGGGCGAAGATTAAATTTACTGGTCTAAATAGAATTTCCCCTAATCGGCGGGTTCCCATTTCTCCCGGTGCTGCGCTCACGAGGTCACCATCTCCTTCGTTTTCTAATTCGCCGGAGAAAAACCGAAAAAAGCGTCACGCTTGCGCTCGAGCGACGGCGGAAGAAAGATCGCCAAGACCAACCAATCATCGATCGATCACCAACCAATCATCGATCGATCAACTCTTTCCATCGTACTTGAAGGGGCTGGTATACGCAGTAGGCGGAGTAGCAGTGGTGGGGCTGGCGGCGCTGCAGGAGAAGATGGTCTACGTTCCGTCCTCCCCCCGCTACTATCCCGTCATCGCCTGCTCCACCTCGACTACGTGGACGTCTAGCTCGACGGCATCCGCCTCCACTCCTGCTGCGGCAAGCAATCCCCTCCCGTTAAAGGTAACGGCTAACCGTTAGGGTTAGGATTTTACACTTAATTTGGTGAATTTTGTCGTAATTGAGTCTGCTGCTAATCTAATTTAATGAACTAATAAAAAATGTCCTTGTTAAGGTTATAGCCATCTCAGGCTATGCCTGTATCTAAATTGAACATTAGAGTCTTTGCATACTAAGTTTTTTTTTTTTTTTGGCTCCATGGCTTTGTCTATTCCCTTGAGTTGAATGTAATTGCTTATAATGAAACATGGGGGCTGCAATAAAATGTGTCCTTCTCCTTGTCATGTTTTTCTGCTGTAGGAATTTAGCTCCACATACTGATCACAGAATTTGTCAAGAAATTTTGTGAAGCCTCGTGCTTTGTAGCTGACCCTGTTTTGATGGGAAGTTTTTCGATTTTGGTAAAGTAATAATAATGCTAGAGCCTGACCACTTGCTAAAAAGAGTAATTATGTCAATTCATCTTTGGTAAGGGGCTATTTGGTTTATGGATTTGGATAGTGGCTTTATGACGGTGGATAGTATTCACTAAAACCTTACTTTTCAATTTTTTGCGTGCTTCATAGAAAAGAGATAAGGTTCTTGTGATATGAGAATTTTTCCATGCTTCAATTGTTTGTTTTTATAGATTTGGAATAATAGAAAAGGGGTATGGATTTAGAGTAATGATGGTCAAATATTATTTAAAAAGGGAAAATTCTCTAAAATATTACTAAAGAATAATTAAATAACCCTCTCTTTCCTATTACAATTAATTAAAAAAAAACCCAAATCCTTCCCAACATGCGGTTTCCTTGCAAATCGCTAGGACTTCGCTCTTTTCCTATCACGTGTGCAAATTTTTAAGGATGAAATCCTTGAAACAGACAATGGATTTTATGGATTTGATGGTTCTAGTGTGTAAACAGTAGAACTTTGCCCAAATCCATGCCTCTTCCTGTGAAACAAACAAGCCCTAAAGCAACCACAATTCCTTAATGGGGTTTTTCTTGAGTGGGTCTTTAATTGACTAGCGCTCCCTTCGGATCAAAAGAAGCGCAGCCCAGTGGGCATAGCCACTTCTCTCCCTTTATATGAGGGCTTGAGTTTGAATCCCTCATCCGTGATTGTGATATATGAGGAATTTTGGAATAAAATTTGCAAGTATGTGCATCAATGAGACAAACTTGAATAATGGCTCATGACTACAATGTATGGACTAGTGGTTTGTGGAGATGTGCTCACGTCGTAGATGGTGGCGGCAAGTAGTTCGTAACCATGCGATGTGTTAATGGTGGAAGGAGTTTCTTTCCCCATGATAGTGGATTTTCTTTCCGTCGCATGGGAGCAATCTTGTAAGCCTACGGACCATTTTCAAAAAGAAAAAAAGAATATTAAAGATGTAATTGCATGAATGCACTTACTTAAATTGTGTCCTTCAATAATCTGTAGTAAGCCATTGTCTTGTCATATTTCTCTTCCAAAGTAATTTAGCTCAAAGTATAATTTTGAAGTCTCGCACTTCATAACTAACGTTATTTCAATAGAATGTTTTTGATGTCAGCAAAGTAATATAGAGCTAACATCCATGTCTTGTCTAAAATATTTAATGTTAGTTCAACTCTAGTGTAGTAACCACAACTTCTTGAGTGGGTTTTTAATTGATTAGTCCTCATGTTCGAGTCACTTCCACTAAAATCTAGCGATCTTTTTGGAGCCATCCATTTTTGTCTATAAGATTACGATTAAAAAGAAAGGAACCGTAGATTTTTTGAACGTGTGCTATTGTAGTTGTGAAATTCTGAAATATGTGTGAAGCTTTCTCATGATAAAAAAAATTGTCCGACATGTTACTAAGTAAAAAAAACACTTTAGTGCACAATATGAAACGTCTTTTCTCAGTCCAATGAAATCTCATATAAATCCTTTCCCAATAAAAATCCCATTAAAATTGTAACTTAAATCATTTTGACTATGCAATATTAGATATTCTTAAAAGTGTAATTGCATGGATGTATAGAAAAAAATGGTTTAGAAACATCTATATGAGAAAATTTTAATTACAGAGGAAAATCTATGATATATTATATCCACAAAAGTTATTAAATACATACTTTAAAACAGAACTTGCATATATAAAATCCTCACATCTAGATAATAAATAAATAATACAAAGGAAATTATGAAACAGGAATTATAGGTTAAAACTGTAGCTCTTTGAAAAGTTGATGTATCTTCTATAATAAAGTAAGTTTTATAAGTATATATTCTAGAAAGGTAATAGTTTTCTTAAAAAAGAGAAAGTTTCTATTCTAGTTAGTGGGACACTACTAAAAGTTTTAAGGCATAAATAAATAACTAGAGTTAATGTGTAGGTGTTAATGTTTTAGTCCAAAAAAATAAACAAAAAAGAAGTCAAGTATCATGGATTTTATTGCAAAAGGAATAACATCCTGTTGGATTCTAGTTGGGGACCAACTCAAAATCCATGTGTCGATTCTAAATTCCATAACACCATGACTACTTTAACAACTATGGTTAATACATTTACCAAAAAGTATATATAAGTAATTTAAATGGACGGGCTTGGAATGAAAACTTGATAGACCCAAAATAGATATGGAAAAGAGACGGAACCAAAGAGTGAAACTTGCTCTTTTAATATAGTATGGATACATGTAACATCCATCTACATATGCCCAAGGATTTAGTTTTTATGTAATGTGGTAGGGTGGCTAGTTCTCGTGTCAGTATTGTTGAATTAAACCCCTCCCTTAATATGTTTGTAGTCTGATGCCTAAACTTTTGAATGATTGGGAATTCATTAAAGGAAGTTTATGCAATATCTCTTTCATTCCCTCCAAATCTCATACTAGAATGGAAGCCTAGTGATGCTTATATGTCACCAATTTCCTTGATGACCAAATGCTAAAGCAAAATAGAGGGAGAATACACAATGTCCAATTAAGGTGACAATGGATGGCAAACTCAAAAGGGGAAAGTAGAATGATGAAAAAAAGAGAGAGAAGAGTATGACTCGGGGGCTATATACAAGTGAAAGAGATAAATTTTCACTAACTATATTATATCATACAAGTGCACATCATACATGGATGCATGTGTGGCATGCGCACAGCAGCGCACGTGTGCATGGATGCATGTACAAACACATAATTAAGAAAGTTGACTTAACCATTAAAAGCCAACTATAGTGGAGAGAACTTTTGCTACGTATTTATCAAATTTCTAGTATAATTTTCAAACCATTAATTAATAAAATATAAAAATGTGCCATGTGGATGCACTGCTTGGCCCTCAATTTTTTATAGCTATAACAGTTCTATAGGTCATTCTTCTTAGTTTGGAATATTGTTATAAGTATTTAGTAAATTTCTATATAACTTCCAAATATTTCATTAATAATATTAGAAAATTTTGCCATATATATATTCACTCAATGTGGCTTAACCTTCAATTTTCATAACAATAGGAGTCACGTGGACTATTTTTCTTATTTTGCCATGTCATTACACATATTTAGTAAAGCTATTGTGAAACTTCCAAACCATTTATTAATAAAATATGAAATTTTGCCATGTGTTATGCGCACTTGATGGGGCTTAACAATCTTTTCATAACAATAGGTGTCCTATAGGTTGTTTTTCTTATTTTGGTATATCATTGCATGTATTTAGCAAATTTCTAGCGTAACTTTCAAATTACTCATTAATGAACTTGGGAACTTTGCCATGTGTGTACACTCATTAAATCAAACTTACTCCTCAATTTTCATAATTATAGGAGCCTTATAGACCGACTTTCTTATTTTGGAATATTTTTACATGTATTTCGTGAATTTCTAGCGTAACTTGCAAACTATACAATGAATATGAAACTTTGTCAAATATATATACTCCTGAATTGACGCCTAGCTCTCAAATATCATAACTATAAAAGTCTTATAGACCATTTTTTTATTTGGTATTTTTTAATATGTTTAGCAAATTTCCAGAGTAACTTTCAATCCATTCATTGATAAAATATGAAACTTTGCCACATAAATACACCAATTAAATGGGACTTAACCCTCAATTTCCTTAACTATAAAAATCCTATAGGTTGTTTTTCTTGTTGTGGCATATTTTTACACATATTTAGCAAAATTTTAGTGTAACTTCCAAATCATTCATTAATGAAATATGAAATTTTGTTGTGTATAACTCACTAAGTGAGGTTTACCCATAATTCTTATCACTATAAGGGTTTTATAGTCAAATTTTCTTATTTTAGTATATTTTTATATGTATTAGCAAATTTCTGGCATAACTTCCAGATATATATTAATACAATAGAGCAAAAACAACTAATCCACAATTTTCAATAGAGCAAAAACAATTAATACAATAGAGCAAAAACAACTCATTAAATAGGGCTAACCCACAATTTTCATAACCATAGGAGTTCATAGTCTTTTCTTATTTTTTTTTGCATTTTTACATGTATTTAAAATTTCTAGCATAACTTCTGAACCATTCTTTAATAGAAAATGAAATGAAATCTTGGCATGCGCATGCACTCACGAAATGGGGCTTAACCCTCAATTTTCATATATAAATCCTAAAGTCCACCTTTCTTAATTTGTTGTACTTCTATGCGAATTTGGCGAATTTCTAGTGTAACTCCTGAACCATTCATTAATAGAATAAAAAAAAAAAAAAATTCACGTGTATACACTGACAAAGTGAGGCATGGCCCTAAATTTTTATAACCAGTAGGAGTCCTATAGTCCGCTTTTCGTATTTTGACGTATTTTTACACATATTTAGTGAATTTCTAGTGTAACTTTTGAACCATCCGTTATTATACTACGAAACTTTGCAACATGCATGCACTCACGAAATGGAGCTTAACCCTCAATTTTCATATCCATATGAGTCCTATAGTCCATTTTTCTTACTTTGTTGTATTTTTACATGTATTTAGCAAATTCTTAGGGAACTTCCAAACCATCCATTAATAGAATATGAAACTTTGTTACGTATTATACACTCAAGAAATAGGAAACCTCAATTTTCATACATGTACGAGTCCTGTAGTCAACTTTTCTTATTTTTTGTATTTTTATATGTATCTAACGAATTTCTAGTGTATCTTTCGATCCATCTATTAATAAAATATGAAACTTACCACATGTATACATTCACGAAATGGGGCTTAACCCTTAGTTTTCTTAACCATAGTAGCCCTCTAGTATGCTTGTCTTATTTTGTCGTATAAAACTTCTAAACCATCTATTAATAGAATATGATGCTTCGTCATGTTTATGCGTTCACGAAATGTGCCAATATTCATAACCATAAGAGCCCTATAGTCCACTTTTCGTAATTATCGGAGTCCTGTAGTCCTGGAGAACTACCTTATTGAGGTCTTTTCATCCATCAGTGTATATTTTCATTACCAAAGTTTTGTCTTCAAAGGCTAATATCCTTTAGACATAGAGTTCTTTCACTGATAGCAAGGCAGTTCACTGTTAATTTATCCCAAAAGAAAAAGTTTCTTGAGGTCATACTAGATCAATTGTCGTTGTAGATTTCATCAGGTTCAGTATGATGACATGGGTTTTGTGTTGCCTCATTTGGTTCTGATAAAAAAAATTCAAAACTTATCGTCTTCACAGCAAACAAAATGTGAATTTAGAGGCTAATGTTTGCTATTTCATTGATTCGAGGCTGTCTTAAAGTTTCATAAAATTTGTATCTGACAGGTTTCTGCTTTGATATTGGAAAATACACACCTCTATACTGGATATCGCTGGTCCCTGGAGTCATGCTTCCCTTCTTAAAGTGCTTCATAGGTGGCAGTGCCTCAAAGTTGCAAGGTTTCTCAATTATGCTGTATGCTCACAGTGGAATACCATTGATGTTGTTGGGGAGGTTAGCCTTCAAATCTTATAGAATACGTTTTGTTCCAGGAAGCATCTATGTTGACTTTTAGTTTAAATGAATATCTTGTTATGTGGGCCGAACTGCAGTGATACCTTCTTGTCAAGTCATAAGCCTTTTGGATTGTTTTAGATTGGTTGATTCATTTGATGGATAAAATTGCAAAAAGAAAAAAAAAGAGGAATTTAAGCCCCCTTTAAAGCTTTGTTTAACCATATTTAAACTTTTGCAAATCCAAGCCTTTCGTTATTTGTTTACTGTTTACACAGGTTTACACTGATACACTCTCTCCATAGCATGCTCCTTATTTTTTCTCCAGGGACAAATTTTGAATTTTTAAACCCAATTTAATTAAAACTTTTGTTCTATTTGATTCAGCTACTGCATTTTTAAGATTTTTAACAAACATAATTATTTTTGCCTTGTAAGTTGTAATTTCTGGCTTAGTTTCCTTGTAATTTTTCTGGTATAGAAATCCTTCCAATATGGGGATATGGCTTTTCATGAGTGATGCCACCCACCTTTTCTAGTTTTTATTTGGTTTCCGTGACTGCCTGAGGTATGTTCCAAATTTGCTGTTTATTAAATTAGACCCTGTGTAAGTGCCTATGCAATTTATAACTAAAAATTTCTGCCAAAATTTCTTCTTCCTGTCTGTTTTCTCCAGCCAACTTTCAAGTATGTTTTGCTTCTAGTCATCCTGCTAACAAAATGCTCATCTTATGAGTTCCAATAATCCAAATTTGAAGCATGATATTGTTCACACGATGACAGAGAAACAAAATACGGTTTCATTTGAAGGCATTTCCCTGAAAATGGAAGAAAAAAAAAAGGAAAACTTTATGCTTAATTAAACTCTATCAATCAGTCAGCATTGCAAATGCAGTACCATGCAAATAAGGTACAAAATTACCAACATTTTCATTTATACGTGAATAAAATATATTGAAATTCACAAATAAGATTAGCATACATAGTTATGCATGGAAGCCGCCATTCACAAATAATGACTATAATGGAGGACATAAAGCACATAGAATTTGATAGGAAGAAAGAAAATACTAAATTCTATAAAGTAGGCAACAATCAAATATAACTCTTATGCTCCTCCGTAAAAATCCCTCTATCAATCTAGTACTAACCTAATGACCAATAGTAGGAGAACATCTACTGAAATTAGGACTTCATTAAAATGATCCTAGAATAATTAGGAAAGTCAAAAACTCTTTGAAAGGGGCATCCTGTTGTAATATAAATCACCCCGAAGTCATGTAGAATTGACGACGTAATTCCAACGCTTTTCCCTGTATGCCAAATTTATGGTGATGACTTGACTTCAATTTCTGTAGTATAACCTTATTGTCAATTCCATATCAACATCCTCAACCTATTGAATATCTTCTTTGAATATCATTTACCCAATCCTTGATGTGAAATTTTTATCTTCAATAGCAACCTATTGTACATACTTGATCACAGGAATTACGTTGTTCTTTGTAGAGAATAGTATAACAAAGATATATAGTTAACTTCCAACTTGGCTTGTGTCTGACCGGATTTTGACCTGATCATAATTCGAGATCCAGACCCAATGGATTTTGTAAAAACTCTAAAATATATAGATGCAAAACTACTTTTAAATGAGCAGGTATTGGTCTAACAAATATGGAATAAAACCGGTGAAATTGTATGATAGTGAAACTTGGAGGATCTTAGTTGTAGGATAGTAAAACCTGTGAACTAAGGTACATCTGAATTGAAAAGATTAACCTGGAGGTTCTTGGTTTAGGTTTTTCATGGCATGGCTGCTGAGATGCGTAGCAAGCTCTTAGTGGGACAGTGATAGGGGTCCTATAGTTCACTTTTCTTATTTGATATTTTTTTAACATGTATTTTGAGAATTTCTAGTGTAGATGAAACTTTATTACGTGTATACACTCATAATAGGGACTTATCCCTCAATTTTCATAACCGAGTCTTATAGTCTAGTCTTCTTATTTTGTCATATTTTTACATTCATGCAGTGAATTTCTAGTGTAACTTCTAAACAATCCATTAGTTGAATATGAAATTTTGGCTCGTACATGCACTCACCGACTTACGAAATAGGGTTTAACCCTCAATTTTCAGTCGTTGGAGTCTTATGGTCTGGTTTTCTTATTTCATCATATTTTCACATGTATTTAGCAAATTTCTAGCGAAACTTCCAAACCATCCACTAATAGAATAGAATAGTTTGTCTCGTATATGCACTAAATGGTGCTTAACCCTCATAACAATAGGAGTCTTATATTTTGTTTTCTTATTCTGTTGTACTTAGTGAATTTCTAACTTCTAAACCATCTATTAATGGAATGCAAAATTTTGTCACATGCATGCACTCACGAAATGAGGTCTAACCTTCAATTTTCATAATTACAGCAGTCTTACCGCCCACTTTTCTTATTTGTCGTATTTCTATGCATATTTGACGAATTTCTAGAGTAACTTCCCACTGATCCATTAGTATAGTACATAACTTTGCCACGTGCATACACTCACAAAATGGAGCTTAGAATTCAATTTCATAACCATAGAAGACTATGAAAACCATAGAAGTCTATAGTTTGCTTCTCTTATTTTGTTATATTTTTACACGTACTTAGCGAATTTCTAGCATAACCTCCAAACCATCCATTCATATAATACAAAATTTTCCCCGTGCATATACTCATGAAATGGGGTTTAACTCTCAATTTTCATAACCATATGAATCTTATAGTCTGATTTTTTTTTTAATTTTGTTTATTTACACTTATCTAGCGAATTTCTAACTTCTAAAACATCCATTAATAAACACGAAAACTTTGTCTTGTGCATGCACTGACGAAGTGAGATTTAGCCTTAATTTTCATAACCGTAGAAGTCTTATATTATGTTTTTATTTTGTCATATTTTTATATGCATTTAACAAATTTCTATTTTAACTTCAGCACCATCCATTAATAGAATACGAAACCTACCTTGTGTATATACTGACTAAATAAGCTTTAACCCCCAATTTTCCTAACCATAGAAGTATTAGTCTGCTTTTCTTATTTGGCTATTTTTATGCATATTTATCGAATTTCTAGAGTAACTTTCAAACCATCCATTAATAGAATAGGAAACTTTGTCACATGTATACGCTCACGAAATGGGGGTTAACCCACAATTTTGATAACCATAGTAGTCATATAGTCCGTTTTTTTTATTTTGTCGTATTTTTAATCGTATTTAGCGTACTTCTGGACTTTTATTTTATCTCGTGTATACACTTACTAAATGAGAGTTAACCCTCAAATTTCATAACTATATGAGTCTTATAGTCTACTTTTCTTCTTTTGTCGTTTTTTACACGATTTAGTGAATTTTTAGCTTATTTTGTCCTTGCCAAACACAGCCTTTATTCTTGTCATACAGCCTATTTTGATTTTGGAGATCAAACAACCTACTTTATTAGTCTGGGTTGCAAGATGAACTTATACCTCCTCACATAAAAATGCTGTATCATAAAGCACGTGAACGTAATGTTCGGTGTCCAGTTGATTTTCCGACCCAGATGCATATTGACACATGAATTTCCAGTGGCAACTGCTATTGGAGAACAATTCAGGTATTCTTGGATCAATGTGTTTAGGATACATGGGACATCGAATTGAGCCATAAAGCTGGTGACAGTATCATGGATAACAGTCCATTCCTTTTGTTCCTTCTACCCACCTTAAAATATAAGATGTTGCCAAGTGTATCATAAACATATTGATCCAAGAATATTAAATATAAAACTACAACCCACATAGACAGACATACACCCGGCCTTCAATATTTTGTCCATATTCTTTGTACTCCCTCCTTTCTCTCTCTTACTGATAGATTAAATCTCCATTACATCGTTGGTTGGTTGTTGCTGTTCACATTGCACTGTGCTCTCTTCTGTCAACTGAGACGGTATGTGATGCAGAAAGCACCTCTTTGGTTTGATAAACAAACTGCCTACAATATATGAAGTTGTTAATGGAAACAATGAAGTGAGGACATCTGGCACCAACAGCCATAGCAACAACATGTCCAAGTCAAACTCCAAAGTGGTAAATGCAAAATTTTGATCCCTTGGTTGTTTATTAACTATTCAATATACAGTTTTCAAGTATTACTGATAGTTATATATTCTGGTGATTCATTTGCCTGCAGCAGTTTCCTTAATGGATACTGCCCCATGAACTTGCAACTGTTGAGGTTATCCTTGGATTCTAGTGTTATATTATTGCGATTAGGCTTATTTGAGTTTCAAAGAAAGATTTACTGTATTTATGTATTAATTTATATTCTTTAACAGATTATAAATGCATAATTTCTGTTCGATGCTTTCTCACAGATAGACAGTTATAAAATGCTGTTGTCTATTTATCTCAGAGCTAGTATAGCCAGGTCATGGTCATAAGGTTTGCATATCACATAACGCCTTGTGTTTTCATAAAAGCTCAAGAAGGTTACGGAAAATTCACCGGCGGTGAAGGGAGTTCCTTCACCGTCACTTAGGTGGCCCAATAAAATTATTGCATGTGGCACCACTCAAAGGGCGGTTAAGAAAATTTATTTATTTGTTATCTTGAATGACGCCACGTGTAATAATTTTATTGGGCCACCTAAGCGGCGGTGAAGGAACTCCCTTCACCGCCGGTGTATTTCCCATTTTCTCATATATATATATATATATATCCGTATCTGGAAACAACGATTAGTGGATATTGGTACTGTCACTGCACAACAAGCAAAGGATTGGGGATTCAACTCTGACAACTTGACAACCATAGAAGAATGATCGGAAATACAGGATATATATATATATATATATATATATATATATATATATATATATATATATATATATATATATATATATATATATATATATATATATGTGTGTGTGTGTGTGTGTGTGTGTGTGAAAATAACTATCCATCAAGGAGTTATTTATAAACCTTTTGGAATAAGCAAATAGCCACTTAACCATTGGAATATGTAAATTTTGTTTTTAATTAAATCTAGAGGATTTTTTTTTTTTAATAGCCACAAAACAACGAGTTTTTGTACTATAGCATGGGCTAAAAGCCACCTCTTAAACCAGTTGAGAAATATTGTCGAATTCGTCCCTTCTAAACTTAACTCATTAGAGGATTATTTTTTATAGCCACAAAACAACGAGTTTTTGTACTATAGCATGGGCTAAAAGCTATCTCTTAAACCAGCTGAGAAATATTGTCGAATTCGTCCCTCCTAAACTTAACTCATCAATTACAAGTAGTAAACGGACTGAGTGCTTGCATATTCCATATAATTCTTTATTTGATTCCTTTCCCCTGTTCACTTTCGCCTTTATTTGATTCCTTTCCCCTGTTCACTTTCGCCTTCTTTATGTGGCGAAAGAGCTTGATTTTACTCTATAATTTTCTTGCCAACTAAATGATTTTCATCTAACTCGATGACGATGCTGATTCAGTTTATACAATGTAATTCAACAATTATGCCTTTCCTTTTGTGTTTACATGTGTCACTAGTATTTTTCACGCAAAATCCATGTGTTATAGTAGCATACAAATTTAGAGTGCTAGTATTCATACAGGATTAGTGGATTCAGCATGTTCATTGTTTTTGTTTTGTCCACATTATTATGTTTATATAATTGCATATGTTGGCCATGATTTGCTCTATTGAATTTGAGGGTCAGCAGATGTTGATGCTTAAAACATGCTCAAAGTTGTATATTCCTATTATGAATGAATTTGTATTGTCATTATCTCTTAAATCTGGAGCTTCATCCTTTTCATTTTGATTGTGTTCCCTCCATTCTTGTTTGCGGTGTTGATGCAGCATAAGGCATCAGAATCCCAGCCCAAGCAGCACACAACCAAAGGCACCACCCAAGGAAGAGGAAGAAGATGAATGTGGTGAGGATGGGGAGACTCTGTGTAGTGCCCGTGCAGAAAACTATGCATCTGATGAGTTCTGGATTTGCTGTAATGTTTGTGAGAAGTGGTTCCACAGAAAGTGCGTGAAGATCGCTCACACTCGTGCTGGGCACATTAAGCAGTAGAAATGCCCTGCTTTGCAACACCAGCAACAAGCGAGCTCGCCCAACCTGAAAGTAGCTTCTCTTAGTTTTCAGCTTAAAGAAGGCTGGACAGGTCTGTGTCTCTGATCTTTCACACTCGTAACATAATCCTTTTGCTGTTCCAGTATTTACTCTGTGACATTATATGTTTTATGTTTTGAGTTTTTATTGTACTATTTATGGTATGCTTCCTCTAGTAAAATATTTGTATCAGCTGTTAAAGATGGATGCTGCCTTTTTCCAAACCATTGGAGGGCTTTTTGTCATATTTTTCTTAACCTGACCGTTAACTGCTTTGCAGACTATCTGATGGGATGATAAAGGTTACATTTTGATTAGAGATTTCATTTAATTTGGATAATAAGGCCAGATTTGATTATGAAGCTTATTTGTTTTAGGTTTTATTGTTACTGAGAGAGGTAGTAAATTAAAGCTTATTTGTTTCTTTTTTCTTTAACTTGACCGTTAACTATTTAGCAAACTATCTGATGGGATGATAAAGATCACATTTTATTAGAGATTTTATTTAATTTGGATAATAAGGCCAGATTTGATTATGAAACTTATTTGATTTATGTTTTATTGTTGAATATCTTTTTTGATTTGATTTAAGTTTTATTATTGAAGATCTTAAATTTAATTTTATTGTTAAGAATTTTACTATATTTTGGTTGTTTTCTATTATTAAGACTTGTAAAAAGAATTGTCAAGAACGAAATGTTGAAGAAAAAGTTCATTTTGTTTTAGCATGGTGATTTGTTAGACACAATTAAATATTTCATTGTATATTCATCAATAGTGAGTGAGAGATCACTTAGGTGGATTTTTGTATTGCGAATTTATTAAGAGTGAGTGAGAGATCACCTTATTGCATGGCATACATTAATATTCTATCATTTTATTCCTAATTTTTCCCAAATTTTTTCCAAAAATCCTAATATGTTTTTTTCCCAACCAAATCTTCAATCGCTATCACCAAACTCTATCTTGCTTTCGACTTGCGTCACTATCTTTCAGTTAATTGTAAATTAGAGGAATCTTTGCTGAGGGCATTCAGCTCAAGAGGTGTCTACTTCAATACATTTGGTTCCCAAAGTGACATTGTCAAAGCTTTGTTGATTGATTCATGTGATATTGTTTAATGTTATCGAGGCGCACCAAAAAGTTTTAGCTGTAAGAGATGTTCTTGTGCCTGTATGGCTCATAAGTTGCTATGCTTTCCCAATCCATGGGGATACATTGTAACGTGGATTCTTACATCTTTGTTCTTGTGGTTGTAATTCCCGAAAGAATGAATCTTGTTATAATAGTTTTCTGAGCTTCTCCAGTAAACTTTTGACACATTGGTCCACCATTTGAGAGCCATAGCTTTCATTAGATTTGAGATATTGTTTAATAGCATGCAAGGAGTAAGCTCCAAAGCTATATAGTGACTTAGTGAGTAGTGGTTCTTCCACTTCTTGTTCTTTATCTAAAAAGTCTTGGCATGCATCATTATTATCTCCACAGGCTCCCTTGTGTTCTCAGTATTGGTACACTTGCATTGTTTGGAGAGTTCATGATGCGCACGTGAGACGATTAGACAAGGGGTTTTGAGGGGATTTTTTTTTTTTTTTGGCTGGAGTAGGTACTTAAAGAAATTTAGCTCTTTATACTTGTACCGGAAAATCTCTCTCATTGTTAGATTCTCATTGTTAGATTCACAAGTCGATGTTGCCAAAACACTCTAGAAATCAACAAAGAGTCCTTGCATTAATACAAAGAAGTCCGCACACCCATTTCCCTCTCTCCAGGTGATTTCGAATTTGCACGGACAATGATAACATAAACTAAGCATTTCGGACGGTAACTACTATCAGGCTAGAGGGGGGCTTCAGGAAAGAAGTCGAGCATCTCGAAGGAGTGGATGCTAACCATTAGCAATAGCAAGAGTATTAGGAGTAGATAACACGCAAGGATTGTTTATACAACCATGATGAGGAACATTCAAGTGAGCGTGTTCTCCACCAAGCCAGTGGCGTGGGAAAGCCTAGCATGGTATCAAGAACAAAGTTGAGTGTGTGTTTACTCAGCATGCATGTACTAACTTGTTTTTGCCAGTTGTTTGCCCGTTCATAGAAAATTTAGCACATTCGTTTTGATTGGTTGCCAGTAAGAACTGCAATATTGTTTTGAGGATTATGAGAGAATTATGTGCTTCCAAGTACGAAGCTTTTTTGCAAGTTCATGAGGGGGAAGTCTAGATGCGCACCACATTATACTGCAATACTTTTAAATAATTTTATTCGAATATCCAAGCCAAGCCAAACAAAATAAATTAATTTGTTTCGATTTCTATTTGCATTTATAATTACTTCAGTGATTTTGTTAAAATTGGAAAAAACTAAACGAAATTAATTGATGCTCACCATATTATTCACTATCATAGATATATTCTCCAAATTCACGAATTATTCAAACGCTGACGGCTCTGATATCCAGTTACAACAACATAGGTTGTTTCCTAGAGTATTTTTCGAGTCGAAACAATCCCATGTGTTACTGTATCGCTTCCCTCATTTCTTTTGTTCTCTTCTGCTTTGGGCTCTCCCTCTCGTTTTGCGGAATCTCAGCTTCCTATGTATATGAAAACCCACGGGAAGCCATTTCCGTGGGCTCTCGTCTCGACTCTGGGACAACCAGATCGCACGGCCCAGATCTCCCGTCCTCATTCCCCGGGCCCACGTCGGCACACCGTATCCCACCGCTGGGCTGCGGGGTAGGCGGCCCACCGAACGCTGGTCAGAATCAGGTCACTTTAGCAACCGACCACGGAATTTCCAGTCTTAAATCCATCATGGAGATGCTCCCCTCCGCTCTGCTTGTTGCAAGTTAACGGCGGAGTTTGGAGACGCAGCGGATTCGGATAGGCGGACACGTCATCTCATACTCCCTATGGGCTGCCGACCGACACGTGGCGGTCTAGCCCCCTGATCCCGCTTCGTCGTGTATCTATTTACTATATATGCAAAAATTCTCTCGCTCATCGTCTTATCCTCTCCATCACTCACTCCCCCATTACTAACTTCGTCTCCCTCCTAAACTTTACGGGTGCGCTCACTCCCGCCATCAGTCGGTAAACTTACCTCCCACGATGGTGCTCAGGTACCCTCGCAGAGAAATTCCTAATCCTCTGTAAATTATCAACTAATTTTTAATAATAAAAAAAAAATCCCTAAATCATCCGTGAGGAAATTAGAATTAGTTGTATAGGAGGAGTTAAAGATCGTATAGAATTAGGATTAGGGTTAGGGTTTTATTGTACAGATGAAGGAACGGCCGGAGGAGAAATAGGTGGAAACGAGGGAATAGAGGAAGAGATGAGCCTCACGGCGGCGACGTCGAGAGCTAGGGCTACGGTGGTGGCGGCGGAGGAGGAACGGCCTCCGGCGGCAGCGGCGGCGGTGGAGGAGATCCATCTGCCTGCAGACATCGACTGGGAGATGCTGGACAAGTCGAAGTTCTTCGTCCTGGGCGCCGCCCTCTTCTCCGGTGTCTCCTTCGCCCTCTACCCCACCGTCGTTCTCAAGACCCGCCTCCAGGTCTCCCGCCCCCCGCTAACCTCCGCCGCCGCCGTCGCCGCTATCCTGCGCCGGGAGGGCCCCCGTGGGTTCTACCGCGGGTTCGCCACCTCCCTCACAGGCACCATCCCCGCGCGCGCTCTCTACATGGCCGCTCTGGAGGTGACCAAATCCGCTGTCGGCGCCGCCGCCGTCAAGTTCGGAGTCCCCGACCCGGCCGCGGCGGCGGCCGCCAGCGCCGCCGCGGGGCTCAGCGCCGCCGTCGCCGCGCAGATCGTGTGGACCCCGATCGACGTCGTCAGCCAGAGGCTGATGGTCCGCGACGCCAAGTACGTGGGCGGCATCGACGCCGTCAGAAAGATCGTCAGATCCGACGGCATCCGCGGCCTCTACCGAGGGTTCGGCATGTCCATCCTGACCTACGCGCCGTCCAACGCAGTCTGGTGGGCGTCGTACTCCGTCTCCCAACGCTTCATTTGGGACGGCATGGCATACTACTTCAACCGCTTCGCCCGGCGTAAACCCAACGGCAACGGGGACGATGACACCGGGTTCAAGCCCAACAACGCGACGGTGGCAGCGGTTCAAGGCGCGAGCGCGGCGATGGCAGGAGGAGCGGCGGCGGTGGTTACGATGCCACTGGACACTATAAAAACGAGGATGCAGGTGCTGGACAGCGACGACGGCGGGAGAAAGGGGATGAGCATTGGGAGGACGGTTAGGGTTTTGCTGAAGGAAGGGGGTTGGGGAGCTTGCTACAGAGGGCTGGGGCCGAGATGGGCTTCGATGTCGCTGTCGGCCACGACCATGATCACGACCTATGAGTTCTTGAAGAGGTTATCGGCGAAGAGCCGGGACTCGATTTGAGACTCTGATGAGAGCGAGAAGTGAGAAATTAATGGAAAATTTAAAAAAAAAAATTGGAAAAAAAAAAGAAAAGTGTTTTATTCATTTGGTTTTTTTTTTTTTCCTCCTTGTCATTGTAATCTTCATCTCTTTTTGATATGTATATTTTGAGGTTCAGAAGGGAGAAAGTTTGGGGGTGTACCAAGAAAAGAATGCAATGATATTTTGAACTAAAATGTCATCTTAATCACTGGTTTTGCTATTTGATGATCTTTTTATTGAAGGGCCAATTTGTTAAGTAGCTACATTCTATATTTAAAGTTGGTTTATTGGATAATTTAAAATGGTTGCTTGATGAGCACTTTGGATTGGAATTTTCCTGCTTAAGAGGTGGAATTTTGATGCTTTTAATGCATGGGCGGCTGTTATTTTTAATTTATATGTGCAGTTTGCTGTTCTTAAGACGAATTGTGATTGGCCTTTTTTGTTCGTGGAGATTGGGTTTACTTGAATTTTGGGATGATTTTTTAGGGATGTTGGGAGTTTTTCGATCGGATCCGATAATAAAACCGATAGTAGAAGATATCCGATAATAAAACCGATAATAGAAGATAATAAAACCGATAGTAGAAGATATCCAATAATAAAACCGATAATAGAAGATTCCAGTCTGTTTCCGAAAAATTTTTCCGATCAAAATCTAATAGATTTCGATTGGAGTCGGGCGAAGTTGCTGCAGTCGATGATGGAGTTTATCTTTATACGTTAGTTGGTTGATCGGACAGAATTTTCTAATCGAATTTGAGGATAGAAAACTCTGACAGTCGAAAACTTGGGCAAAGCGGCGGAATTCTGCGGTTGTGTTCACCCCTATTGATTTTAGTGGGTTTGGTTGATTGTTGCTTGATACTCGAATAATGAAGTAGCAACCAACTGCAGCATTTTGTTATGTCGTATGTGCTTCTAATTTTAAAAAAAAAATTATTTATTATTTATTATTTATATTATTTTTTAATATATAGTTGTGAGACCACTTGCATTTCTCTTTTTCACCTCGTTTTAATGAATGATAATAGTTATTGGTTTCGATACATCGCAGACGATATTTAAATTGGTTTGCATCGTAAACCTTAATTAAACATAATTAAGAAACTTTGGAGTTGAAAAAGACATATTTAAGAAACTTGGATAATGATAAGCAAGAAAGATAATTAAGCATCAGTGGATTGTTTTCTAAAATATTTCCAAATGGTTCTCAAAAATATATATTTTGTGGTTTTTTTTATCCATATTCTTGTTCTTTGTCCCTTGTGGCAGCGGTGGTACCCACCCTATCCTAGCTCAGCAGCTCAGCCAGAGTGCTCTTTCAGAGTTCTCTATGTTAAAATATAAAATAATTTTACTTGACCCTCTTCACAATTTCAGAGCTTTTTTTTTTATATAATTTCGAAGTTTTAGTACAGTAAAAGAAACTTTTAACATGTTATTAGAGCAATTCAAATTTAAATTCTGCTGGACGTGTATTTAATTGCGGATTTTAAAAAAAATTATACTACTGAATAAAGTTCAGATTTTTTGTCCAAAATGAACCTTCAACCACCCCATTCCCGATATAAGGCATGATATAACTTATATGAGTACATGCTTTCAACTGTCGCGTTCCCGATATAAGATATACAAAATCCAGATTTTTGTCCAAAATGGACTTTCAACCATCTCGTTTCCGATATAAGGTATACGAGTACATGTTTTCAACCGCCCCGTTCCCGATATAAGATCCGATATAAGGTATACGAGTACATGCTTTCAACCGCCCTATTCCCGATATAAGGTATATAGTATATACAACAGATACCGACAATATATTCAGATTAAATATACTAAAACCTAATTATAATATCGCAGTCACAAAGAATAAATACGCATAGATAAATAAACTGGTATTAATTAAATCATGAAGTTTATTACATAATGAAAACAAAAGGACGGTTCAAGATAATTTAAGATAATATCCATTAAAAAATGATACATTCGGAAACATGGAAAAAACTATATCAAATACAAACTAAATACATAAATAACTACTGATCTTTGATCATTTCAGCAAAATACTCCAAGTCTGCAGTAAAATCAATATGGTTCATCTCAGTATCTGGACATGCATATCCAGATCGTCAGAGAACGACCAACACAATAAATACAGAGAGAGTGTGTGATGTAACAATTATGTTTAAATATGATAATAATGCAAGTCTTATAAAACATCAAATTCATAAGTAACAATAATATTAAGTGATATAAATTAAACCAAATATATTTTAGTGTAGTCACAATTATAACAAGTTATTTTTATTTAGGATGTCATGTAATTGAAAAAACTAACTAATGAGATACCAACGTTTCGATTGTTTCCTATACAAATCCAGAAAATGGTCATATAGATTGTTCGGTGCTGAGTCAGACCTGCCGTCAAGCAAACAAGAATTATAACCAAGTATGATCCAGCAAATCATCACGCACCTATAGTGTATAAAATATTCAGTTGTACAACTTAACAAGTTTACAGCCGAAACAAAATATATTTCCATCATTCAATTTCTCTCCCAACTCAGTATCATTTAAGTATAGTCCATATAGGTCTAAATTCTGGTTCGTAACTTGTATATTGATTATATCAGGCATAATATTTCAATTGGATTTTGTCAACATGATTTGTAGAGTCCGTTCAGTTTATACACTATTCAATAAATCACAATTAGTTATATCCAAGAGTTACTAAATTGAGACATCATAAAGATATCGACAAGACAAGTGTATGAATGCTGGGAGGTTTTCCATGCGTTGTACATTCTTTAATTAGAGAACCAACATACAATATAACTTTTCTAGACATCGATACAAAATGATATCACAAATAATATTTTTCCACGATTATAACATTTTCATGATTTATTAAAAACCTAACTATATTATGTAATTTAACAAGTATTCATTTAATTTCTAACAGTATAAAGACATAACAGGAATATCAATAATTGTACTTGTAGTAATAAACTTATTTTCTGCAAATAAATTTCTAACAATATGAAGAAATAATACTTGTAGTAACAAATTTATTTTGTACAAATTATATGATAATTGGAATAATATTTCTATAAAAAAACTAGCATGTTTAGTGAGTCCCATAAAAACTCATCTCGATTCGTAAAGCTCTTATCTACCAATTAGTAATCACGCAAAACAATCTACATATAGAATTATAACTTATTTGTTAAAAATTGTTTGACACATATTCAGGTGATTTTTAGGGAGTTTCTAGTTTTCATAATACACTTAGTATTAATTTTAAAATTAAATAATATTAGTATAGAAAAATAACTTCTAATGTTGCTATAATAAACTGTCACTTGTATATTTTGTAAAAATTTGAATTGGTTAATCCTCATCAAGCCACAATCTTATTTGTTTGGTAAGAGAGACTTATATGAGATGTAAGGTGGGCTCAGCCGTGCATATGATGTATTAATACTGAACTTGAAGCGTATGTCAACAAAGAAATATTAATATTGTTAAATTTCTATGTGATTATGTTTTTATTTGATTTTATGTTTGTTTGATTTATTGGATAAGTTTGGCATATAAGGATTTTTTTTTAACTGATCAATTATTTTTCTCCTATTTTTGTTTTACTTTATATTTATTTTTGAGAAGAGACTCCTAATTGATTTATAGATAATATTTTGGCCAAAAATTGTAGGATCACACCAAATTCTATTTGAAACTAATAAATGGGTTTGAATCCATTTTATTGTGTCTATAAAATGGTGGATATCTATAAGACGGTGGATATCGTTTATTAGGGTCGTTGATAGTAGATGAGCTAATTCTAAGGTCCAATAATATAAATGTAATAGAAATTTCAGAAAATAGTTTTACCAAATTTAAATAGCAGAGTTGCAAGAGAAGGAAGAAAATAGTTGTTCCCTCGGTAAAGCTCTGGCGAGAAGTGGCAGCTTTGTCAAGGTCAACAACAGCGATCCGACAGAGATGCTCCAATAAAGTGAGAGAAAAGGAGAAATTTTAGAGAATAAATATAACATTGAATTTAGAAAAGATATTGGGTTTATATAGTGTTGGATTTAGGAGTTATAAAATATGAAGGGTTTAGAGAGTTATAAAATTTAAAGGGATTAAGATGTTATGAAATTTCAAGAGTTTGAGGGGTTATGGAATTTGGAGGTCCAGAGGAATGAATGAGTTTGAGAGTTTATAGAAAAGAAAAGATGAATAGTTAAATCTATTTGTTTATTTATTTAGTTATGGTTAAAAGAAATAAGGATTATTATAAATACAAAATAATTTCTCTTAACGCTCACTAAAACTTCGAGTTTTTGCGGGCGCGCATTTAATTGCGGGTTTTAAAAAACATAATACCGCTGCGTAGTGTTAAAATACAAAACCCTCTCTACAACTTCAGAGTTTTGGTGTAGTGTAAAAAAATTTTAACACAAATACCCAATTTCTAGTAATATTGCAAGAAATTATTCATGAAACTACAATAAAACATGAGAGTACATGTCGAATGGGATCAATAATCTCTTCTTTCCTTTTTTTTTTTTTTTTTTTTTTCTTTTTTAAGAAAATAAGGCATACATGTACTGACAGTATTTAAAGCTTTAATATTTTATTGACGTCTGTATAATTTTTAATAAAATTAGTGAATTATTATCCACCTACAAATAAACTTATCGTTTACGATAAATTATCTCTGCATTGACGTATTTTATATCTAGTAGAAATTTGAGAGCAAGGCACTCGTGAGTTCCCATTACACCTTTCTTTAATATATCTCTTAGTATATAATCATGCATGAATAAATAATTCTTAACAGCATTATAAATCTATTTGTGATCTTCTTTAATGCACCCTAGAAGTATTATGTTTAGAGTTCTTAATAACTGGTTGGTGACACCATAAGTTAGTAATATATATATATATATAGATATGGAAATGTACTAACTGCTTACGCAAGTTATCTGAATTACAATTCATTTTCACTATCTCCAATAAAAAAATTTTAAATATTTCTTTTGGATTATGATCTTGACCCCCTACGGTTCACTCATATCCGATTTCTTGGGTTTTAATTTTGATTTAGTCCTCCATCAAGTTGATATAAATTTTAATGGTTTTTAATGAATAAACATTTTGTATCCACTTGATGAAAATTTAAATCAACTCCAAAATTCTTAAAAATTTAATCTTATTAAAGTTAAAAAATGTAAAGATTCTAATTTTAGAAAAAGTTTGAAGAAAAATAATTGGATTAATGTATTTTTGCAGCTAGCTTACGTATTTTTCCCTGAGCTGACAGCTTACCTACAATAATCCCTATATATATATATATATATATATATATATATATATATATATATATATATATATCATTTGTAGTTAGTATTTTCTAGCTTTTAATATGCCATAACACAAAATAGCAGGGGAAATACAATAAAAAAAACCCTTCCTTTTCTGTACGTATATAAATCTGAAAGTTTAGAACTCAAATGTCGGTATCGTGATATTATGTTGCAGTGTACTATTGGGGAATATAAACCATGCTAGGTAATAATGATATCTTGCATCAATGTATTAGTATTATTTTTTTTTTATTAAACTAACACATACATATTTTTTACAATATTATCAAAATTAAATAACAAAAAATTAAAATAATTTATAACCAAAAAAACTAGTTACGATTAGTTTATAGATTCATATAATCATTATAAAATACACAAACTCTCTTTTTCACATCTAACGTAAGACTATTTGAACTGGACATTACACTCGTCCTCATCGAAAGAAACATACCAAAACAATTCATTGGATCAAACTAATAATACTTCCATTCTCTCTGATCATATAACACTTATCTATTCTCTGAACTCATCATAGTCGCCATTGTTGTCTTCTTCGATATTCTTACAGCAATTGGAGAGGGTCCGACTCCGACCAAGTCTACCCTCTCTGTTACGGCCGAATTCTAACCGAGTCCGATTAGAATTGATCTAATCCATCAGAGTCCGCTATACCTTGCATCCCTGACTGGAGGGGAAGAAAAGGAATCATAACCTTAAAACTAAACTAGATACTTGGTAGGTCTTATCTTATCAACATCGAGGTTAGATTTTTATTAACCTCATGTTGTTAATGTTGAATGATTAATTATTATTGATTAAAGTAGATAGGGCCATGTGAGTGCTGAGTACCGTCTGAGTTTAGTTTTGATTCTTTGATAACCCCAGGGTTAAGCATCACCAAATCTTATCCTTGTCTTAGATTGAGGAAGGTCTTTGTCCATTGATTAATTATTTATTTTGAAAGAAATATTCCACCTAAGATTATGCTGTAATCTGATCTATCAATCGTTATCCAAATTATGAGCATGGATTGGGTTAGTGTAGGTTAGTATGGTAACTTGATTTTAGTATCAGCACTGCTTTAATCTAATTATTATTATTATCATGATTAAAGTAAAAATTGAGATGATTTTATTATCAATCTGTGGGTAACAACAGTATTATCTAAACTAACAGTGTTCTAGCTTTATTCCTACAGCTTAGTCAGTCAGCATGGTTTCATGATTTTTTTTTTTAATTTTTTTTTTTAAAGAAAGATAAGGAAAGGGAAAAAAGAAGCTTGGCTTCATCAATTAAATGGCAATGTATATAGTCTTCAACAATAATTATTTTTATAATTATTTTTCGACTTATTTGTAGAATTCTCATGCGCCTTTTGTCTTTTAAATCGAAATATATTACATGCTATGCATTTCATTATTTGCACTGGGTTTAAGCAGAGGTTAAGAGCCTAAAGATGGTCTAATATATCCTTTTTTTCTCTAATAACTCTCACTTAAATAATCATTGTTAATAAGAGTTAAGCTGGCTTTTTATCGATAGTATTTGGATGTAGATACTATAGATCAAAATATAAAATGAAAATTTATTCCAGTACATGTAATCTCATTTATAGGCTATCTACAAATAAAATTTCATTAGAATTTGACGTGATTTACTAATGGATGACAGTTTTCATGCGTTCATTTTACTTGCACTTAATTTATGATTAAATCAAATATAATTTTTATAAAATTTTGTTCATAGATGGTTTATAAGGAATAAATCGCATCTACTGGAATAAATTTTCGTTTTGAAATACCCATTCTTAAATCTTGCTAGTATTCATTTTAAAATATTATCGGTACCCAAGCCTAACTACTAGCTCAACTGATGTACTACATAGCACAAGGCCTAAGAGTCGAAACTTGGGTGGAGAAGATGACAAGCAACACAGCTGACCATGTAGATTAAGATGTGAACGAATATTATACATAAACAAACGTAACTTAGGACTCTTATTCTAATTTGTTGCAAGTTGGCTTTTGTGATGTCTAATTTTGATGTGTCGCTAACCTAATTTTCACAGTCAATACAATGCTCGCGGTGTTGTACGCTTATGCAATTTGTCATTGAAGGGAACCTAATTTTTGCCCATTATGCAGTACCTTGTGAATTATTTAAGTTAGGTACAAGTCTAAACTATGATGTAGACCTATAAATACACTCGTTTTCTCATTCACACTTCTTTGATGCGCTCGCTCTCCGATTAGTTTTATCATTAATTAATTGTTTTGTGATTTCTTAATTTCTTCCTCACTACCCCACCCCCAGTGAATTGGGTTAGCATTCAGATCGATTAAGCATTATTGTTTAACCTCCCATACATTGGAATTGACCTTCGCAAAATTAAGAAATTAGTGATGATGTGTTACTTACTCGAATACGTTCTAGATTGAAGACATGCATGATTAAAAGGAGGCGAATAAATAAAACAGAGAAGTTACAGTGTGTGTAAAGTTTTGATAATGGGAAAGTTACAAATGCTATCCATAAGGAAATCAAACCAAAGGGAAGGGTAGAAGTCCAAAGACCGTAAAAGAAAAGAGCAGGAGTTATCTAAAACAGATTGATATCGTTTTAGTCCCATATCAGAAGAAGAAGTTTTAGAAACAGAGAGGCTTAGAGATAAATTTTAAGGGATATTTACAGATCTGTCCCTTATTTCTTTATAAATTATAATTTAGTCTCCCAAATCTTCGTATTTAGGATTTAGTCGCTCAAATCCTTTAAGTTACTATAATTTAGCCCCCCAATTTATATTTTGGTTCGATTTTTCCGTTTTACCCCTGATTTCCTTCACTTAATTTACCTTTCCTCTCTCTTCTTACTTCTTATTGGGTTCTCTCCTTATTTTTCTCTTATCTCTCTATTCATTTATCGGATTCTCCCTCTCTATATTGAAACCAAATGTATTATTCTCCACTAAATATATTAAACTTTTAAGTCTCAATATAAATTCATTTATTGGGGTCTTCCTCTCTATATTGGATAAATTCATTTCTAGGTTTAATATATTTAGTGGAAAATAATACATTTGGTCTCAATATAAAGAGGGAGAACCCAATAAGTGAATAGAGAGAGAAGAGAATAAGAAGAGGAAGGAATTAAATAAAGGAAATCAGAGATAGAACGGAAAAATCAGGCTAAAATATAAACTGGAGGACTAAATTGTAGTAATTTAAAGGATTTGGGGAACTAAATCCTAAATATAAAGATTTGGAGAACTAAATTATAATTTATAAAGATTTAAGCAATAGATCTATAAATACCCCAAATTTTAAATAGAGAGGGTTTACTTAACTGGACAGGGTCTTTGGTGAACAAGAAGGCTCAGGCCTAGACGAATGGGCCTCCATTGCAAACTCAACGAATGGGAGAGTTGACGTCATAATTTGTTGCGAGGGGTACCTGCACAATTCTGAAAATTTAAATATTACATTGTTTTATAAGCTAGGCTAGCTTTTATATTTTATGCTTTACAAACTAGGCTAGCTATTGTTTTATAAGGTTTTCAAACTCCAATCAAATAATAACAACGATATTGAGCCCCTAAATTGACAAGAACAATATTCTTCGTTGGAAGCTCCAAGCCAAAAATTTCGCAATGTTTTACGAAACATAACCTGTAAATCGAAATATCAAACCTAATAATTCTCTTTCAATTTGGAATTCAGGCTTTAACTTCAGACCCAACTGCTTATGAGATCAGATTAAAGCTTGCCAGCCAACGCTCTGAACCACATTGAATGCATAATGTCAATCTTTACACAAAATACTCAACAATTCCAAACAGACTATTACGGCCTATTGCACATTCATGCTAAACAAAGTAAAACCTCTACCAAAATCAATGCATATCGACATTATCATATACGAAAAATGCCCAAAAATTCAATCAGATTGAAATCAATAACCGTCCCGTTCATGCTCAAATGAAGTAACATGTTAACACCCATCCAACTCTTTTAACTCGTGAGCCCACTCCTATGCACCAGGCCACCACCTTTTAAATGCAGAAATTCAAGGCCTCACCCCCTATAGTTTGCTTTAAGGTATAACCAAAGAAAATGGGGGTAGAGGAATACCCTCTCACTTCTTCCTTTCGAAGGAAATACATATTTACATGCTGCTAAATTCACCAGATTCAGTATAACTTATGTTAAACTCGTCGGTACTTTGTCCAAGTACAGTAAGATCTTCATATGTAATTGAACGCTCAGCTCAATTTAGTAAGTTATCTGACTAATTGGGTATAAGTTGGTTGAATTGTGAAGATAAAACAAATTAAATGAGTTCAACTTACCAGATTCAGCTCAAATTAGCTTGTGGAGCTTGTGTTTATGGATGGGATTCAGGACTCTTCTTTGAACTGATTAACGCTAAACTCATCTCAGTTTTGTCTCCAGTGACATCTTCATGTGTTATCAATTGTCCAGCTCAATTCAGCAAGTTTTCTTTCAATTTTCGGAAAAGTCGGTTGAATTCTGAAGCTAAAGAAAATCCAAATAATTCAAGGCTAATAGACATTGCATGTGAAGTTACGGTGAAAACTAGACAGCAATGTACCTACTGATCGTCAGTCAAATAAACTTTCCAGGTCTAGTTACTGCCACCTCTATTGCATGCATGCATGCATGCATGCATGCTAAACCATCAAATGCTAGCTCCTCTTTAACCCCATTGCCTATAAGAAGGACAATCTAGCCTCATGGATTCTCTACTACTACTTGAAAGCTGAGAAACTCGGCACAACAGAAGCATGAGTACTCACCCGTCTTATGCTGTTCTTTTCTCCCTCCTGATAGTCTTTGTCCTCCCTTCACCTTCCATTGCAAACTGGGATTTACTCGGCCACCACAATTGGTTCCCATGGCACTTCCCCTTCTGGTCACCCTACTACTCAAACCCATCTCCGCCAGCTTCTCCTTACATTTACAACCGACCGCCAGAGTATCCAGCACCTGACGTGCCTGGATACAACCTGCTGCCAGCACCACCGCCACAACAAACACCAGCCTGCGAGTCTCCACAGCCAGCACCACCACAATCACCCGAGCTCAGCTATCCTCCACCTTCTCCTTACACCTACAGTCCACCGCACAAGTATCCAGCACCTACCGCACCTGAAAGTCCAACGTTAGCATCACCACCGCAACAAACACCTGAATTCAATTATCCACCTCCCACTCCACCTTCTTACACTAACAGTCCACCACCTGAATGTTCATCGCCTACCGTGCCTAAATACCATCCACCATTAGTGCCAGTGCCACAAAAAACACCCACATCCAAATCTCCACCACCACAAACACCCGAGTTCCAATCTCCACCTACATCTCCTTACAACCATAATCCGCCAGAACAGTTTCCAGCACCTACAGTGCCCAGTTACCGTGCACCGCCGCCACAACAAACACCTGCACACAAGTCCCCACCCCCACAAACACCTGCGTTCAAGTCTCCACTCCCATCACCACCTTCTTACACCTACAATCCACCCCTACAATATCGAGCACCTCCTGCGCCAAAGTACAAATCGCCACCCACGCCACCATCACAACAAAGACCTATACATGAATCGCCCCCATTGCAAGCACCAGCAATGAAGTCTCCACCACTACCACCACCCAATCCAGGACCTCTAACACCACCACCATTGCAACCACCTAATTTCAAGTCTCCACCACTACCACCACCCACTCCAGGACCTCTAACACCACCACCATTGCAACCACCTAATTTCAAGTCTCCACCACTACCCCGACAAGATCCTGAGTCTCCAACACCACCACCGACTCCCAAGTCTCCAGATTTTCCAACTCCACCACCGATTCCCAAGTCTCCAGAGTTTCCGACACTACCACCCACTCATAAGTCTCCAGAGTTTCCAACACAACGATCACCAACTCCCGAGTCTCCAAAAATTCCAACACCTCCACCAACTCATGTCTCCAGAGCTTCCAACACAACCATCACCAACTCCTAAGTCTCCAGATGTTCCGACACCTCCACCAACACATGAGTCTCCAGAGTTTCCAATACAACCACCACCACCGATACCTGAGTTTCCAACACAGCCACCACCTATCCAGTCTCCAGAGTGGCCAACACAGCCACCACCTATCCAGTCTCCAGAGTGGCCAACACAGCCACCACCGATACCCAAGTTTCCACCACAACCACCACCAACACCCGAGTCCCCAACACAACCATCACCAACTCCCGAGTCCCCAAAGGTTCCCACACCACCACCAATTCATGAGTCTCCAAAATTTCCAACACAACCACCAATAGCTTCTGAGTCTCCAATGCTTCCAGCACCACCACAGTCTCCAGAGTCTCCATCACAACCATCACCAACTCCAGAGTCTCCGAAGTTCCCAACACCACCACCACCATTGGAAATGCCCAAGTTTCAGTCTCCACCATCACCATTACCAACTCCCAAGTACAAACCACCGCCACCCCTACACTTGAAGTCTCCTAGTCCAACACCACAACCAAAATACAAGTCTCCACCACCAGAAAACCCATCATCATCTCCTAACCTGCTGCCACCACCACGAAAACACAAGCATCAACTACCACCACCACCACCACCATCACAACAGTACAAGCCCACACCTCCACAAGCATGACAGAACCTACCCCATTTCCCTCTGCCTCCCAACCACAGTTCTCCTTCATCACCATCACCACCACCAAGGTACAGGCCCCCACCTCCACAAGCACGACAGAATCTTCCTCAGCCTCCCAATTACCGTGCTCCTCCACCACCACCATCACCACAACCAAAGTACAAGTCACCAGCTCCACAAGCAGGGCAGAACCTTCCGCCTTTCGCTTTGCCTCCCAACAATAGTGCTCCACCACCACCTCCTCCAAAAGTTTTTTCAATACCTTTACCACCACCTCCACTCAGGTCTAAGAATCCACCTTCGACACTGAAGAAACTGGCTCCTCCACCACAGCCACCCAGGCACAACGCTCCGCCACCAGCACATGGGACACCTCCTCTCAGGTTCCAGAATCCACCATCAAGACAGAAGTTGGCTCCTCCACTGCAGCCCCCCAAGTACAATGCTCAGCCACCTCTCAGATTTGAGAATCCACCTCCAAGACAGAAGCTGGCTCCTCGACCGCAGCCCCCAAGGCACAAAGCTCCACCACCAGCACCCGGGAAAAAGCCTCCTCCCACGTTGCCACCACCTCATAACTCCGGGTATCCTCATCCAGCAGCACCCATTTATGAACATCAACCACCACTGCCCCCATGTACCACTACAAGCCACCGCCACCAGTACCAGCACCAGCACCGCCAGTACAAGCCACCATCACCTCCAGGACCACCATGTGAGCATAAGTCACTGCCACCTGCTACAGTCGCTGCACCAGTCTTTACAGGATGAGAATGCTCGAAACAAGCTCATTCATATGTGAAAGAGGAGGAAAAGAAGAATAGCTCATTTGAGTCCCAGGCTTCAAAGCCATTAGCATCTCTGTTGTACTCTTTCATCAGAGAGCAGTTATATGATTATTTCATAAACCATTAAAGTCTTGTGCTCTCAGCTTTGTCATTGAATAAAAACAACATTTTCTCTCTTCCCTTGTCCAGCACTGGTAGCTCTTAGATCATTCCCCTTTTTTCACCAAAAAAAATCGAAGGACAAGAAAAGAGACGTTAGGATTAGGGGTGAGCAGTTTGCCGACAAAACCGAAATACCCGGCAAAGCGATCCGACCCAAACCGATCGGGTCGGTTATTTTGATTTTCGGGTCTCTTCGGTTTTAAAACAGAAATTTTAGGCGGTTAACGGGTTGGTTTACGGTGGCGAAATCGCCAACCAAAACCGACCGAAATAACCGAAATCCCTAATCCAACCTACCCATTAACCCATTAACCCGATACCCAATTAACTCTACCTCTAAATTCTAATTAGGGCTCGACTCGACGACTCGAGTCTTCAGTCCAGTTCCCAAATCCGGAAATCCATAACCTTAGCCCTGGGCGATCTGTCCCTCGCCCGAATCCCCGGAGCCCGATCGGCGATCGCAACTCTCTCCGTCGCCCGAATCCTCCGGCTCCTCCTTTGCTTCCGCCTCAGACCCTCAACGGCTCAACCTCCGACTCTGAGCTCTTTGCAGCTCCGAAGGTACGAAATATCTTCACCTCTGGCTCGCTCGACTCGCTCCAGTTTCTATACAAGTTTTAGTGCCTCTGTGGCTGTTACCATTTCTTTTGACTAGCCAATTAGGTTTTAGTATTAATGATCCCACATATTTTCTTAATTGTATCTTGGAGTTCTTCATTCTTGTATATAAGTAATGATATTACAAATGACCAGCCTGCTCCTGCTGGATCTGGACTTGTAGTTGGTAATTTGGTATATTCTTATTGGAATTGACAGTGGTTACTGGTTGATAATGATGCTGTTTAGTTAATATAAGGATTCAAAGAACCACGTTAATGATAGAAATATTGAAATTAATGATTAAACATGATATATTAGTAATTGATTAAATTACTAATTTTTACTGATTTGCTGCTGTTTAAATTATTATATTGTTATACTAATTTTTACTGATTATTAATTTATTATACTGTTATAACATGATAATGTTGTTGTTATATTCTGATCAAAATTACTTTATCGTTTTTCTGGGTGTTAGGGTGAATATATTCAAACCTAAGTGTCAAGTTCATATTATTCTAAATTTTAAAATATCCTAACTACAATATACTAACTGAAAAAATTAATATTAAGATGTATAAGTTGATAATGACTTGAGAGTTTTTATTGTTCTCCTTATATATGATCATACATGTTACTGGGATATTTTACTCACATGAATTTATTATATTTTAAATTATCATTTTATTAAACAATAACATCTGTTTAGTTTCATGAAAATGATTAATGTTTAGAATCGTGTTTTAGAGACATAAACTGCTTGACTGTGACTCTTGAGCTTAATGATTAGTGATTAATCTTTAGAATTGTGTTTTAGAGACATAGACTGCTTGACTGATTAATATTTAGCTTAATGATCATTGATTAATGATTAATTCTTTGTTTCAGAGACTGTGTTCAACTGTGTTGACTGTGTTTAGGTCAGAGACTATTCTAGGTCATGATTAATATTAGAATGATTTCTCTTCATGTGTAATAGTTTGATCAAGGTAATAGTCTATTCATATCATTTATTATATTCACGATTTCTAATTCTAATTAGCTTTATTTCCTTCTAGAATTGGATGATAGGTCTACGGATTCGGTTATCACCAAGCTATGATGCCCTGTGTATATGTCGAAGGTGCGTATCTTTATTTTTTTTTATAATGCACTCACACATAGTTCAGGCTCTCAGCAGAGCACCTGAGCTCTGTGTGCACAGAGTGAGAGCTTAGGCTCTCTGCAGAGAGCACCTGAGCTCTATGTGCACTCTGTGCACACAAAGTTGAGGCTCTCTGCAGAGAGCCTGAGCTCTGTTTGCATAGAGACCACATGTGCTCTTTGTACAGTTCATTTACTAACTAATTTATTTTTTTCATGTTAAGCAGATTAGTACAACTTCAAGTTTTCAGTGCAGCTTGGGATCATGGGACTCTGGACTTTGGAGCATATATTTTAGTAGCTTTGTAATTAATTTGGATAACAATATGTTAATTTTGTGATCATGTTATGTTATTTAAATTGCTAGTTTATTTCTGTTTGTAATTTGTAAGTTGTTTGTAAGTTGTTTAATGCTACTTGTTTGTAACTTGGAACTTGTAACTTGCTAGTTGTTACTTAGTTGCTATATTATTTTAGTTTTATTATGTTATTTTGTTTGTTGCTACTTGTTTGTTTGAAAGTTTTAACTAGCTAGTTAGTTGCTAGTTGCTACATTATTTTAGTTGTCTTATGTTATTTTGTTTGATGTTTATAATTGCTAAATTATTTCTATTATTTTGCTCCAGGTGTTACAGGATTTGTTATATTTATTAATATTAAATTGGGCCAAATTGTGTTTTTTTTTTTTGGTTTTTTTTAACTGGGCCGAAATGTTTTTTTGTTAAATTAATTATGCTTTTGGGCCGAAGCCCATGAAAATCGAAACCGACCGAAAACGACCGAAACCGAAGTTTCGGTTCGGATGTCGGTTAACTGGGGACTTCGGTCGGTTCGGTTTCGGTTTTCACTGTTCAGTTCGGTTGTCGATGGTAATTTTTCTTGACAAAACCGAAACCGACCGACCGGTGCTCACCCTTAGTTAGGATCATGATACTTTAAATTTAAACATTCCTGAGTACCACATATATTTGCTGCATCAATTATGTATACCTGAAGTCAGCAACAACCCAAATGAGATGAAAAACATGAAATAATTTATTATTTCCCAATAAGGATGGTTTTTCGTTTGATCTTGTTTACAGTTAGTATAGATTATACAATAATATACTGAGAGATCACGGCTAGCAGTCTCTTAAACAGAATTTCTTAGCAAATTTGGAATCTTAACTTAGAAAAGACCAGGACAAATCACTAGTCCCTACTCCAGTACTGCAGAACTGTTTATGCGCCTAATAATATGCATTAGCATCAAAGAGGAAAAAAAAATCAATTTTCCTTTGAGGATACGGAAACATTCCCACAAAGAATGATTTATATTTCTCAGTTTGCTTCTCATTCCTGTTCTTTCACTTTACAGGGAAATTATGGCCAAAAAGAAGTACGCATGCATTGATGAATAAATGCGAGTATAAATGACAGTGAACATATCATGCAACTAAATAATGCTAACGAAGGATAAAGAGTTACCAATCTGTCCCTGTGATCAGAAAGGAGAAAGAATATCCCTTAAATAGTTATTGATCCAACCAAAGATGTCCAAGCAGGGATGGGTGATAGGCTCACGCCTGAGCAGCACCCGCCGGCACCAACCTCATTCCAGAATTACCAGCCAAGCCTAGATGAACTCGCTGGTGGATAACGTTATTTCTTTGCCATGAAAGAGAGCTTTGTTCAACGGGCCTTCTACCGGAGTTCGACGAACAGAGCTTGGTAGTGGGAAAAATATGGCCGCTTTTCAGTAAAATCTGGGAAAATTTGCAGCGAAGAGGGTGGCAGAGCCCTAGTAGATGTGTCCTGTGTGGTTCCGCCGTTGAAACTATGGCACATGTATTAGTGGATTGTCAATTCTCCATGATAATTTGGACGGAAGTTGCCTGCAGGCAAAACATCCGGATTAGACTAGATAATTCGTTGTCGATATAGGAGAGATTCCTCCGTAGAAGTTCTTATAATTTAGATGAGCACAAAAGGCTTATAGCTACTATAGTATGGAATTTGTGGTTAGAAAGAAATAGAAGAATATTTAGTAATACTGTATATAGTTTGGACCACTGTATTTACTGTATTACTAACGATGTGTTATTATGGACAGCTACATTTGGTGATACAGAGATAGCCCATTATTCCTCTCCTCCCAGGTTTACTATAGTGACCACTCCGGAACTACCATTGGGAGATCAGCAGGCGCCGGAACTACCATTGGGAGATCAGCAAGCGCAGATGTTGGAGCGGGTATAGCTTCCCGTGGCAGCTTACATGATAGGGAGTAGAGATTACAGATTTTCTACATCCATAGCCAGGGATCGTAATAGCAAGGTGTATTTGCCTTATTTTGTTTAAGTAGTTTGTATCGGACTGTGTCTTTACCCGCTTTTGCTGTTTAACGGGTATATGTACTCTTGCTTTATTTTGTTTCTCCATTTGTAATTCTATTAAAATCGTTTCAATGGAACGCAGAGGACAGTTGCTCACCGTCTACTTCAAAAAAAACAAGAAAAAAGAAAGAGAGCTTGGTTGTGAGGGTTGATATAAGCCCAGGTATTGCAAATGAGGTGATCTAAATGCAACTTGATTTAAAGCTGGATTAACTCCATGGACTCCTGACAGATGCTGGATGTGGTTGTGCTTGTCCTGATAAACTTGGACTTTGAATCCATATATCAACATACGACTGAAAGAAGCATTACAAAAGAATCAATCAGAACACAGTAAAAATATTCATCAAGTTTTATATTAGGCAAACAAAAACAGATTACTGATGTTTCAATGACATTTGAATTTCAAAATTTCGTTATCCATAGGCTCCATATAAATTATTTAATAAAGGTCAATCTCTCCGACTAAAAGAGATGAGAATATAATAAAATATCATTTCAGTTATGTTCTATATTTTGCGACCATGTTAATTTTTCTTGGCTGTTTTTCAAATTTCAAACTGTCTGCAGGCTCCTAAAAAACAAGAAAGGGCACAAATTACTTGAAGAGTTGACATAGGACGTTCACTTGTTACTTATATTTCAGCTACGAGTTAATCAAGAGTACTCTAAAGATTGTTGATTACTTAAAGAGTTGACCTAGTATGTTCACTTCTCACATATATTTCAGCTACGAGTTAATCCAGGGTGCTCTAAAGATTGTACAGTAATTTCAAAGCTAAGATGGACTTTAACAAATAAAACAAATAGTAATAAATTAATCACTACTATGTTTTACCTGTGTGTTAGGAAATAATATGACATGATAAGTTTATATTCATACTTTTTTTTGGCTAATGATCAGGATGTGAGCATCACCGCCAGATGTTAATCATCATTGCTCGTTCTGATCATTAATAATACAGCGCATTTGAGAACAGAAAGCTCTATAAATTTTCTATAAGCACGTATATTACCTTGTAATATCTAATTTTGAGATATTAAGTCAAAGTTCAGAAAGTACTCATAAAATAAGAATTGAAGAAGTATTAGCTCATACAGCAATCACGAGAAACACAGACAATTGAAGCTGACAAAGAACAAATAACATCATAATACTCTGCACTGTATCATTAACTTGAGAGAGAATTATAATTTTATACAACTAACTAAATTTGTGAACTGTACTCCAAATTAGAACGAAATCTTGTTCATCTAGCAGTTTTACTTGGTCAATGAGATGCAGCTCCGGATATATTTTTGCCAATAATTCAAAAAATGGTTATACATATGATTTACTAATAGTTGACTAGACAAGGGAATACCTGTGGGTTCAGAATGTAAATATTATAGTTTTCAAAATTGATCCTAGTCATATCCTCCATGCCAGTTGTACTCCCAAAGGTATCAACTGTGTATCCACCTGAATAGGCATAAGCTGCATATTCGATAGTGGTCCCAGCTTGTATAAGACCAGCTTGGACAGTCTTATATGGACCATGCTCCATCCTACTGCTAGTTAACTGTTGACTTCCCCCTGACATCATGAAATAATTGATTCTGCATGGGAACTGAGCTGGTTGAATGGTTGGGTACCCAACAACTGTGGGGTATACTATGGAGAAACGATTTGCCGGCATGGTACAATACTTGGATAATGTGAAATGTGGACTTGTGAGTAGAGCTACGTGAAAAATTGCTGCTGCTGAACCAATGACATACTAGGGAATGACCTGTTGTCTGCCGTATAGGTGCTCAAGGCCTGAGGCTGGACATACAACAAAGTAGACAAAATATGAAAGTCAGTATTGGCAAAGAGATACAGCATAGATTACAGATATCCTATTGTAGCATGGACACTTAAAAAGTTTTTAAAAGTTTTTATAGATAGAGTAGTATAAGAAGCAGATTGGAGCGACCATGATGATCCTAATAATGTAACATGGAACAAAATGGCTAGCTGCATTAAAAGGATAGCTAAACATATGTTCGGTGAGTCGAGGGGCGGTGCTCCACCATGTAAGGATATATCATGGTGGAATGAAGAGGTAAAAAATACTATTAAGATCAAGAAAGACCTTTATAGAGATTTGAAGAATAATAATAATAATAATGGAATAAGTTTTGAGAAGTATAAACTAGTAAAGAAGGAGGTTAAGAAAGCTGTTCGGGATGGAAAAACTAAATTATATAAATAAGTGTACGAGAAATTGGATAATAAAGAGGCAGAAAAGGACATATATAGAATTGCTCGAATAAGAGAGAAAGTCTAAAAATTTATGTGCTGTAAAGTGTATTAAATATGAGGATTAGACGGTTCTACTTCGAAACGAAGAGATTAAAAAAAGATGGAAAAATTATTTTGATAGATTATATAATAGTAGTTTTACTCAAAATTTGGGAGATCTTATTATTCAATGTGAGGATATGAATCGTAGTTTTATGCGCAGAATTAAAGAGTTTGAAGTAAAAGAGGATTTGAAGAGGATGAAATCAAGAAAAACTGTTGGTCCAGACAAAATTCCTATAGAGATATGGAGATATTTAGGAGAGATTGGCGTAAGGTAGCTAACAGATCTTTTTAACAAGATTTGGCAAATTATGAAAATACCAAACGAATGGTGGAAGAGTACCCTAATACCTCTGTATAAGAATAAGGGCGACATTTAGATTTGTTCTAACTATCGGGGAATAAAACTCATGTGTCACACTATGAAACTTTGGGAAAGAGTAATTGAATATAGATTGCGACAAACTGTTAAAATATCGAAGAACCAGTTTGGATTTATGCCGGAACGATCGACGACGGAAACTATTCATTTACTTAGTTAACTTATAGAGCGATTACGAAAGAGAAATAGAGATTTGCATATGGTATTTATTGACTTAGAATTTATTGACTTAGAGAAAATCTATGATAAGATTCCACAAGAGATACTTTGGTGGACACTGATGAAGAAAATACTTCCCATAAAGTATATCGACATAATTAAGGACATGTATGATGGAGTAATGGCCAATGTCAGAACATGTGGTGGTTTAATAAGTAATTTTTCTATCACAATTGGATTGCATCAAGGATCTGCATTGAGTCAATTTTTATTTGCTATAGTGATGGATGAGCTCACTAAAACCATTCAGAATGAGATATCTTGGTGTATGCTATTTGCAGATGATATTATCTTAGTTGATGAGATAAGAGCAGGAGTAAATGCCAAGTTAGAGTTATACAGGTATACATTAGAATTTAGAGGTTTTAGATTGAGTAAGTCTAAAACAGAGTATATGGAGTGTAAATTTAGTAAACGACGGACGGACCATAAACTATAATGATGTAAAACTGGATAGACAAGAGATACAAATGAGCAGTCAGTTTAGATATTTGGGTTCTATTATTCAGAATGATAGAGAGATCGATAATAATATTAACCATAAAATACAAACTGGCTGGTTGAAATGGAGGAGGGCAACGGAAATTTTATGCGACCGTAATATTCCATTAAGATTGAAAGGAAAATTTTATAGGACTGCTATTAGGTCAGCTTTATTATATGGCACGGAATGTTGGGCTATAAAGAAACATCATTCAAGAAAATAAGTGTAGCAGAGATGCGCATGCTCCGTTAGATGTGCAGCAACACTAGGAGAGATAAAGTGAGAAATGAAGATATTCGTGCTAAGATAGGTGTAACTCCCATCGATGAGAAGATGCGAGAAAATCGCTTACGATGGTTTGGTCATGTGCAATGTAGGCCTATAAGTGCAACAACTCAAAGAGGAGAGTTTATCAATGTATGACAAGTTAAAAGAACGAAAGGAAAATCGAAAAAAATATGGATGGAGGTGATTCGCAAAGATATGGAGTTTAGAGGTTTAAATAAGGAGATATTACTTGATAAAAATGAATGGAGAAGGAATATCAAAGTGATCGATCCGACATGATTTTTTTTGGGTTCATGTAGCCTACCCCAAATACTTGGGATAAAAAGCTTAGTTGTTGTTGTACACTTATTAAGTGAGACATACCCGTATCTGGCACATGTCAGATAGTGACCTTTCTCGGCCACATGTCAAACACTTCTTGGTGCCCTAAATTGTATAATATATTTTAAAGTTAAAGACACTTTCTTGATACTTTTTAAGCAAATACACATCTCTTACACTCCTTAATATTTTATTTTCTATTTATTTCTCTTTTGGTTCATGTTGCCTACCCAAAGTACTCGGAATAAAAAGCTTAGTTGTTGTTGTTGTTGTGTTTCATTAATAAATCAAAGCTATTTAGTATAGTAAGACAATCTTGATAACTAGTTAATTGTTCTCTATATCTTGCGCTTCTCATCAGACAATCCAAATAAGACTTTCCCTTAAAAGCACTTATTATAAACACGGAGGGTCTACCCATGATTTCAAAAAAAAAAGTTCTTATTATAAAGAGATTCTAGTAGGTTTCTAATTTTAATGAGCTGACCAAAAGAAAACCATAAGGAAGAGGTTTTTGATTCAAACAACATATCTGTTTATGAGAAATGGGGAACAAACAACAAACCATAAAAGAGTCAAAACTCATGTGACTAGTGCACTTTAGAAAAACATTAACATTCCAATTTCAAGTGCTATAGAAAATTTGCAGATAAATAGAGTTGACAGTAAAATAGCAGCTTCTATAGTTTGCTATAGAGGCCTATACATCGTTCAGGCCCATTGTACTTTAAGTACAATACCATGGGTGCCTCATCTTACATTCTGATTTATATTAACTTGTGAGCATCTAACTACTAGGTTTTATGGACAAATCTTCATGGCAAAATGCCAATCCTTTTTAAAATGGTTTAAATGTTTAATAGTCACTATAGATAAAATATTTAAACATTCAGTTTAATAGTCACTTTAGATAAAACAAAAAAAGAAAATGCTTTTGGCTCAAACTTGGCTAACCATCTAGAACACCATCAACTTCTACAACACCATCAAAGTCTTTTCCCCATCAAAATGGATCAAGCACAGATTTGAAGGCTCTACGAAAGAATGGTTGAATTTTGATGATCTCCGAACTCTCTGAGCAGGCACAAACTCATCGTAAGCAACAGTTTGGAAGTTTAATCGTCAAATATAAAGCAATACTACGAAGCTCCTGTTTATAAGCTAAGGACGCAGATAAGAATAAAGCTTCTAATCACAATTCAACAGATTTCTCCTCTGTTAAAGATCATCCCTGCAATTAAGTTAGCTAATTAAGGCTCGGTTAAAAACTAGCAATAAGAAATGCATTTTAATGGCTTGATAATCATACCTTCAAGCAACTGTTTATATGGTTAAATAAATAATTAAACAACTATATAAGGCACAAAAAATACATCAAGTGACAGAGAAGAATGCAATCAATATAGGAATTCTAAAGAAATTCAAATAAAAAGATCAGCAAGCCTGTAAAGACTACAAAGATCAAGTCATAGAGAAGAGTACAAACAATATTTTGCTACAACACATACTGATACGAAAGTAAGATAAAATATGATGTATACCTCTTTCCTTCTGTCATTTAGACCTTTCACCTGATCGAATGAATCTGTAAGGTAAATGAATTGCAATTTAATTTTTTTTTTTTTTTTGAGGGAAAAGGCAACATAGTGTCATCTTGTATATTTCATAAGAACATGAAATAGTACATTTTGGATATATATATATATATATATATATATATATATATATATATATATATATATATATATATATATATATATATATATATAGCATCAAAAAGGAGAAAAAGGGATACAATGAGGAGGGGCATGGCTAAAGTTATGTTAATTGAATAAGCTATCAATAAGCTGATATTGATATATAAAAGATGATGCACATAAGATAAAGAAAATTTAAAAAAAGAGAGATATGTTAATTGAATTATCCGAAATCAAAGGACATGACCATCCTCATCAGAAGCATCATCAAACGATAAGTTCATTAAATCTTCCAGGTATAAGCGAGAATCTGGCACAAATTCTTCAGTTACACGTCGAGCATGACCCCCCACAGGGCCACTCTACTCTCCATAGCCGATCCTCTCTCTATCTTAAAATTTAAAAAAAAAAAAAAAAAAAATATCTATGTTTCTTGATACTCAAACATAGTTTCCACCTGAATCTTTACTCATAAGCGTAAATGCAAACACACAAATAAATGATTCAAAGAAAGCTCTAGAGTTTTCTTTACTCATGAACATAAATGCAAGCACACTAATAAATGATTCAAGGACAGCTGCTTTGTTAGCCATGCTTCTTATTTCTCCCCCCTTTTTTTTATTTTTCTTACCATTTTTTTAACAATGAGGAACTATAGGATTTGAACAAAATGTCATCCCTCTAAGTGAACCTATTGCAACAGGATAAATTCACTTGAATCCCAATTAAACCCAGAAAAATGAAAAAAAAAAAATTAACCAAAAATTCAATGAAAGCAGAGCAATTGACGAAATTGATGGAGATGATTAATTCGTAAATTGATCTAACCTTGATTTGAAAGCTTTGCCTCGGTCTGGTTAGAATCCATGAGAAGAAGCGGCGGGGGTTTTTGGGGAAGGCGGGGGTTTTGAAATCCCATGGCGAATGGCGAATGCCAAGGAATCGACATTTTAAATTGGGAAGTAGGAAGGGGAGTTCTAAAGGGGCACGTCATTTTTTATAGTGAGCCCACCCTCTCTTTTCAAAAGAGAGGGCTTTTTCTATTGAGCACACAGAAATTACCCTCCCTTCGTTTCTCTCCCTCGCTTTCCTTCATTCTCTCTCTCACTTCCCCTAAAACCCCACTCCCAACTCCTCCACTGTACTAAAATGTCCTCTCTTCCTCTCTAGGGCCGACCAGAGATCAGATCTTCCCCCGGCCCGAGATCCACTCAGGTCGCCCGCCGCTGGAGCCAACTCCAGTCGTCCGCCGCCGCCGCCGCCGCTAGAATCGAGTCCGGTCGCCCGCCGCTCCCAAATCTTCTCCCTCTTTCACTCGCTCCTCCGAACCTCCGCAAAATTTTCTGACTACAACTTGAAATCCTACTCCAAGAAACGAACCATCGATGCGTTCTGATGGAATCAGAGCCTCTCCAACCCTTGCCTCGTCTTCTTGGTGTTCAGTGAAGGCAGGTCTCAGCTAGAGGCGGCGGAGGGACATGCGGCAGTGTAATCTCTGTATGCGCCCAAGGTGAAAAGCATCGTGGAGATTAAGATTAAGTGATGGGTAAAAAATAAGAAAGTTTGGATTTTGATTATATTTGTGCAATACCTATTAACGGAAATGCTTAAGGTTTGGTTCTTGATTGAAAGAAAGATTTCGAATATTACTCTTGAGATTATATATTGTTTGATGTTATATTACTGTTGTTTATTTGTATGAGATGGCAAATGGCATACAAAAAGATCTGAATTTTGATGCGTAAAGTTTAGTTCTTGTGTTGCGGAAAATATTGAGAAAAAATGATTTTCCTAAATAGTTATTTACTATGAGAATGTTATGTTTTTTATTATTAAATGGTTATGTAAATTTTAATTGGATTTACTTAATTTAATTTAATGCACTTGATATGAATTGTTAACAGATTAGGTTTCAGATGACTTATTCTATTGAGCACGTAGTAGTGTAAATATATAAAAAGTTTTATTTTGATATTAGCGATGAGTAACTAATGTCCATATGAGGAAGTGCTCAAAGTATAGTTCTTAGCTTGTGGCTTGCTGAAATATTTATAGTTTAAGTATTATTCATTAGATTATATCATAGTATTTATTTTTGCTTAGTCATTTATAGTCCTTTATGGAAACTACATAGTATTCTGGTAATTGTCATCTCTTCATTTTTATTATTCTGATGTACAGATACGTGGAGGCAATTAGTAGTGCTAGATTATATCATGATAATTTGTTGACTTATTTATATTATTTCTCACTTATGTGCTAAATATTTATATTTATCCACTTGTAGGGGTTAAAATATTGATATTAACAAAGTCCCATATTCTGAAGAGTCATACAAAAGAACAAGCATTAATGAATCGGACTCAGAAGAAGAAGTGCAACGAGTTAGTGGAGGACCGATTCTCCTCAAGAGTTTCAAGGTCTGAAGACATTAAATTTAATTATTTTTTGTTTTGGGTCGTAATTTAAAAAGACTGTACTCGAAAATAATGTATTTTTAGATGGTTGTTCGAAAATTGTTATCTATAAACGATACTTTGTATATATTTTTTTTAATGTAATGTTGTTTCTAATTATGGGCTGATTTATTTATGATTCTCATTGTGTAAATTCACATTGTTATTTCAATTTGAATTTCATATTTATGTGTTATTGATGAAATATACACTTGGAAAGAGTTAAACTTTGTGTACAAATTTGAGAAATAAATGAATTCTTTGTGTTTGTTACATAATTAATTTTTGGATGCAATTCATATAGAGAGTGTGATAGCACAATGAGTAGAGAGTGTGATAACATGTTATGCAAACAAAAATTTCAATATTTTTTTTAGAAACATTTTATGTAATGTTTGTGAACAACAAAATAGTTTATCTATTTGTCCCAGCATACATATTAACTAAAAGCATATAATTATTGCGCCTATTTCAATCTCAAAGTTGTCATGAATTTGCATCTCTCATATGACTGCGGCTGGCTCCACTTTTTCAATGTCACATTTTCAATGTGTTGAAGTATCATCCTATAACCAACATTTTCAACATATTAATACTTATTAATTAGTTAGAAAAAATTCAAAACCAAATTTACTGTCCGGAGTGGAAACCACGAATAAAAAATATTTCATTTAGAATAACAATTCGACCAAAGTGAGCTCTGTCCGAACTGTAATCCCGACCACAGATCTACTGTACGGGCTGTAACTCCGGACGGAAAATATACTATTCGGGATTTAATCCCAGACAGTATACAATTCGTCCGGGATCTAACCCCAGATGGACAATATACAGTTAGGAATCTAACCCCGAACAGTTTATAATTTGTCCGGGATCTAACTTCGGATGGAATATATACTATTCAAGATTTAATTCTAAACGGTATATAATTCGTTCAGGATCTAAGTCCGAACATGAATAGAATGGAGGTTGAAGATAAGGGGCATTTAGTTAAAAAAATCGTTTGCAAACTTGTTATTTTAAATAAATTTTTAAGTGGGCCCAGTAGGTAAAATGGTGTGCCCCTTTAGAAACTCCCGTAGGAAGCCAGCACACCCAGGGGTTGGAGGGGAATATAGGATGTGGGTCGGGTTTGGATGGTCCGATGCTTATCAGTCGGGTACGATAGATGAAAAGATTGCTTCTATGGGGAATTTCTAAATGAGCACGCCATTTAGACCCGCCTCCTAGTTTGTCAATTTTTTTTTGTTTCATATGTATGTTTTTTTTTTGTTTTTTTTGCTTTTACATTGGCTTTCACCTCGGAGTTTGTTATTTTTTTTTTTTACATTATCTTTCATATTAGTTAGGAATTAGTTCTGAACGATATTAAAACTATCCGGAAACTAATTTCCGAACAGTTTGAAAACCATTCGAAGAGATTAATCCCGACTAGAAAAGAAGTGCTCGTGAAGACCAGAAGACCAGTAATGTGCTCATTTAGAAATTCCCTTTCTAAACTCATCCACGAGACCACCAGGCTACTAGAGGCACCCATCAAATTACTTCAGACATATTACATAGTTACAATTTAGTTTTATGGACAAGTTTGTCGTCTTCTTTCTAAGGGCACCTAATTTTTTTTTTCTAAAAGCATCAATTTAAAGGGGAAAGGGAGTTGGGAAGGAGGGCTTGGGTGGTGGGAAAGAGAGGGCCGTTCATTGAGGTCCGGGAGAGGGGGAGAGGGGCGCCGGAGGTCGGGGAGAGGGGGAGCTGGGGAGAGGGGGAGCTGGGGAGTGTGTGGCTTGGGTGGCAGGGGGCTGAAAAGGGGTAGGGGTGGATAGGTGGCCATTATATGAAATAGTTAAATGAACTGTGGGCTTGAATCCAGAGTCCTGGTTCGGCCTGCACGGGATTCAAACTCGCCTTCTTGTTACCAAAATTCTTCAGTTTAGCAACGCTATTGACATTTGTATACATGCATTACAGTCTTCATGTGTACGGTACTTTATGCAGTTACATAACTTCATCAAAAGTGACATTCTTGAAATAATAACCTATTTAATCAGTATGATTCTTATGCTGTAGGCATCACAAATTCATGTACAAGGCGTATAAACGCATATGCAAAAAAATAACAACAGTGTATGTACATTTTGATGAAGTTATCTTAATAATCATAAACGATCTATTCTTCTAATTAAGCCTCTCAAATCTCCACTCGTTATAATCGTGCAGGTTGAAGACCACCGCATATGCGCACCCTTTGAGCTCTAAGCTTCTCGATCTCAGATTTAGTTCTCACGTCTCCTTCTCCACCCTGGGCTACCAATTCATCTTGCAACTTCTTGATCATGTTATCAATGCTCTTAACCTGTAACATTTCACAAATTGCTGCTTAATGTCAACAAAAATGGAGGATGGAGAGGAAGAGATAAGACCTTTCGGTAAGGCCAGCGCCTCATCCCATGCTTGCGGCATATCTTCTTGAGAACTGTGGGACAAATCCCAACCTCCTTAGCGGCTTCTACCATGCGAAGGTGAAAATAATCAGCAAAGTCGCGTAAATGGAGATTCGCTGTCCTCTCCCTCTGATGTCAAGAAACGCACATGCATTCAAAATTATGTATTGAAGTTCAAATTCACACATAAATTTGCATCAAATAGAAATTTCCAAGATTCCTTACTCAGCTATTACATACCTGCGCAGACAATCCAGTCTTCTCAGTTATAATCGAATCGCTGACAGGAACTACTGGAGTGGACTGAGACAGCCCTGATCATATCAAGTAATGAGATAAAACTTGTATGATGAACAAAAATTGAGAAGACGTTCGTTGCAACAATGCAAGTTGGCGGTGAGATCAATGCAACAGACCTTGTTCTGGCAGTTGTGCTTCACTGTTGCCTGTGCTCGCAGTGTCAAGGTTTAGTCTTACACAGAGGGTATCATAGAAGGCGGAGAGCGAGTCATGAATGAGTACATATCCCTCGTTCCAACGTAACAGGCCATAGTCGATCAAGAGCTGCTTTATTTGTTCGTAGGTTTGGGCACTGAGACTGCGCACCATGAAACACATTTCTTAGAGATGATTATGTCTCACGCAGGTTCTTCGTGGAGAATGAAGAGGTTCAGAAATCAAATAAGACATGAAGCTAACGGGGTGACTTTAGTCCTCTAAATTTAAACATAGCCTGAAGTTGGAAATGGTTCAACTTCGATCAACTAATAATATTATAATTCGAAGAGTTGGAAGAAATCAATGCAGGCACTACTAGAAAAAAAAAAAAAAAAAACTAATGACTTCGAACTATAAATCTGAAAGTATTAGATCGCAAATTGTAAATGTTTAGCAATATCATATAGGTATTCATGAAAATTAAGAAATAATTGCTGAATTTTAACACTTGAACCAAATTCTTCTAAGGGGATACCAGGAATTGTTACATCTGGCAAATTCACAATCATCGTTTGTGAGACATATGAGACGCATATAAATCCCAAATTGATGAATCATAGTCTAAAAAGATAGTTATAATTTACTCGATGAATGATGGTTGTGTGGCCGGTGGCAACCCATCAACAGTGTTGGTGACCTCAAGAATCGCGTGGTAGAACACATTGAACCCTCCATGAATCGCAAGCTTTACATTTTGCAATCCTACACCCGACAATATATCAAAATTGGATCAAACAACTAGCCTCAAAGAAGAAAACCTAAAAGAAAGTCGTACGTAGAAACTACCGTTACTATGAATCGCTTCTCTCAACAGAACGCACTGACTGCAATCCAACGGGCCCGAGGGGACCAAACTTTGGTTACCCAACTCGGGCTGTTCACTGGATTGGCCATCAGCGACGACCGGCTCCTCACTGCTGCAAGATAGTAGATGCTGAGGGATGTCATCGTCCCACGAGTCTCTGATTGATTCCCAGGCTCTCTGGAACTCGTCGTGGTCGATAAGTTCGGGTGCAGAAGTGAGAGGTTTAGATCCTTCCAGACTCTCCATTGAACCCCCTGGCCGGTATCGGCCGAGGGTGGAGGAGTCACAGTAAGAGAGGATGATGAATGAAGAAGAGAGATTTTGAGAAGACAGTTTTTTGCTTTAAGCGGGAGAGGAGAGGGAGTTATATTGGGTGGTAGTTAGTTGATGACCGTTGGAATTGGGTGACAACAACTTTTGATTTTTTTTGAAAAGAGCAAATTGAAAGAGTATTGTGTAAATAGTCCCTGGACATCTTTTGCGCGGACAACAAAATTTTACAGGCTAAACTAAACCAAAAAAAAAAAAAGTCTAACCTAAATCATAAATTCAAATAAAATCAATTCTTATCCTCCGCAAATATCCAAGACGTAAAATATCCAAAATGTCGGGAGATCAAATTCTAATTGCAGTAATAATTAGGATCAGTTCATAAAAAATCCAAATTTTGAATAGTTATCCTTTTTTACTACACGATATGAAAAGTTGAGAAAAAAAATAAATGTAATTTTAATAAAACCTACTAAAAATAGTGAAAGTATTATTTTTTTGGGTGAAAGAGAAAGCAGTTGATTAAGATCCGGGGAATTAAAAAAAAAAAAAAAAAAACAAAAACAAAAACTTAACTAAAGACAAAACCACTCGCATAACTCGCTTCGCTTACCCACATCGACGCCTTCAAGTCCATCATTTTCGGGAGTTTCCAAAGCAGCACACCACCTTTCCTAGTGAGCCCACGTAATTTTGATCCGGACTTTCAGTCCAGATGGTTATAAAGTGGGCTCACTAGGAGAAAAGGTGTGCTCCTTTGGAAACTCCCTTATTTTCGAAGGGATGAGAGCAATACTGACCTCCCTCATCCTCCCATCGTCCACCGCTCTCCTCACCACCGGTATCTCTACCTATTCTCACCGCACTCTAACAAATCTCTCCACTCTCTCCTCAAACCCTAGAAGAAAAAATCCTAGCTTCCTCCTCCCTTGCCTGCGCCGCTCTCGCCCTTTCACCACCGCCGCCATGGCCTCCGCTGCCTACAAGCCCGAGCAAGCTAGGATTCCGCCCATCCTCGCCCCTCCTCGTCCTCCCGTCACCAAGGTGCCCTTTTTTTTTTTTTTTTCCTGATTTGTCTCTCAAGTTTGAAATTTTTATTTTTATCGATGACTAAACATTCATTTTTTGGGGGGAAATTTAGCAGTTTAAGATCGCTCTACTCCAATTATCGGTGACTGCGGAAAAAGAGAGGAACATCGCTCACGCTCGGAAGGCGATCGAGGAGGCTGCCGGTAAAGGGGCCGAGCTTGTCCTCTTGCCTGTAAGAGTTTTGGATTCAATTTGTAATTTTGGAAAGTTTTTTTTTTTTTATTAGAAGGCATGGTGTTGACCTTTAAATATAGGGGTATTTACTGGTTTGTCCCTCAAATCTTTATATATTATGATTTTGCCCCCCAAATCTTCATATTTAGAATTTTGCCCCCCAAATCTCATAAGTTACAACAATTTTGCCCCCCTCTCTAACACAGTTAAATATTTGACCATTTTACCCCTCTTTTCCTCTTCTATTTTCCTCTTGTCTTCTTCTTCTCTCTTCCTCCTCTCTTCTCCTTTTCTTCATTATTTCTCCTCTCTTCTTTCAGTATTTAACTGTGTTAGGGAAGAAGGGAGAAGAGAGGAGGAAGAGAGGAGAAAGAAGAGAGGAGAAATAATGAAGAAAGGAGAAGAGAAGAAGAAGAGAGAAGAAAAAGAGAGGAGGAAAATAAAAGAGGAAAAGAGGGGTAAAATGGTCAAATATTTAATTGTATTAGGGAAAGTTAGAGAGGGGGGCAAAATTGTTGTAACTTATGAGATTTGGGGGGCAAAATTCTAAATATGAAGATTTGGGGGGCAAAATCATAATATATAAAGATTTGAGGGACAAACCAGTAAATACCCCTTAAATATATGTGCATGCATATGGAGTTGCATATTGGAATAGAAGTGGAACATATGAAAAATCCTTTTTTATTGTTATAGTATGACGGTCGGTTTTGCAAATATTCAATATATGAGCGTTTTGCAATGCTAAACATTAGGGCTTATTTATTTGGGAATGTTGGTATAGCTCTTGCATCGCTAAGATTAATTTATGATTTGGTTTATTTTATTGAAGTGTGTCTAGTATTGCTGGAACATTTTAAAGGAGGGACCCTAACTAGCTGTTTTTTTTTAAAATAACAATGGCATCATTCGTAAGACAAGATGGTAAATGCATACCTAATTGTCGGAATATAGGATGTTGTGGGAATAGAACAAAGAGGCCATTGGTAATGTGTGTATTGGAGTCTATCTTCTCTGTATGATAGTACTGTCTACAGGTTGACCTGTAGAGTAGAAACTGATCCATGTTCTGACCCACGACAAACCGCTATGCATATACTAATGTAATGATATGGAAGTCTTGGGTCTGAGAATTGGGGGTTTAATGACGTGCTTTCTCTTGTGCATTGGAAGTAAGGGAGCCCAGAGATGTGTTCTGGATTACAACCTTGACTATTTCCCTCTTTAATTTACCTTTAGTTAAGTCTATTCTTTTGCTCGAAGATTCTCATAATGGAAGGTTGTCATTGATTTTCTATCTTGATAATTGTCTAATCAGCTGCTTGCATCTATAGAGGCCCATAATCTTAGCCAAATTTCCATCCGACATTAGAATAAGGTTTGAGAACTCGATTCAGGCCTGTACCCTCATTTTTTAGAAGGTTTGGACCTGTTTTACTAGTTACAAAAGATAGGTTTTGAGTTTTGGTTCCATTATGTATAAGCATTCAGGCTAAGCATATATACTATACATGTAACCATATTTGCATGTGTGTTACCGAAGAGCATAAAATATAAACATGTAGGCTAAGAATGTATTAAATCAAGTAAGTTTAAAACGCTGAACTAGTTAACCCAAATTAATATGAATTTTTCAAATTTAAACTTACATTATGATCATTGTTGAAGTGCAATAAAAATATACTAAATTATGATATATTAGGATTTATGGAGTTAGATGGCTTTAAAAGCTGGAGAAGATAAAATTATTGATAACTAGGAATCTTCTCCCTTTAATTTTGATTTTTGTAGCTTTCTAGGTTTCATCTAGAAGTACCAAAACTGCTTGAAACTAAACCACTACATACTAATACAGATTGTGAAACTTAGGGAGACCAAAAATATATCTCTAGTTACGCATTGGCTCTCATCGAAACCAGATGAAACTTCCAAATTCTGGTTCCTTGCATTAGAAAGTGGCTTGATAAGGAACAAGCCTTTCTTCAGAGTATAATTCCACCAAAAAAAAATGTCAACAACCATTTAGGGAGTAAACTTTTAAAGTTATGTGATATTTCATTGAAACTTCAGTTGTGTTTGCTCAATTTCGTGGAAAGATAAATGAGTTCTGTTGGAAAAAAAAATCTGTATGCCGAGAATTAATTTTCTGGACAAACACTAAATATAATTTGAATTATGTTTCAAAAGAAGAGGGGAAAGAACTATATCTTTTCCTGATTATATTGGATAAAAGGAAGGAAAAGGAAACTGTATCTTGTGATCCAAGGACTTACCGTAATGCCCTGACAATTTCCACTATTTCTATTTGGGTAATGCGCAACAATTAAAATTTATTCATAAGTATGTGCAATAATGTTTGATCGTCGAGCTTGCCATGAGTTGGCAGATTATCTGGTCATCAGGTTTCCATAAAATTTCTTGAGTAAATGTGTATCTTAATCAGACCACTGGGTATATTTAATATTATTATCATATTTTTGAATATATATGTCGTTTTTTTCCCCCTCTTTTCCTATCTTCTGTTATTTAAGATATGACAATTATGATCAATTCTTGCATGACCAATGTTATCAATTCTTGTTAAGACTTTTGGTAACCATGTTTTTTTTGACATTCATGTTAGGAAATATGGAATAGTCCATACTCAAATGATAGTTTTCCAGTGTATGCGGAGGATATTGAGGCAGGTGGTGATGCAGCTCCATCATACTCTATGCTTTCCGAAGCTGCTCACACTTTGCAGATTACTATTATTGGTGGCTCAATACCAGAGCGCTCTGGTGATCGTTTGTACAATACTTGTTGTATTTTTGGTAAGGATGGAACTCTCAAGGGTAAACATAGAAAGGTACAAGTTAAAAATAATTTATTATGTGCAATCTGAAAGAAAATTTGATCTTGGCTACATGTTTAAGTTAATTACTATGCTGCTATGAAGTCCCTTATTGAATTTATGAAAACCAAAACCTGTTACTTTTTACAAATTAGTAGAGATTTATATGTTCAATGATCTAGCCAACGTCAGTTGCTTTTGCTTGTTTGGTGAAATATGCTGCTGTACAGTCTATAGTTGTTTTGACAGCTGATGAAATGGGATTCTCTTGTGGCCAATAATGGACGTAAAAGTTTACGTCCTTACACTAATTATAATTCTTAATTAGAGCTGTATAAAGTTTTTGTTTACATGTTCTCTACAAATTATAGGAAACTAGCCTTTTCAGATCTTTTTTTTGCAACTTACAGCTTTTCAGTGCTTTTAATAAGTGTTGAACTGAAACAAACTACTTAACCTGACAATGCTAGTCACAACTAAACCAAAAACACGATTTGCAATCTCATTCTGCAAAATCATCTATTACCATGCCATTTCTAAGCTATATATATATATATATATATATATATATATATATATATATATATATATATATATATATATATATATATATATATATATATATATAATGTTAACAAGAAAAACTTTTGAAGTGTAATAGGGCAATGATTACAGCGTAAAGCGCTACCAGGTCTGGGATCAAATTTAATCAATTTGAATACTGAGACACTTATATTTGATTTAGTTACTATGAATCCATATTTATGCTTGCTCTCTGAATTTGAATATTCTTCAAATCTTAAATGTCTTTGTAATCGGTTTTAATTAATTCAAATAGTTTATGAATGTATACTAACTGAAAGTTTGTGAGTATATTTAAATTTGTATATGAAAATTATCTGTTGCTACCTTTCTGGAGACAATGAACAAGTCTGCAATTTGAATTTTTGATTAAAGAATTCGATTAAGGAATTATTTGTTTCACCAACCTTTTTTAATTTCTCCTTGGTTGTATGTGCATCAAAGACCAATCATTAAAGACTTTTTTATAAGTAATAACATAATTCTTTAGAAGTTGGAATGAATATGCACATTATTTACAGGAAACAATGACCAAAGAACTTGTGACATTTATTAAGCGAATATTAAAACATTTTGGTTTTGATTAAAGGTCATATGAATCAAAATTTGAAAAAGTAGTTAAATGAATCAAATCAATTACCTGCTCTACTAAGATCTATTGCATGTATCAAATAAAAATTCAACACGCTCACAACTCCTATAGGGAGGAGACGAACAAGACCATGGCTTCTAGAGAGGGTAAAGAGTTGTATCTATAAATTAATACTTACCTTTTCAGCGTGAAAATTCTTCAATCCCAGCTTCCTCGGCGCCATCTACTTTTAACCCTTACATAAATAGTTTGGATGGTAGATTGTGTCGGCATGCTGTGATTGTAATCAGGAAAAACTCATTTCCTGCAAGTTAAATAAACTAAAATATTGAGTTCATGTTCTACAATTTTATTAAGATGGCGAAGTTAAGAAATTTTTGTTGGAAGAACCACATTCTGTTATCAACATTTATTGCTTTTTTCTTCTCCGGATCATAGATCCATTGTTCAACTAGATAACTGTGACGGTGAAATGGGATAAGATCATTGTTGGATTTTGTGACTCAAGGGTTATAGTGAGTTGCTAGTGCTACTGTGTAGTTAACCAAAAACTTACATTGGGAAAGTCCAGATGCATTAGCTGCCTCTTTATTTGCTATCTTCTAGATGACTTGTATGGTGATATTTGGGCCAAAAAGGCTGGCGTAGTATAACGGAGACGCTAACTCCATTAAAATGGACTTAGTGTTGATATTTATAGTGTTTGGATAGATCGTGATGATACTACTAGTGGATTGGAATATGATTAAGTCGGGAGCTATCAAAGTTAGTAAATACGTTGGTATTTATTGACCCTATTTTCATCTACTCATTCAGTTGGGATCACAATGGAGTCTAGATGCACATGCTACAGGGAGGTGAATAGAGTTGTTATCAAATTTTATTTTAGTTAAACAAATATCAAAATTATTATGCAATAGAATAAAATAAGCAACCACAAATAATCAAAACACAAGCAGACCATATGGAGATTTTTATAGTGATTCGGAATAACTCTGTCCACTCTTTCTCTCTATAGAGGGGCTTCCACTACTAGTCTAGGAAAACCTAGATCACAATCCAATTTAGTAAGCAAATACAAAACTAAAACTCTAGTCGGCCCAATCAGTCGTCTATTGCAAATTATTCCAATATTGGGTGCAGCGGAATAAAATAAGTAATCACATATAATCAAAACGCAAGCAGATCACACTGAGATTTTTACAGTGGTTCGAGATAATCCTACATTCACTCTTCCTCTCGACAAAGAATCTTCCACTACCAGTCAAGCAAAACCTAGATCATAACCCAATTTTGGTAAGCAGATGCAAGACTAAAACTCTATTCTACCCAATTAGTCATCTGTTGCAAATTATTCCAACACTGGGTGTAACCCTAACGCCCCGCTAGTGTTTCTAAATTTCCCACTCGCTTGTATGCCGTACAAACCCCACTCATACAGATTGTAACACCTTAATTGACACGGACTTGAGTGGACTGTAAACCAATCAACATATTGTGAAAATAGAGCTTGAGACTAAAACACCAGTATGTCAATTAAGCACATATTGAAAAGATCTTATAGCTATGATAGATACGTTTTCGGATGATGAAAATTAATAACCGATGAAAAATGATACTCGATGAAGGCATTGATGAAATTAAACTCTATTTGTAAAACACTCTTCAAAGATGTAGATTAGTGATGTAGCATGCATTTGAGAGTGTGTGGATGATGAAAATGCATGCTAAGATCTCTAAAAGCTTCTCTTTCTTCTAAGAACTCTTCTCTGAAAAATAACCGAATATCTCTTTTTTCTTCTCCTCAAGTCACTTTCATACATGTGATTCAATTTTAGAATCGATCTAAACCATTGATTTAATTGAGGAAAAACCATAATCATCATATCCAAAGAATCCTAGTACGATTTGGATTGATTGGAAACAAATCCAAACAAAATCCGAATTGCGTCTTGCCAAATAAACTTCCAACCGCGACTATGATGGGATCAAGGTTTTAAATATCGGCTATAGCAGATATATCGGATTGGAAAATTTTATAGCGGTTATTATTATCGGGGAAATATCGAGGATATTTTTCAAATATCAAATGTCAATATCGGAGTAAATATACATGCATATGTCATATAAAATAAATATAAATAAAGCAATTCATGCATATATCATAAAAAAGCTACATAAAACATCATATGTATTTAAGTTTAGGATATACTTGTTTCGATAACTTGCATTAGACCGATGAATCCATAATCACTAGCCAATTATAGAATATTCATAAATGATAACTTAGATCATACAAAAACAAAAACGGATCAACTAATATATAAAATTTTACGCAATGAAAGAAGAAAGAATAAATAATTAAACATAATATATTAATAGAATGTCCACAAGCCCACATTAAAATCATAAACTGATAGTCCATACAACATGCAAGAAAAACCATGAGTTTATAATTTACAGAATAAAACTAAGTCGATTTTGGGTAATTTCGGTCGCTATTTTGCATCCGATATTGCATCTGCAATATCGATTGGATCTGGATATTGCACCGCTATTTTGCGAAAAATACTAAACACTATGAAACTACTAATATTGTTGCATTTTGTATTAAAAATGCAATATCGGCCATAATATCGATATTGCAACCGATATTTAATATACTGGATGGGATCACCAATGGGATTATTGATGGGTTTACCACTGGATGTCCTCATATTAGCTCAATGAGGTAAGCTAATGGTGGATATATCGATGGTTGCTCCCAGGCATGCTCAGTTTATTGAGCCAACGGTGGGTCACCTATTGGCCACAATATCGATATTGCAGTCAATATTTAATACACTGAATGGGATCACCAGTGGGATAATCGGTGGCTTTACCACTGGATGACCTCATATCGGCTCAGTGAGGTAAGCCAGTAGTGGATATATCGGTGGCTGCTCCCAGGCATGCTCAGTTTATTGAGCCAATGGTGGGTCACCTATTGGCTTGGGTTTTCCCAGGCTTCCAGCAAAAGTTTACTCCACTAATGCGATGATATTTTTTCCATCTAAACTTCATTTTAGCTAAAGGTATCGTTTTGAAGATCATTTTGAGCTTATAGTTTACTCCATCACGAGTTTCAAGTTGTAGTTTGATCAATTAACCGTATCCATGGATTCGTATTGATCATATTGCTGTCTTGCTTGATTCACTTACACATACATCTAATCTGCACATACTCCACCACACGTGCCGTGCTAGAAATAGAGTTTGTTATTTATCAAATAAAGTGTCATGTATGGATATACACCCAACACGTTCCACATTGGCTTGATATTCAGTGTTGCAATTGTTTGTTAAATAAAACTCAATTACTAAATTATCTGTGGATGCATCATCGTAATTTTAGGAGGGAAAATTGTATTGATTACCATTATAATTATCACAACTTCCTGATGCTGATGGGAATCGATATTCTAATTAATCGTACAATAGCATAATATACATTAGATAATAATACCTAATACTAAATCGACCAAGATTTCTTTGCTGATGCTTCGTTATGTTCTGCTAATCATATATATCTGTTGGTGCTTGGTCATGAGTAATTCTAATTTGCAGTTGATTTATTTGGCACAGCACACTTTTTTTTAATTGAAACTACATATTCTAGTCCTTTTATCATGTATTGCTTTTGTGCTATGTTTTTCGTTGTTGTATTTGATTATTGAGCCTGCTGAACCTGCTTAAACCTCAAAGACACTGACAAGTCAAATGCTTGATATACCTTCACCTTACCTTAAGTTTCCACAGTTTTACGTAACATGGTTCATCTTTTCTGAATTATATATGCTCAGAGGGCCAAGTGATCTTGTATCTTGTATGATAAAAGGGTGTCAATTAGACGATGACCGTCACTGAAGAAAGTTTCACCCAATGATTATCATATGTAATTTTCTATATCTAATCTTGTACATACACTAGCGGGCAGAGACCCTTTTGCTAAGTGCTTATTGAGTAGCATTCTTACATGCTTCACATTTTCCTCATATTGACTGATGTCAGACTCCCTTCCATCTTGACTGCATGCCTTATCCCGTGGGAAAGTTTTTCCCATGGGTAAGTTATGGTTATTATTGCATTGACATCATAAATTAACAATGAAATGGAGAAAGGCCAAATCTTATAACAACAGTATAACATATGCATACCTCTTGATGCCCTGGTGTATCTTCTGGACCATTTATTTTACTTCGTTTAATGTTCTTAGAAAACCTGTCTACATTACATAATTTATATTCAGCTACAACTTTTTGACATTGAATATCTAATGTAATGAATGCCATACAGCTACATCTTTTTGACATTGATATCCCGGGAAAGATTACCTTCAAAGAATCAAAGACTCTTACAGCTGGGCAGCATCCTACCATTGTTGATACAGGTTTGTCACATTCACTGCATTATTTTGATATGTCACAATTTCACTATTCTCAATGTCAATGCAACTCCTTCGGACTTCATTTCTATGCTGAATATGCCGTATCTGTTACACAAGTCGCTGACCATATGTTCTATGTAGCTAAGCTTATGTCACACTGTTTGTTCTGTGACACTATTAGAGGTGCAGTACGTGTATTTGATGATTGCCATAGCCTTTGATTTGTATTTGAAATGGAGTGCTTGTGAAAGAGATTCTGAAGTAATTTGATTGCGTCATTAAATTGGCAATTGCTTAACCACTTAGCCTTTTCCTGCGTGAAAGGAACTATGTATAAAGAACCCAGTGATAAATAACTCCTTTAGGGACCATGTATAAAGACCCAAAATGTTCAATAATTCTGCCTTGTGGTGGCTCCATGGGCCGAGTTGGGCTCGTTGATTCCGTGCTGCAAAGGAAGGGTTTCAGGGGCTTGCTGCAGGCTGTGCTGCCTCCATTAGTTTGGAGCTGGAGCGGCTTCTTCTTCTTGAAGGAGCCGCAGCCTGTGGGCTCCATGATGGGGCCCAGATTCTCCTTGTTGCCATTGATGGATGTGGATGTGGTTGGGAGCTTGGTCAGTGAGTTTTGATAGAGAGAGTCGTACAAATGTGACTCACCCACGTTCATAAAAAAAGCAATGACTTTTTAGCCTCTGTTTAACACCGTCAGTCGTTTCCGTCCTTCGGGCTCTATAGGTACCATTTTTTTGTGTTTGAAATTATAGGTCCCAACTTTCGATTTTTGGGAGAGAAAACCATATATAATCACCAGGCTCAAGCAAATCTTATCATATTGGGGGATTATGAAGCATTTCTTCATGGATTCGTGATCCATCTTCCAAATGGTATTTTGTATTTAGATTTGTTTATCTTTTCTCTTCTTTTTTTTTTTTTTTTTTTTTTGGTGTTGATGCTTAATTAAGCTAATTAGACGTCCTTATTAAATGTCACTGAGGGCTATCTGAATTTAAAGAAAAAAGTGGATTTCTGCTGACTGATGTATTTCTTGTTGGAGTTCTTTCCTCTCCTTTCCTTTCATTCATCTTTTATTGACCCTGTCACTGTATGTTAAATATACTATACTCTAAGCTGGATATTTTTATTGGAAGTGTCATTTCACCTCACTCTAGGGTACTCCTTTCCTGCCAGGCCAGTTAAGAGAGAAGGGATTTTACATTTTTCATTTGGCTTACCTTACTAGAGCAGTGGGAAAACTCACTTCTCTTAATAATTTCATCCTATGAGATTCATAATTTTTCTATTATTTGTCTTACTTGCACCATTAATTTGGAGGTAGTAGAACTTATAATAGATACTCAAACAAGTCATTATTTTTCACACTGAATAGGGGCATGGACAGCTTCTCAAATCTTACCAGGTCGCTAAAGAAAATTAAAAATCCTTACACTGCAGGCTTTTTGTTTAGGCAGGGACTGTTTGAAGCAACTTCTTTAAGTTAAATCTTGTTTTGTATTTCTTCTGTACAGTGAAGTGAAGAAGATCCTAAGCTTCACAATTTTCTCTTCAGGACATTGTTCCCCCTTGCTCCGATGAACAACCTTGTGTCCATGTTCAGGTAGGCCTGAAGTTTTAGACAACCTAAGGTACCAGTTTATCTGTGAAGATAGCACGAGTTCAATAGGGAGAAGATAATGCCATTGAGATTGGTAAGGAAGGTAGCTAGTTGCTTGATAGCTGGTGATCTTTGGAGGATAGGTTAACGTGATTCTATACTACATGCAAGGGGAGTTGCTTTAGGATCTTTGATGGTGAGGCTGCTGAGCTGCAATACCTTTGGCATTCTAGGTTCCACCTCAAGACTGTAGTGTTTTCTCACCCCCAACCTTCTCACCTTTCTTTCCTTGAAGGCTTGAACTGAAGCTAGTTTCCAGAGATGAGCAGAGAGTAAATATCAGTTAACCGTCAATTACAATCTTTCTTGTAATGTTGGCATCTAGGATCATGAAACTGTTCAAAGAGCTTTTAACATGTTAGTGACACCATCTTGCTAGATTGTTGGGACTCTTGCTTTGCGCTTGGTGGGTATCTGCAAAGGCTGGTGAGAGGTAGTCCTCAAGCTGCTATGCCAGCAAGCTGTTTACTATCTAGTCACATTTTAAAACCATCTGCGCTTTCCATCATTTATTCTCTTATTCTCTGTGTAACTGAAGTCATGTGCCTTTTCCTACTTTTTCCTCTGCTCTAAATATTTTCCCCCATCCTCACTAATAAGAAATATAAATTTATGTTCTATGCGTTAGATTTTCTGAACTGGAACTATTTCTTTCCTTTCAGGTATGTCTGGGTACCCTGAATTGGTTCTTACCTTTTTGCATCTGATCCCTTCATCTGCTATGAAGCTGACGCTTGATATTGCTTGCAGATGTTGGGCGTATTGGCATAGGCATTTGTTATGACATCCGCTTCCAGGAATTGGCAATGTTGTATGCGGCAAGAGGTATCTTCTTTTCATGTCACTCAGCTACTAAATTTTGTCTTTGTTGTTTTTTTGGTTTTCATTATTTTTTTCCAAGCGTTACCTTGGCTCCTGAAAACCAATCTAAAACATGACAAGTCTATACCAGAGATGCCTTTATAGTGTGATAAGGCGTTGGCAATTAAGTTGGCATATGAGGTGATTGTATCCATAGATGGGAGTCATGTGTCAGAGATGACAGATGTTTGAAGCACGTGGATTTAGGTGCACATATTTTTAATGTAAACATGGATGGAGTTGATACGAAAAGATATGAATTATAGAGGTTTAAATGATGAGATATTACTTGATAGGAATGAATGGAGAAGGATTATCAACATGATCGATCCGGCATTGATTCTCTTTTTGTTCATGTAGCCTACCCAAGTACTTGAAATAAAAGGCTTAGTTGTTATTGTTGTTGTTGTTGTATATTTTTAATGTAACCACTGTGATAATAATATTTGATGGGAGAAATTTTCTTAAAATGCACTGGAGGCATTCTTGGGACCTGTGACCACTCCCATCACAAGCAGACACTGTAACAACTCTTGAAGTTCCTCTTAATGGTCATGTGTACAACTTTAAACGACATATCATTCCCCTTTTGCTCATTCAGACATTGAATATATTTGTTCAGGCTATGACTGGAAATTCTATTAATAGATCACTTGGATCTGCTTACACTTCAATAATTATTTGCTAAAAGTGAGTTCATTCATAAGTAGATTGCTTGTGTGAGTTATCTAAAAAGAAGTTCCCTCAATCATAAGACTTGACTTCTTGTCCTCTTTCTTCTTGGCATCTTCTAGGCATGTACTGTACAATAGTTCATATCTTTTATTTCAGTTGATGGCCATTTAATGGGACATCAGTTCCAGTCTTCTAGCTCTTAGTCCTAGACTCTTCTATCCAACAAGGTATTATTGTTTGTTCTTTTGAAAGTTTACTTTTGACCTTAGGATTGTTGGATCAGGTGCTCATTTAATCTGCTATCCTGGGGCATTCAACATGACTACTGGTCCTTTGCATTGGGAGTTGCTTCAAAGGGCAAGGTAATTTTATATATTATGGACCTAGTTATTTTCACAATGTACTACTTTCTGATTACATGCTTTATATAGTTTCCATATTTCTGTTGCCTTCTTTATAGTCTATCTTAATTTTGACAAGGTTTATGAGAACTTATAGATAAAAATTCTCGCACCAGTCCAACTGTCCTTTTAAGGTTGTCAGTCACTTGGAAGTTACGGACATATCTGAGCTGATGGCTCCAAAATTTTCTTTTGGGGCTTATTGCTGTATGGTGCTTTTCATTTGTTACTAGTAAGATTCTGTCTTCTATTTCAGCTAGCTGGAATTTTTTTGTAGAAAATTACAACTAGGGAGGGTGATCTGAAAAGGTATTCATAAAATTATCTGGATAAGCTTCAAGTAGTAAACTGTATCTTCTTGATTCACTCCTCAAGCTCCGATATCCATGGCCCTCGTTTTCAGTCAAATGTTATTTGCCTCAGGCTGCTATGCATGCATATGTTTCATTGTCACGTGGATAGCTCTTTATATAGTTCCCCAGGAACAAACTAGAAGTTTGTTCCCACCTACCAAACTATGTGGCGAGCCACCCCTATGGGTGGTCCACACTGTTCATCAGTCCATCTTGATCTACTCATCATGAAACATATATGGATTACGTGCTTACATGTATTGAACATTTTCTAAACCATAATCAATTTTTTCATCTATATTAAACAGCCATTCTTTTTGCAATCACAAGATGAATGTGTTAGAGGTCTTCACAACACAACATTTTATCTAGATGTTTCATGACAAAGAAATCGAGATGAATGTAAGGGTGGCCACCATGTAGTACAAAATGTAGCAAATATGAGAACCGCTGAACTGCAGCAGCATCTGTTTAACCTTGACTGATTTAGTTAACTTGGTGATGCTTGCTTGTTGAACAATAGCAATTTTCATTATGAAAGTTGCTTTTAACTATGAATATCCTGTGTTTCACTAATTTAAACATAAAAATGATAGCCACCAGATGATTTTGGAGTACAAAGAAACGCATAAGCGACCACTTAATTTATGTATGTGATTCCATGAATACTGATTGCTTGTTAATGCTATAAAGGAAATAATTTTTGTTTCACATGATATTTTTTTTCTTATTTTATGTATAGATCTGTCTATGCTCATGCACGTGCCATACCTAATCCATCAAGAACAACAATAATCAATTATGGGGAGGAAGGGGATTGGAGGAATACTCGAAAGAATGCGTAAAGGCAGATTGAAAGTAAGAAATCAATGCAAAATAATCTATTAGTAAAAATTGATAACAATTGTAACTATCAATCATTCTGTTATTCTCTAAACCAAATTAAGATTTGAGGCTCTTATAGTCCTCTTCTATTCAAATACACATGGTAAACTGGTGATATGTAGGATGCTTCCCTCAACAAAAAAATTGGCGTATCCAATGCATCCTGACACAAAATGGGTGTCCATTCGCATTCTACACTTTCAAATGTGCAAGCTTTTACCTTAAACATTATATGTAAGATGGAGTAGGCCCTCTAGATAAAAGCTAATTATTTAATAGATCGTTTATAGGATTTAGGTTCTTTCATATATGGATAGGAACTCACCACTACACATACTTTATATGATTGAATATGCATATATGCAGCAGGATATATATATATATATATATATATATATATATATATATATATATATATATATATATATATATATATATATATATATATAGTTGTGTCTCTGAGTCTGGATTATGGACAATTCCCGTGTATGACCGTGTCTGTGTTGGACCAGGACACTCCTGTCTATCTTTAGATTCTCTACTTAATCATAATGGTAAACTCAATGCAAATGTAGACTCCAGTGGATATCCTTGGACATCAACTTCATCCATGTAATAATAGGAGAAAACTGTATATTTGAATATTTAAGTTTCCAAACATGTTGTTCATTTAGGGAAGATGGAGAATAGTCCACCATGTTTATATGTATTTTTAAGAGAAAAAAAATCCTTCCGTTCTAACTGATGGTTCCTTGTCTTATGGCAGGGCTGTTGATAATCAGGTACATGGAATTTTTCATCTGTATTTCCATGATCAATATTGTAAAACTCTATGACTTTCTATGAGTCGTATTTTCATCAAAATGTTCTCCATTGGCGCAATAAGGTCATCTTATTTGGGAGTATCTACATTCTGAGTTAATCTATATGAAGCATCATAACTCTGCATCTATAGATATAGTAGAATAATTTGAAAATTATTCTAGTCTACAACTGCTTGAACGAGGTTTAGTTTTTGTTAATTACTTAAAATAATTTCACATGGGCCCTTCACCTTTCAGTTATTCGTGGCAACTTGTTCCCCTGCTCGGGATACTAGTGCTGGTTATACTGCTTGGGGCCACTCATCACTTGTTGGACCTGTAAGTGTAATTAATTACTAATATACTCTTTGATTTCTTTCAGCTATTACTTGGCATTCATTTTGAAATTCCAGAAATTCACTCTATCTATCCTTTTTTTTTGGGGATATGGTTCTCGTAGTTGAAAATTGGAACCTGCATATTTAACAAATCTCTCTCTTTTTTTGTCATCTCTACTCGTTAGTTTGGCGAAGTTATTGCAACCACCGAGCATAAGGAGGCAATGATTGTTGAAGAGATTGACTATTCTCTAATTGAACTTAGGAGGTGAGATTTTTTTTTTTTTTTTTTTTTTTTTTGGGTACCAAAAATTTACTTATTGCAGTTTCAATCATTTTATTGAAATTGAGAATGTTATTCCATTTGGATCTCCTGCTGGAACTACTTGCCAACTGACTTTCTTAGTTTTATCTCAAGCCCTTCTCTTTTTAGTTGCCATATTTCATTGTGAGTTTAAACTCTGGGAGGTTGGCTTGCATACCGACTGGCCCAATGAGATTCTTGCCTATATGTGGTTTAGCAGTTCAGTGTGGATTAGCATTGTTAGAGAGAGGGCTGTCATTTCCATGGAGCCTTTTGAGTTATAAGAGTGCTCCATAGTTGATGACGGGTTGATGTTAAAAGGCTTGATAAGGTTATTAGAAGCCATGATTGAGTTTGGTCGTTGGGAGAAAAATATATTTCACATCTTTTCTTTTTGATGCACCTTTCTTGATCTAGGAGAACTGAAAGGGTTTGTTCGTTAGTTAAGACATCGCCACTTGCCATTTGATTTATCTAGCGTGTCATCTTCCTATTGTTGAATATTGAAGGATCCTTGGCTTAAGGATGAGCTTAAAGGGCATAATGTTAGTTTTTCCAAGCCGTGAACTAGCTTGAAGTTCTTATTGCAAATTCTATCTAACCTGTGCTAGTAGAACTTTTTTTGCCTGTTAAGGTGTTGATAGAGGGTAAAGTTGCAAGTAGATAGAGGTCTTGAAATTTGTCCAGTTCTTTATCATTCTTCTTTTTTTCCTTTTTCCTTTGTTCTGTTTATGGCACTTGCCCAAAAGAATACAAGCAGTATGGCTTAGAGAGAGAGGCACATAGAAAAGAGAGGAGAAAGTATATGAGAAGCACCAATTACTCCTGGCCATACGAAGGCTTCACAGATAGCCCAGGCCATAAGAAATAGCAAAAAGAAGCAACAGAGTGGCTAAGTATACAAATAGTGGAGCCCACAAGCCAGCCCCAACAAGGAGAGAGAAACATCACCCTAAAGAGTTGTGTTGAGAGGAGAGAAATAGCCAGGCAACCACACATGAGTTTGACAGATAAGAAAGAAGACTGAGCTGCATGTCTCGAAACATGTTAGAAGGCACATGAAGATACGTGCTTCCCCCTGGAATTCTCACTGCAATTCTCATGGAATTCTCACAAACAGCAAAAGTCAATAGTGTACAAAAAAACCGAGGCCATCACCAGAATTTGAATCACTGACCAGATGCAATGATTGTCGGGAATGAGAAACGCAAGAAAATTGTTGCCACATCGGAAAACCAATAACCAATGAAAAACCATCTGAAGAAAGACGAAAAAAACTCAAGAAATCATTTACCTGGAATTCTCCTTGAAACCAAAATTCCAGTACCAGAGAGAAGCCACTGTCATTGTTAACGAAAAAACCAAAAAAATATTAAATCAAACAACTTGCCATGGATGAAGAAGACTGCCCAGAAATGGAAGTTGCTCTAAAAGAGATATTTTTTCTCTCCATCTTTCATATGCTGTAGAGCAGAGCAGCAGGGACGAGATAATGCATACTAGCTAGTAATAATGCATACTACCTAGGAGTGGCACTCTAGCCACATGGCATTCTAGCCACATGTATATTAATGGTATTAGTAGGTGTGACACTACACTAGTACGAGTGGCGTTCTATATAGAGAGATTTTCTTTTTATGCATGTATAGAAGGGAGAATGGTTCGTTATAAAGTCTAGGCTGATTGAATAAAATTTCTCTATAGAGGTCCATTAGCCTTCTAAGCTCTATTTGAACTTTCTTAAATACCTTTAACTTTCCAGAGAGTTACAAACCTCTCCCAAGCTATCTTTCTAGTTGGGAAATAGTCCTCTTTTAATATGGTATCAGAGCCAAATAAGATATGTTTCAAGACAATATTTATTTGGGCTGAGTTTTATGATGTAATTCTAAGATTTTTAGCTTTATCTAGATTACATATTACATCTCAGACATATTGTTTCTTTTTAACTATCCTACTTTAACATTGTTTCTAGCTCGTATGCTTTGTTACTATGCCTTGTCTAGGAAAGGAACAAGGCTGTGCTTGGCTTGTTTGAAGTGGTCGTATATGCCTGTGGTCTCTGTTAAGAGTGTGTGGTCTCTCAGCAGCCTAAGCTCTGCTGGACTTCTGCAGTGTCCTGTGACTAGGACTTGAGAGGATATGATGATTAACCGAAGGAGGTACTTTAGAACAATCAATTATAAAAGAATTGGATATTAGTAAAAGCCAGCAATATGTTTGAGGGAAATATAAATCTAAAAGTGATTGCTAAATTCTTAGAATTACTTAAATTCATTAGGCTCAGCTCAGATCTGTCCAATCTTCAACTGAGAATGACCAGTTAGAAGATTTAATCTTGAATTTTGAAATAGATTATTCATAATGTCTGAGAGGACTACTACTTATATTTATACTGTAGAAGAGGATTATCTTTGCGCCTATAAAGTGGGTAAAAGTTTATGTGATCGTATAGCTCATCTTCCGAATAATGGGAAGATAAATAAGAAACATGTAGCAGGAATTTTAGATTTGTCGACTGGTACAATAAATAATATGTATTTCAGACTCTCAATAATTTTAAATTTATCGAAATTAGAATATATAGATTTAAATGAGAACTCTAGGAAACTCGTTAAAAGTAGCTGGTATAAAAATGTATAATGAATCTATTAAAGATTATGATAATGCGAAATTAAAAACTTCACTTGTTAGATACTATCAATATGATTAAATACTCTTCAAAAGAAAAAAAAAAAAAAAAAGATAGAATATAATGAAGAGGAAAAGATATATTATGATGCTTTACTAGAACTACATGAAAAAGAACTAAATTATACAGAAGTTTATAATTTTTATGAAAAACATTCCAGTGCTATTGTTTATTTTAGATGTATGATTGAAAGCTCTATGGAGCAAGAAATGAAAGCTTGAGTATAAGATATTCATGACCGACGAGGCTTCATCCTTAAGTGTTACAAATGAAATTGGACCACCTAGAAGATCAAGAGGACATGGATTTCCTTATAACCCTACTGCGGAAATTTTAGATATGAAAGAAGAGCAGAATGGATAAATTCTCATAATGCTCAAAGAAGCAGAAGAAATTTAGATGATTCAAATGATTCAAATGAAGGGAGAAATGCTTTTGGTAAGTATTTTAATATGGATAAGATACCTCATTAAAAACTTAAGCAATGTATGATGGATTGGACTCAACTATGATGGGAACAATATATTATTACCCCTATAATAACTAAATGTGCCTTTTTAGAATATGCTATCAGTTTGTGCGAAGGAAGAGATTTAGCCTGGTCAAAAAATTTAGAACAAATTCATTCGACTGAACTTAAAAATATTAAATATCAAGATACCAAAGAAAAAGCTTTATCAAGACTTGTACCAGCATTATTCGCAGATCTAAAAGGAGAAGGTATCTGATACTGTAAACTATGAAGAAGAATACTAAAATGCAATTCTGTGATATTTGTATGATTGAAGAATTTACTTCATAATATATTGGATTCATATTTGATTAACTCAAAAGGATGGAAAGATATTTTGGCTGGATTTTTTTCCCGTCAAAAGTACCTCCACCTTGGGGAAAAATATTAGGAAAAAGATATGAAGAGCTAAATGAAAAAAATATGGCCACAATCCAGAAATGGGATATAATACTGGATACCTTAAAAGAACAGTGATGGAAATAATAAAAGAATCTTGTGAAGATGCAAATGCCTTCGAACAAGTTACTAACAAAATTTAATATTCAAAACTAGGATTTCAATGTTGTGTGAAATATAATGAGGATATTGATGTAATCCAAAATGTAAGAGATATCAGTATTATGAAACAAAGGGATTTAAAAGAAAATTCAAGATTACTAGAAAGAAATGGAAACCTGAATTTAGAAAGAACTGACAAAAACCAAATTTTAAGCCTAAAATATTTATAATTAAAAGAAAATTCAGGAAAGGATGTAGACGTTTCAGACGTGATAAAGATGGACTGTGCTAATGAATGTCCTGAAAGATAAATAAGGTAATGATAGATAGCCAAGCAGAGTATAGCATAAATATTAGAAATGTACTGATAAGACTGATACTTCTATTTATAAAATTACTTCTATTGAAGATTCAAGCTCTCAATCAGATAATGAGTTAAATAGAGATTTAATGAAGATTAATATGTTAACAATAAAAATGACTACGAATGCTGTAAGAATAAAATAATTATCTGATTTTGCTGAAGTGCCCACAAAAAATTCCATCCAGTTATGCATTTATATGTTGCAATAAATGTAGTTATTGAAAGGTACATAGTAGTAGTACTTCCTTTAGATCTAATAAAACTCCTCCGAGGATATTATGTACAAATTATTAATAATAAACGTCAGGTGCCATTAAAAATTATTTGTCTTAATTGGAATATAGATTCTGAGTGAGAGAATGTTTCAGTAACTCTTAAAAGTTTAAATATTAATGACACAGAAATTGAACAATGAGACAAAATAGAGCAATTGGTAAGACAGTGATATTAATATTTACCAATAATAAGGGATGAAAATATAAATAACAGTTTTGACCATGGAGTAACGGGATCTTCAAATTATGGAACTCCTTGAAAGGGAAAGGAAAGATTAAATTAATATTGAGTAAATAGTATCAGAGTAAATAGTATCAGTGGTGCTAGAGTAGATGGAGAAATAGGATTATTAGATTATCATAATGATGAAGTATATGAGAGAGTATAAATATAATAATTTACTTATAGAATTATATCCTCAAGATGACGAGAGAGAAGATAAATATGAACTATATAAAATTACTTTGCGTACCTATATGATTCAAATTCAGAATATAATGGAGGAGATTTAGATTCCATTGTTCTGATTATCTTAGTGACGAAGAGCTGAATATAAAAGATTGTGAAATAATATTTGTTAATATGAATAAAGTAGGTGAAAGCTTGGGGAATAAAGACCTTGATAGTGCCGGAGAAATATTTGAAGTAAAAGATGAAGAGATTCAAAGATAAAAAGAGATGATACCTCATCCAAACAAAAGAGAAACATATAAAGAAATCCTATAACCCGATTCAGTATTCAAAGTACATATATATTTGAATTTAAAGGGAAAGAAGATTTTACGTCTATAAAACTGTTTGATGGAGGCAAAATAAATGAAATAAAACAAAAATACCCCAGAATGAATTATTTACATCTGGGTTTAATACAAATAAAAATAAATGCCCAATTTAGATTTGGTATAGATACACCTATAATGGTTATTTCTATGGTTTAAAATAATTGATGACTCGCTGAATACTTTAATTAGAGGAGCTAAATCCAATTCAAGAAACAGAAAATTTGCTTGCTTTCAATATACATCCTGATTATTGTATATCTTTGTAGGACAGTAATATAACTGATATCTGCTTCTTTCTATACATTTGAAAGGAATAGAAATGAAACCAGGATCCAAAGTCTTGGGAATTCAATGGGAAAGTTGTTTTGTTTGCACTAAATGGAACATCTATTTTTAGAACTAAAATATCAAAAGACAGTATTAAACTATTTAAGTATCATCTAAAAAAGTGAGAGGACCTAGGATTGTAGATAAGAAACAATCTTTGCACCAGATGCAGATAGGAAAATTTTATAGGGGACTGGAAACCTAAAACTTTAAGAATGTCAGAAGAAAGGTTCAAGGCATCAAGTCATACTAACACTACAATAAATACAACCTCCGATGAAGAATCAATCTCTAGTAAGAGAATGGATAAAACAATTAGAGAGAGAAAATCCTGAAGAAGTAAAGGTGACCTTAACACCTCAACTCATTAGAGAAGCTAGTAGATTTAAATTTCAGAGGTCAACCAGATTGGGATCCTTTGGAATGTCACACCATAAGAACTCTTGAGAAATTAAATGAGAAAAAGAGATGATTTATGAAGTATCATTATAAAAGTACCAATTTAAAATATTCACAAATGATGTTCCAATTACAATCAAAATTTGAAAATTAAAGATGTTATAATACATGCTCTAATTGATACCGGAGCACAGTTAAGCTTGATAATTCTGTCTTCATTCCTGTGAATTTAGAAGAACCATGCATAATAAAGCATATATTAGTAGTTTTAATGGATCATGCTCCACGATTACTTCAAAAATAAATGATCCGGAAGAAGGTACCAAAAAGAATATGCATATATTACCACATATTAACTTTTATTTACTCAGTAATTTTGCTGAAGATTGCATGATAGGGATGGATTATTTATCCTAACTTTTACCTTACAGATTGATACATGATATGTTATTTGATTGACATGAATATTTTTTGTGTTCCTTTTGTGTACCAATTAGTGATATTTAAAAACCCACTGCAGCACAACATGGTGGCATAAGTTCGATTGGAAAGGTAGATTCAGAACAAAAGGCTACGGCATATAAAGTGAATGTTACAAATGAAATGGAAAGAATGATTTATAATATGTTAAGGACCCTTCTAATTATGCTTTGAAATTCTTTGATAAAGCCCCGAGATATTGCATATTACAACTCCTTGAGCAATTTTAAAATGTAGATTTAATAGTATCATGGTAAATAAAGAAGTTGAACTTGCCAAGCAAATGAACTTTTATTGCATATTAAAACTTCTTGAGCAATTTTAAACAACAACTAAGCCTTTTATCTCAAGTATTTGGGGTAGGCTCCATGAACCAAAAGAGAATCACACCGGATAGATCACGTTGATAATCTTTCTCTATTCATTCCTATCAAGTAATATCTCATTTAAACATTTAGAATCCATATCTTTTTGTATCACCTTCATCCATATTTTTTTTGGTCTTTCTTTCGCTCTTTTAACTAGTCATATATTGATAAGCTCTTCTCGTCAAACTGGTGCATTTGTAGATCTACGTTGCACATGACCAAACCATTTAAGTGATTTTTTTCCATCTTCTCATCGATAGGAGATATACCTATCTTAGCACGAATATTTTCATTTCTCAATTTATCTCTCATAGTGTTGCCGCATATCTAACGAAGCATGCACATCTCTGTTACACTTATCTTCTGTGAATGACGTTTCTTTATAGCCTAACATTCCGTGCCATATATTAAAGCTGGTCTAATAGCTGTTCTATAAAATTTTTCTTTCAAACTTAACGGAATGTTACGGTTGCATAAAACTCCAGTTACACTATTCTATTTTAACTAGCCAGCTTGTAATTTATGGTTGACATCACTATCGATCTCTCAATTAGTTTGAATAATAGAACACAAATACCTAAACCAATTGCTTATTTGTATCTTTTATCCGTCCAATATTATAGCACTATAGTCTAAGGTCTATCATTTACTAAATTTACATTCCATATACTCTATTTTAGATCTACTCAATTTAAAACCTCTAGATTCTAATGTGTGTCTCTATAACTCTAACTTAGCATTCACCCATGTTCTAGTCTCATCAACTAAGACAATATCATTAGGAAATAGCATATACCAAGATATCTCATTCTGAATAGCTCTAGTAAGCTCATTCATCACTATAACAAATAAGAATGGGCTCAATACAGATCCTTGATGTAATCCAATTGTGATAGAAAAATCACTTATTAGACCAACACATGTTCTGACATTAGCCATTATCCCATCGTACATGTCCTTAATTATGTCAATGTACTTGATGGAGGCTTTTTTCTTCATCAATGTCCACCAAAGTAATTATAAAATAGATTTTAATAGTATCATGATAAATAAAGAAGTTGAACTTGAACTTGCCAAGCAAATGAACTTTTAGACCAGCTAAAATCTTAGAATTACATCATGAAACTCAGCTCAAGTAAATATCTAGCCTAGAAACGTACCTTATTTGGCTCTTTGATGAAAAGAAGGCTATTTCAAAACTAGCAAGATAGTTTCTGAGAGATTTGTGGACCGTAAAGGTGATTAAGATAGTTTCTGAGCCTTATAATGAACAATTCTTCCTTTTGTATGTGTATAATAGTGGTAAAATATTTCTATGTAGAGTGCCAGTCCTACTAGTGTGGAGTGTCACATTTACACTATTAATATGCATGTGGTTAGAGTGTCACACCTATGCAATATGCATCATTACTAGATATTGTTAAGCCTTCTTTTCATCTGTTATGAGGGCGGGCAAGAGAGGGAGGGGGAAGGGAGAATATATCATTGTGGGCAGATGCTTGTCCTGGAGAGTGAAAATAAATCTAAAAGACAAATATCAATTAAATCAAACATCTCTGCCACATAACTCCCTCAATAATTACATCTGCCGGCTTGTAAAATTGATATTTTGTTGAAGCCCGACGCATGGGTGGGTGTGGGATGAGATCGAACCAAAATTAATTGTCGGCTTTAGGTCCGTACCAGCCTGATCTCATTACCACCTCATCATTTTCAACTGTGCTGGCCTTGAATCGGCAGCCTTCCCTCTGGTCGTGTTGCCACCAGCCTATCGCTCTGATTCGGAAGCAGGGGGCGGAGTCGAGGAGCGAGTGGTTTTTGGTCGAGGGAAAGAGAATTGGGTCAGTCTAGTAATATAACAGCTTTACAAACATGCAATCCTGTTGCACAATTGTTTCTCTGAAATTTGTAGAATTCTTGAGCACTGCTTCTTAAAGTGTGCCCAATTGACAATTTCATGTTAATGGAAGAAGATCAACAGACACAAATGTCTCCAGTTACCATTTTAAATGACAGACTGTTAAACAATATTCACAGTAAATGCCTGAATAGTTAATCAATGGTCACTTCCATATTGATTTCACTTGCTGAACCCAGTGTAGGCATTTTAACAAAGTATATCAACACATTTAGATTTCTCCTGGTCATTATTTTGGACCACCTCTCTAATTACTCTAGATTACTTACACCACCTCCATGATTATTTGTATGGCTGTCCTCTTAATGCAGATCTAACATGCCCCTGGAGAAGCAGCGGCGAGGCGATCTGTACCAGTTGGTTGATGTCCAGAGAGTGCCCTCTCTGTAAATACTCCATTGTTGAATGTTTCACAGTGTTGTGACTTTTTACTAAATTTTCTCCATGTTTTTTATTTTTATTGGTTGACGATTCAGTAATCTCAGAGACAAATATTGTGAGGAAGCAAGTCATGGTGTTTATCCTTCCGAAGAGTGCGATGCTGTAACTGAGATAATCATATGTAATCATTGAATAAGTCCTATGGTTTATCAAGGTGCTGGTTTTTTTATAGGAACGATGAAGTGCGTGTTCATGGATCAACTTTTAGTCTGTTTTGTTTAAAGTTTTGAATTAAAAATGGAGTTTTTATTTTGTAATTCAAAATTTTAAATAGGGTTAATTACAGTTAGAACTCCTGTAGTATTAGGGATGTGTCACTTAACACCCTCGAAGTTTGAAACTCTCAAAAAACTCCCTGAACTTAGTTATTTTTACTCTTTTTTTTTACTAAAGTGCACTCTTGTCCCTCAAATTCCTATTCTACCCTCATCTCTCTTATTAAAGAGAGAGATAATGTTAGAATATGAATTTAAGGGATAAGAGTGCACTTTAATAAAAAAGGAGAGTGAAAATAACTAAGTTCAGGGGTTTTTTTTTAGAGTTTCAAACTTCAGGGGGTGTTAAGTGACACATTCCCAATACTACAGGGGGTCTACCTGTAATTAACCCTTTTAAATAATATAGGTTAACTTTTGACATGTGAACTTGCCTATTTCCATTCCTATTTTGAATGTTCAGCTCAGAAAACTATGCTATAGTTCCTTGGAACTGTGCAAAAATAAAATACCGTGCTTTCATAGTTTAGCCCCCTACATGAACCTCAAGAAGCCCTAAACTTAGATTCATGAACATATCTAGGTAAAGGGAAAGACTCTAATGTTCTACGGGCATAATTTAGTTACACCTGCTCGCTAAAATATATGATACACGGCAGAATTAGACGACCTTCTCCATTTATTTTGACCTCACGTCCACGACCATTTATTCATAAAAATATTACATTTCAAAGACTGTTAGTCTAGACGTCAAGTTGTTGCTAATTAAATAGTTTTTTACAATAGAAATAATGTTCAATTTGTAACCACTTGAAACTTAGAAAAATAATCTATAAAGTGTGCGTTTTTTGTGCATAGATATTTCAAGACGTATAGAGCAAATTAAACCATGTGGATGGTTAATTTTCATTTTGTGTAGTATATGTTCTATATAGGTGTAACTAACTTAACTATACCATAGGATTGCAATGTTTAAAATAGCGATAACAGTAACGTAACGTTTTTCTCCTGTTATGTTATATCGCATATAGCGTAATGCATAATATAGGCTATGTAATTTCATATTTATTTAATAAAAATAAATATAAAACTATATAAAAAAATTATAAATTGAAAAATAAATTTAAAATATTTAAAAAAGAATACAAAACCATTTTGTAATACGTAATCTATTCTAATTTTATATTAAGTTTTACAATAATTTTCACATTTATCTTCATAAATTATATTAAGCCTGTAACCGTAATTCCAGTCATCATTTAAACAAGAAAATAACATTTCAATTTTTTATTTCAGTTCCAGTTATTATCATTATTATAATTTATATTTTGCAATGTTCAATTTATCTTATTTATAATTATTGATTTCAGTTCAGTTAAAAATTCTATAGAATCAACCAATAAGATATTTTAGCAACTGGACAGGAATTACAATAAGCGAACAAAGAAACAATCATAAATTAACAAGTTAGTAATTCTACAAGCAATCAAACAAACCAACAACTAATTAAGTAAGAAAATTACAGTAATTCGCTAGTAATCAAAATAATATTCAACAATAATTAGAAATTATAAAAAATAATTATAAATAATGTAATTTAACGTAATATTATATAATATAACGTAAAATAATATAATAAACGTAGTGTTACGGTGCACTGAGTTATTTCTAATTGTTACACAACGTCGGAATTCTGTTAGGTTATGTACCGCAATATAACGAGTTTCGTAACGCGTTATTTTCAATCGATTTCTTTATTAGCTAAATTATATATCATATATGATGATCTTCTTAATTAATTGAAGGTGCGTAGCATTATTAGCATTCCTTACATGTGGATTTGTGGAAATTTTGGTTTGTCCAAAGCATGGGGCTGCACTAATTGCAATCCGCAGTCATAATTATTCTACTAATAGAAATTTGAGTTCGCAAAAGAAAAGATAAAATTTTATCATAAAGAATATTTTTTAAATAATGGCTTGTTCCTAGCTATTGGTGACAGAGTATCATCATTCATAAGTTGTTTGACCAAGTTAAGTATTTGGTGGTTCAAAACGTATCGTAGCCACCTTGTGTGTCAAAAATTTCGGCGAGCATGCGCATTCACTCGAGGGACCACCGATCCCTGCCTGCCATGTTCTGCGTACTACAACCCATGTTCTGCGTACTACAACAACAATAATTAAGTTTTTTATTCCAAGTATTTGGAGTAGGTTATACAAACCAAAAAGAGAATCACGCCGGATCAATCACTTTGATAGTTCTTCTTCATTCATTTTTATCCAGTAATATCTCCTCGTTTAAAACTCTAGAATCCATATCTTTTCGTATCATTTTTATCCATATTTTTTTCGATCTTCCCTTCGTTTTTTTAACTTGTCCTACATTAATAAACTCCCATCGTCGAACTGGTGCATTTATATATTGATAAACTTTTTGCGTTGAATGGGTGCATTTGCAGGTCTATGTTGCTCATGTTCTGCATACTAAAAGATTAAAATTAAAAATGAAAATACAAAAAGAAAATGAGAAAGAAGAAGAAGAAAGAAAGAAAGAAAAATAATGGCTCAAATGAGTAATTAACTCTAGTTGTCTACTAAAAATCTTTAGAATATGTTTATATTTTATTTAAACTCGCTGGGCGGACTCAACCATATCTCAAGGCAGGTAGATGCCCCTCCAAAAAAAAATAATAATAATAATAATAATAATAATAAACTTAATATCTATAATTCTTATGAGTATGTACTTCAAATCTCAGTAGCGAAAGCCTGTTTTTTACATTTCGATATTGTATTTTTTCAATTCCGTCTCTAGAAACTCTTCTTTTCTATTAGCCAGCAGAATTTTGATCTTTATCGAATTATACCTTGGTCTTGGTCATGCATTGACTTGCAAAATTTATAATTTTATCCAAAAATTCATATTGACATAAGATAAAAAAAAAAATTGGATCAGTGTTCTGTCTTTGTATCCCGACAGGAGACTCTTCGTCACTTGCATCCTAGATGAGTTATAAGGACAACTCGAATCCCGAATAACTTTGTCTGCCTGCCTAGAGTCAGATACTTGGCTCCTATGAACTCAATTTCATATTTTTCTTTGGTTTTTAATTTCCTTCTTTGTGCTTCTCTTGAAGTTTGCATGTATTAAAATGTCTTTATCCTCTCTTAGTAAAAGAAACTTTCATGAGCCTTGATCTTTAAAAAAGTTTCCCTTCTTATTCATAGTACAGGACTTGAATTGAACTTCCTCATATTTCAATACAAATAGTAATTGATTGCTCAACTTTTAATTTAATGCCTCTTTAATTTCTGGATTGAATCAATAAAATTATAATCTAAGAGGTCCTTCAGATTTTGGTAGCTGCAAATATTTGAAACATAGGCGCATCAAACAAAATGGAATAACAAAACTAAAAAAGAAAAAAAAAAAAAAAAACTTATTAATAGAAAGCCACTGAATCTCTAGCAGGCTACTTCACTTTTCTTCACTCTAGCTCTTTGCTTTGCTAGCCATACTTTCTTTTCTTTATTTGGCTAAGTAAAAAAAAAAAAAAAAAGAATGACTTTTAAAAAAAAAATGAATGACTAAAGAGAAAAGCTAGAGAAAGGAAAGAAATTTCATTTTCTACTCATTTATTCTTTTCGTCACTTGCTAGTAGACAAATCTATAGCATATTCAAAGTGTTAAAGAGTCCCGTGTGTTAGTCATCCATCAATATCCCTCAACCTTTTATGAATCCGTATTTTTAATTAGATTTGATTAAATTAAATTAGATATTTGATTATATTTTAAAAGATTTATTATTATCTTATTACATTGGGATTTTCTATATATATATATAGTTTTTAAAATCCTAATTATTTTGTAGTGAGAGATAAAGAATGAAATTGAAAATATGTGATTTGTTTTAATCAAATATTTTCCTCGAATGATTCGTGAGAGAGTGGACGTGTGATTCGCCTGGACGTGAGGTTCAAATCCTAAATTATTCCGAAAAACCCTAATTTTTACCATAATTTCCTTCCACAAACCCTAAACCACCTTCCATCCGGTATCATTATGAGTCATCTAATGATCACTCAATCATTTCAAATTAGACAATAGTATATAATAATCTCTTTTATTTCATAGCTTAACAAAATAGAAAATTAGAGATTCATTATGTAGTATGAGTAAATAGTATGGAGATCGACATGGTAGAGTCCGATGGATAAATAAAAGTGTGAAAGGATGAGATTTTTGCTAACTTCTATTTACTTGTGTAGTAGCGGAGGAAGAAGAGGAGTTATATTAGTGTAGCATTGGTGAAGTGAAAGTTGTAGAAAATAAAGAACTGTACGAGAGAAATACCAAGTACTATAACAAGAACAAGAATTAAATTTAATAAATATCGAATCCTTAGTATCAGCAACACGATGAATGGTCGTTGGTGTACTATTTTCTTTTATTGGATGTTTTTTCCATTTCCAAATCAAAAATGAAATTAAGACCCAAAAAAATTGCCATTTATGCAAAAACTTCTTCTTCTTCTTCTTTTTTTTTTTTTTTTGCTAATTAAAGTCCTCTTGAGTTAGGGGTACAATTAGCAGCTAGATAGGAGTAGAGGTTCCACTAGTTGTAAGGCTCAAATGTGCAACTGCGCACACCAAAAATTAAATTTAGAGAGCTTGTTGAAATTTCAGATTGGAAATTACATTGTCATTCATTCATTCATTTAACTTGAGTATATAAATAGTTACAACACTCCTCCTCGAGTTAGAGAGAGGGGATAGAATGAACTAACTTGTAGACAAACTTTTGAAATAGTTGTGATGATAGTTTATTCTTTGTGGATAAGCTTCCTATGAATGGAGAACAAATTGTTCTTATTGATGGAAAAGTAAAATAAAAAAGTCACCTATGTATGAAATCAAAAAGTTGACATGAAGAATAGAAATGCACCATTCAAATGGTGATGCATAAGTAAAATAACTTGTACTATGAATAATTACGTGCAAAGAATAAGAATCGACGTATGTGTCGATTATAGAAAGTAAACGAGGATTTGATCACAGAAAAGTGATCATGCTTGGAGATGGCCGAAATCCAAGAATCATTTCATACATGTGTTGATTGAAAGTGATTGCACCATAAGAAGGATGACATGAACACAAAAAGAATAATAATGTGATGAAAATATTGATTACCATAAAATTGGCAAAATATCAACGGGAGATATAATGCCTTTGAAAAAGAGAATAATTGGAAAAATTATGATGCAAAGGAAAATGGATCACAAGCACTGGATAATAAAACTAATTTATGGAGATATTGATAGAAATATACCAGAGTGGACAATCTTAATGATCGTATTTAAGGAGATCTGGACAGAAAACAGATTGAAGATGGCATTGGAAACTTGAGAATTTGTCAAGAGTACACCATGAGATAATTGCTTCAAAAAGAGCTTTTTAAGAAAAGCATGTTCGAGTCTGAATCGAGACTAAAATTGTGGATCCAAATGGAACCGAGATGGAGGTAATCGATTGTGACGAGGCTATTTGAGAGGAGTGTTTTGGAATTTCTCTTACAATGGAATAACAACAGAAGAAAATGGCTTGCTAGACCGTCGATGACCTCTAGAAGGTTGATCGCTCTAATACCATATTGAAATTTTAGATTGAAAATTCCATTATCATTCATTCAACTTGAGTATATAAATAGTTACAATGACATCCATAAGAATAATATCAAATAATATTTAGTTACAATAAATATCTCAACAGCAACTCTCAACAACTCAAACTAATAAAATAAATATATTCCTAACAGTTAAAATCCTAACAACTCATAATATCTAATTTGCTAGGTTTTATTTTCTCAGCAGAACTGAATTGAACATGATCGCTACCCATCATTCACCTTACGAACTCATCATCAACAAGCGAAGGATTTCCATTTTTTCCTAACCTTACAATTATATGAAGGTTCAAACTCGCACCTAAAAAGTAAGAAATTTCTCATCTTGTTTGAGTTTCAAATACAGCGTACAAAATATAATCTTAATCGTACACTTAATTAGTGGGTAGTATATAATTTATTTGAAATAACCAATAATATATCAATATGAGTTGTATTCCCACCATCTCGAAGTACTAATATCTTTTTTTATCAACAATCTGTCCCAAATTACTTTTATTTTAAATTTCAGAAATTTTTTTAATTCCAAATCAATTTTAACAATCCCAATGCATTTTATATTGATTAAACTCCTAAACTTTAACCTTATTACCAAAATACCACAACTTTTTTGTTTTTATATGTGTAAAGATAGAATTTTAGACTTCAAAGTAAATTGTTTGGTAAAAAATAACTATTAAAACTTGACCGACGGAGTATTAATATATAATTTAAACCTTAAGAAAACTTAATTAGCTATCAATCAAACGGATGATTTGAGAGTGTACAAAAAGAAATAGCAAGAGAATTTGGGGAACTATAGAGACAAGGAAAGCATCATCAATCCCAAGAAAGTGCCAAGGGAGGTTGCTAGGACAAGGACATAACTGCTTTAGTTCATTAGGTGGAGCTAGCTTCCTCAGATCCAAGAAAACCAAAGTACTCCTAAGGAGAGAGAGAGAGAGAGAGGAGAGAGAGAGATGAGGAGAGAGAGGAGCATTTGAATTTTGATTTTTCATTTTTCATGTTTTTGATGTTTGATTCATGACTACCAAACAAAGCAAAGCAACTTCTGACCAGAGATGGTAATAGACACGCTTTATAAATCAGCTTGACTTATATAAAATTTTAAATTAAAAAAAAAAAATTTATTTTTCTAATTCAAAGTTTTGTAAGAAAAAACTAAAAATTGGTTTATAGATGCGTACATTACCATTCCTATCCCTGGCTGATCATACTGTCTCAATCCAACCTCAACGTGTACCTTTTCCTTATCTCTCTCTAATCTGTATTATTACCATGCTTTATCACCAATGTAATTTTGACAGTGCATTGAATCATCCTTAGTTTCTATTTTCACCACAAATTGCAACCATACCACGAAATAATTAAAATGCTTCATTTGTTTTAAAAAGTCTTGCTATAAAGTACTTCTAATTGAAGTTTGCTTAGATCTTGTTTGGGTATCAAGTTTTACAAAACTCTAGTTTCGCTGAAGTTTTACAATGAAATTTATATACAGTTTCTGAAAACTAGAGTTTACTTAAGTTTGGTATAATATGGTAAATGATTTCAAAATGGAGTTTAACGTCATCTTAGCTATTCATTATTACAAAACTGTAGAAAATCTACTCTTAATGTTATTGTCTTAAACTCTACGAAACCACAATTTTGAGACTCCATCAGGTACGTAAAATAGAGTATAGTTTTAAAAATAGAGTAGTTGAGAATGGAATTTTTTTTTTTGTGGGATCCGCCTCCTTCTTCTCTATTTGTTTTTGTTGTATTTTGAGTTGGATCTAGAGTTAGAAAAATGCCTAATACAAGCTTCAAATAATAGCAATAGTAAATGAAACCGCTAAACAACAACAACTACTAAGCCTTCTGTCCTAAGTACTTAATCCTTCTCCATTCATTCATATTGAGTAATATACCCTCATTTAAACCTCTAGAATCAATATATTTTCGTATTATCTCAATCCATATTTTTTTCGGTCTTTTACTCTTTTAACTTGTCCAATATTGATAAGCTCTTCTCGTCGAATTTGTGCATTTGTAGGTCTACGTTGCACATGGCCAAACTATCGTAAACGATTTTCTCGCATCTTCTCTTCGATAGAGGTTACACCTATCTTAGCACGAATATTTTCATTTCTCACTTTTATCTCTCCTAATGTTGCCACAAATCCAATGAAGCATGAACATTTCTGTTATAATTATTTTTTGTGAATGATATTTCTTTATAATCCAACACTCTGTCTCATATGATAGAGCTGGCCTAATAGCAGTCCTATAAAAATTTTCCTTCAGTCTTAAATGTTATGTACGTTAACATAAAACTCATGTTGCACTCCTATATTTTAACCAGGCAGTTTGGATCATATGAATTCACCGCTATAAATTTTTATTCATTTATTTTGTCAGGAAGAACTTTGCCAACTAATTAACTGACGGCGATGATCTTTCATTTTTGTTTTGTTTTGTTTGTTTATTTATTTGTTAGTTAGATAACGAGGACCTATTTCGATAAGCAATAAACATATAATCCTACCAAATATATATTCGTATCATAAGATGCATGTATGAGGCCGGAGGGGACATGAACTCATTCTTGGTGAACATAAATTATGCTACATTTCGGGATTAGCTACTTAATAAGATATGATTTATATTTAATACTACTGTTATCTAATGTAAGAGCTATCTCAGTCTTTCGAGGATATAATTAGTTAATAACTCTTGAGTCATAGGCGGTTACCCAGAAGGGCAAAAATGTCTTTTAACTCCTCTTTGCCTTAAAAAAACTGAAGTAATGAAATAGTAATTAGTGATATATAATGATACTAACTTCAAATCTCTAAAGTTGTAAACTCAAATTTAACTCTAGGGTCTATGACAAATGGAATTGAGTGCAAAGGGAATTGAATCGAGAAGGTAAGAGTTTTAAGAGGAGTAAGGCTCAAGCCATCTTCAAGGCTAAATGCTTATATGACACAAATTATAGTATATACATTCATTTTAAATTTTTGGTTAATTACAGTTAGACCACCTTAGTATTATGAGTGTGTAACTTAACATCCTTGAGGTTTGAAACTCTCAAAAAATCTCCTGAACTTAGTTATTTTCACTCTCTTTTTTTTACTAAAATGCACTCTTGTCCCTCAACTCATCCCTCATTTTACAAGTGTGCTGGTTAAAAGGAGAGATGATGGTAGAATAGGAACTTGAGGGACAAAAGTGCACTTTAGTAAAAAAAAAAAGAGTGAAAATAACTAAGTTCAGGGGTTTTTTGAGAGTTTCAAACTTTAGGGGTGTTAAATTACACACCCCCAATACTACAAGGGGTCTGACTGTAATTAACCCTTAAATTTTAATGGAAAGTTTAGAGCTGGTTATCCAAAATATATAACAACATTAACGATAACAATAACGTTATTTTTCATTCTAAATTTGATTAATTGCTTAGTACTGCATCGCATCTTTTTTCAAGAAAATACATGGTAAGCCAATAAGTCTTAACTCGAGTGGTATCACTCCTCTCCAATTTGCGAGGGTTTCTAAGTTCGACTTCTGACAGGTACTCATCTTGGATAATATTGCAAAATATATGAGTGTGTGTGAATTTGGCTAGCAACATTATAATATGTATAGTATTCTTTTAAATTTGGCTTAACTGTATCTTAATGTTTCCTAGTTTTTATGCAATTTCAACTGCAGTATTTCTTGTTAGATGCCCTTTTAAGATCAGGTGTTTCCTAAGGATTATTGCCAAAGAAGCCTTACTCACATGGGATAATCTCCAAAGACGAGGTTGGAAAGGACCGAATATTTGCAGTTTGTGGAGTTGCGGCTGAAACAACTACGCATTTATTTTTTGAATGCAGTTACACATCCTGTCTATGGGAGAAGTGTGCGGTAGCTTTAGGGCTTACATTCAGACGGTCCGAGAAGTCTAATATATGGTTTAAAGTAGTTAGTAATAACACAAATAAGGGTGCTCATATTTGTCATATAGTAGTTGCAGCAGTATGCTGGAATGTATGGAGAGAACGAAATAACAGGATTTTTAGACTACAAAAACATTCCATACTTACATGTTTCTATCACACATATATTGATATACACTTCTGGACAGGTCTTTTGTCAGACAGAGAGAAACTGTGTCTTTCTGAAGAACATGATACAGAGGAAGACGACCAGGGACTGGAGAATGAGGATTTGCACGCAGGAGCAGGACAGAACTGATCGCGACAAGTAGACCAGATGGCGACATTGAAGGCAGTGAACTTTGTTTTAGTGGTTCTTGTATTTTGACTTTGTTATCTTTATGTCTAAGTGAATCATGAACTCCACTCTAATTTGTATTAATGTAATCCGTTCTGTTATGGCTTATTAATAGAACTCGGAGGGCTCCTTGCTCGCCGCTTAATCTCAAGTATTTCTTGTCCCGCCATCTTCACAATCTAAGCATATTAACTTTTAAGACAAGCTTCGGATAACAGTCGCCACCAACCTATATATCTCCACAGTATATGGAATTAAATTAACTAGCTATTTCAAGTCTTTATTTGCGTTATATGATATACAAATGAAGCTTGATATTTATGTACAAATGGGAAACTGCATTTGCAGTGCCCCCACAACACGAGTATAATGTGCGGAGTCTAGATTTTGCACGTGGCTTTAGAAAATAACTCAAGTAGGCTTCTAAGCAAGTTCTATGCCTTTAGCTACCTAAAAAAATATTGTTAAAATAGATAGCGAGCCAATACTATAATATCTAGATTTCTTTCAAATTTCGATAAGTTGAACAACGGCCCTAGATTTTTCTATCCATAGTAAAAAGGAAATTATAAGCACTCCAAACGCATAACGTCCACTTCATTCACACCTATCAATATGATTTTTAATAATTCATTTAGAAATACATTATCATCTTCATCATCAAATTTTCACTATAACAGTAATATCATCAATGTTAAAATACAAAATAATTTTTCTCAATTCTCATTATAACTTCAGAGTTTTAGTACAATGAAAGAGTATTTCAACATGATATCAAAATAATCCAGATTCAATCATGCCGGGTCTGTATTTAATTGCGAGCCTTCAACGAGAATGTGTTAAAATACAAAATAATTTCTCTCATCGTAAATTCAAAATTTTGATCGCAGAGGAAGGATTTTTCAACAACCAATTATTGAACTCAAAAACTTCAACTCTCAGCAACTCAAATCATCAATTCTCTCTGACACTGCTGCACATTTTTTTCTACACCAGACAAAATTTCAGTTGGAAGCACAGCATATTATTTGTTTTTTAAAAAGTCCAAATTAGCTGTAAATTCTCAAAAGTAAATTTAAATAAATTAAAAAAACAAAATATTAAACAGCTCGAAGCCTCAAACTGTCCAACTCTTTCATAATTAAAAATTCACTAACTCACCGGAAGCGGCCATTCGTAATGAACCCCAAAGGCCCCATTCTTAACCCCCTGTTAAATAATAAAATAATCACTCTTAACTATTCTCTTCTTGTTAAAGCAGCAGCCAAAAGCGAGCGATGCATTAACTTAAGCTTAACACTCCGGGCCATTTGGTTACTGGTAAGCAGTAACATAAGTTACTGCAATTTCTATTACTGTATTTAGATTAAAAATTATAAGTATTAACCAGAGTTGCAACAATTTATAGTACTGTAAAAATTATAAGTGAAACTACAATAATTACTGTAGTTGCAAAGTTTTGTAATTACTGTTTGAAATTACAGTTATAAAGTTTTGTAAAGCTGCAAAACAATAAAAAGACCCACCTTATATATGTGAAGTAATTGCAAGCCACTCACTTTATATGCACTTGCAGCTCCAAACAAAAGCACCACCCATTCATCAAAAAAAAAAAAAAAAAAAAAAGATTTACACCTGTTGCAACCCCCCAAATTTATTATTCCCATGAGAATTTACCAAAAAGATACAAAATACATAACTCCTACCCCTGTTTTTTCCCCTAAGTCTCCCCCCTCGAATTTTCAAAGTTTTACAAGATCAGCCCGCCCGAGATGCGTCGTTTCGTAAACCGGCAGCTCGTCGCGATACCGCCCGATCGCCGTCAAATTCTCGAGCTCGAACAGATCCGAGCTCGAATCACTCGTCCCGTCATCTTCCGCCTCGAAATCTCGCCACGTCATCTTCTTCGTTTCGCGCCGCCCGTTCCCGCCATCGAGGGGGAGCATGAACCTGACGGACCTTTTGCCGGAATGATCCGCCATTGACGGCGTCTTCACGAGGCACGACCGCGAGTACGACGACGCCGTCGAGCACGCTGACTCCTCGCCGGAGGCGACGTTGGCGATTTTCTGCTTACGCGCGGTCCCCCTGGCGGAGGAGGAGGAGAAGAGTGAGTTAAGAAAGCCGGCGAGCCTCGCCGCTGGCGATGTCGGCGAGCCCGATTTCTTGAGGTCGTGGAACTTGCTGCGGATAGAAGTGAGATTCTTCTTCGTTTTCTCCGGCGGCAGCGGTATCGAGATTGGCGGCGGCGGCGGCGGCGGTTTGGTTCTGGACCGAAGCTGAGAGTTTCCGGTACGGATCGGTTTGAGCCGATTACAGCGAGCCGGGCCGGACTCGGGTTCGGACGACGAGAACCCGCCGTAGCTCGAGCAATCGGATGAGCTGGAAGTGGTGGAGTGGAAGTGCTGCGGTCTGGTCACCGCCGGCGCGTGCTTCCTCGGGTGGTTGGGTGTTCCGCGGGGCGGCTTGAGTCGGGTCAGCGGTGAGGCCCGTTTCTCGTCTATGCAACTCTTTTCGGTTCGCGGATCCGGTGCTCCCCGGTTAGTTGTTTCGTCGTCGATGGAGCGGTAAATGGAGTCGAGCAAAGTGGACGAGAAGGAGGGGTAATCGCACCCGCGGCGAGCGGGTGGTTTCTGTACCCTCTGCCACCTCTCCATTTTGTCAATAGACTCTAAAATTTTCAGAATTTTTGGGGGTTTATTTGTAATATTTTATTTGTGAACGCAGAGTGAAGGAGGAGAAGAAAGGGCAGCAAATGGGAGCAAAGAGACGGAGGAGTCGCCCTCTGCTTTTGATAGTTCACGCGCGGGTTGGGTCGGGTCCGATCGGGTATGATCCGCTTCACTTTTTATTTACGCCCTTAATTAACGCGATTATATTTAATTAATTTTTTATTATTTATTTATACAAATGGTAGATTGGTAATTAAAATTAACATAAATGCACGCACGCTTGTCGCGGGGTGGAGACGAGGTTGCTTCCCTCAACTGGGTCCGACTTAGTAAATATACTTATCTTATGAGTATTTTTTTTTTTTAATTTTTAGAAAACAAGTTTAGGTTGCTATGATTTAGTAATTGTTGGTTGATTAATTTAAATAGAAGCGTGGAAAAATGGGAAGGGGACAGCTAAGGGGTTCCTTACTGTTTATGGCACATTTTGGAGGAGCACTGTAGTAGGGGGTTAGGACAATTGTAGAGTGTAATTTAAGTAAAGTATAAAATGACTATTAATAACCTAATTAACTATGAATGGGGTAGTATTTTTCGAGGAAAAGAGAAGAAAGGTAGCTAGCCGCACTGCTACTCCAATTTCCAATTTTCAATACTTGAATTTTCGACAAGTTTTAGAATTTACGGATTAGCCACTTATTCCATCAAACAGAGAAGATAATATATTTGTGGATCAGTCTTGAAAATAAAACTTAGAGAATTTGAAAATAGTACTTTCTATATAAAAATAAAATTCATCATCTTATAATGTTAGAGACATTTCTAGTTTGTGAGGAAAAAAAAAAAAAAAAAGAGATGACCGTGGTAGGCCATATGTGAGCTTTGAGTTTAATATACATAGTAGGCATTATGTGATTTAATATATATGGTAGGTTCTATGCGGTGCATGTGTGCATGTGCATTCGTATGTGTGTGCATGCTGTGCATGAGCGGGTGCGATTGTAAAACTGATTTTTTCTTTTTCGAGAATTAACGACCGGCATGAAGTTGAAATTAAAATCCAAATCCTCTCATAATGATAAGATTTCTACATTGTAGGTACTTAGTACGGAGCCTATTTTAAACTAATTTTGGTCATAAATGCTACGACACAAAGCACAAAATCTTTGCGGGCTACAAGCAAATAGGCTTTAAATTAGATTAGCTGGGCATCTAACGAAGAGAAAATGACAGATTAGTTGCTAATATAATATGAGGAACTTTTGTCTACTAGATGATTAATTTAAGCACGCACACGTGGGCAAAAAGGTGATTAGAGATGCACTAATCATTTGCCCTCATGATCCTGCCTCTAGGCCTTTTGAGAGATAGAGTGGTCCATATAGAATTTTCCTTTAGATTAAAAAAAAACTAATTTATTCTTCTTTTTTCAAAACAACACAAAAGGGAGAGAGAAGAGAAGCTTCTTGTTAAGCCTGAGAGCACACGATCCAGTACTTAATTAGAGGCTAACAAAGAGGGGATCATGTGATGGCAAAGTATGAAGCTAAAGCAAAAGGAGAAAGAGTGAGAAAAAGGAAGGGGGAAGTTAAAAAAAAAAGAAAAGAAAAAAAGGTAACCTTAACAGAACTTTCACATTCTATATTCACCGCCAGAACAATTCAAATTTTGTCTAAAAAGTTATTTATAGCTTTCACACTAGTTCTAGACTTGTAGATTTTTTTCCCCTTTTTCTTTTGGTAGTATTTTTATACTAATAACAAATTAGTACTATTTTTTTTTTATTTATGGTTAATTGCCCAACGATACTAGTTGAAACGTCATTAATGTATGTCACTGAGTTCAATACTTACCAAAAGTTTTTTGAATACAAGGGTTCATGTCGTTACTCCTCATAATATGAGTTCGATCCTCTAACTATTCACTGATATTTAAAGATTTATTTTTGCCATCAGTAATATCTCTAGTGGCATATCCATTTCTAATTTATTGGAGGTTTCGAGTTCGATTCCTGTTAAGAATTCAATTAAGATAATATTACAAAAATGATGTGTATGACTTTTTTACTTTAAAAAAAAATTGAATGATTCATTGTTGGAAATGCAGGATTCTTATTTTTAAGAACTATGGAGGTAGTTGTTTAGCATCGCATTGTGACATTTGACTTTCACTAAATCACTTTGCAAACAGAGTAGAAATCGTATCATAGCATAATGTTTTACATATCAATTCTAAAATGGTTACAATGTAATGAATATGAATATAATTATTGATCTGATAGAGTCCATAACTCTTAGAAAGGAAAATTTTACTATAAGAACAATTCTAGAGTATCAATTATTCAATAATATAACATTAGGAAAGGAAAAAAAAAAAAAAAAAACCCTAAAATACAAAATAGCAAGTGGCCATTGGATTAGGGACAAAGATTTCAAAAACAAAGCTGTTAGGATTGATGCAAAAAAGCATATTTGTTCAGAAAATGGACACAATGTCCACAAGTTGCTTGAATATTTATTATGTATATATAATAAACCTTGCTCTTCAAAAACAAAGCTGTTACGGTTCTTATTGTGAGACTTAAAGGAATTTGGTCTCCTCTCTAACAAGATTATTTATTTAAAAAAAAAAAAAAAAACATATACAGTAGATATATATGATTGTGATTGGTTGTATCGACCATATAATTATAATGTCATAGCCAATATGTAATCATATATGTTTAATTAGCTCCTACTATTTAGTCTAGTAGTATCATGGCTAATACCTTTTAAACCAAACCAAGTACCAGAAGTTTTTTTCCTCATACCAACTAATTAAGATTAATTTTGTAGGAGACTATAGACGTATCTTATTAATTACATGAGAAATTTATGTTGCAAATATTATTGATTTTTGAAAGAGGAGTTTGGAGTGAGCCAGTGATCATTATTATTGTATTGAAGGAAAACTCGATCTGTATTCAAAAATTTGTGATCATCCATGGAAAATGGTTTATTGCATCTGAACAACTAGCTAGCTAGAAGCTTTATTTTCGGGGAGTATGAGTTAAGGCTAGTCTATGGCTAAAATTGATTGTGAGGCACTAATCTGAAAAAAAAACAAAATATCATGTTTAAAGTATCGAAAGTTCGGAAATAAAAACAAAATAAGGGAATTTGTGCCATTTCTTTTATTTATTTATTTATTTTGGTGTTGCATCTCTGTTCTCTTTTTTATAACTTGGTCATGACCTGATCATCTCCATAATTTTGAGATGGGGAGAGAGATACAGTACAGTTGCCTATTCTGGGTCCCCTGCATCTTCTCTTTTGTCTTTTTCTAGAGAGAGACGGGTCATTAGAGATGTTCGGATATTGAAGTTTTTCGATTGGATCCGAGGATAGAAGGCTCCAATCACTGTCGGACAAGTTTCTGACCGAATTCCAACTGATTTCGGTCAGAGTCGACGGTGGAGTTCGTCTTTGGAAGTTCAGTTGGTCTATCGGTCGAAAATCGAAATTCTCCGATCGGATTCGAGGATAGAAGAGTCCGATCGTCGCTGGAAATTTTTTTTCTAACCGAACTATAATCAATTTTGATTGGAGTCGGTGGTCGTATTCAACCCTACTGATCACCTCTGGAGAAGAAGGAGTTTCTTTAATTTCTTTTTCTTTTACTCGAATGTGAATTAAGAAAATAAGAAAGACCACTAGCATTAGATCCTCCGACTCACAACAGCGTCGTCGTTGTTTGCAGTTTGCAGCGCACTGCACCTCTCAGCCGGGAGATTCTTAAGGAGCATATCAATTTTTTTTAGTGAGTTCATTAAATAGGTTTTTTTTGGACTTTCAGTTGAAAAATGGGCTCTCTAAGAAAGAAAGATAGTGTGCTCCTTTGGAAACTCACCTCTCAACCTCTTCTGACATTGTCTGCCAGGCGTGTCTTTAGCCTCACGTGCGACTCATGAATCCTCGCTTGTTTACTGCTGCTGCGGCTTTATCAACTCAACTGGTGGAGAGTGGCCAGCCCAGGAGATTTAGTCAATTACCAAGTATCTTATTATATATGAATTCAGTTGCATTTGACACACAGATGATCTTGGGGCCCAGCAGTAGTCAAGCGAGAGGGTGGGTGAATATTTGGGTGTAGTTAGAAGTGGGTGGATTGAGCAACAAACGATTGGAATTCATAGGACCGGGGAGGAATCTCGTGAGTGAGTTGCTTTTTGCTTTGCTTTCGATCTCGATCGTGTGCTTGGTTATAAATATTAGGGGTATTTACTGGTTTGTCCCTCAAATCTTTAAATATTATGATTTTACCCCCCAAATCTTCATATTTATAATTTTGCCCCCCAAATCTCATAAGTTACAACAATTTTGCCCCCTTCTCTAACTTTCCCAAACACAGTTAATTTTTTGACCATTTTACCCCTCATTTCCTCTTTTATTTTCCTCCTCTTCTTCTTCTCTCTTCCTCCTTTCTTCTTATTTTCTTCATTATTTCTTCTCTCTTTCTCCTATCTTCTTCTTCTCTTTTCCTCTTCTCTTTTCATTTTCTTCATTTTTTTATTTTACTCTTTCATATTCATATTTTCCTCCTCTCTTCTTATTTTCTTCTCTTTTTTTACTTGAGATAATTGATTTGGTGAACTAGAGGAAAATGCATGACATGAAAGAGTAAAAAAATGAAGAAAATGAGAAGAGATGAGGAAAAGAGAAGGAGAAGAGAGGAGGAAGAGAGGAGAAATAATGAAGAAAATAAGAAGAAAGGAGGAAGAGAGAAGAAGAAGAGTAGGAAAATAAAATAGGAAATGAGGGGTAAAATTGTCAAAAAATTAACTGTGTTGGGAAAGTTAGAGAAGGGGCAAAATTGTTGTAACTTATGAGATTTGAGGGGCAAAATTATAAATATGAAGATTTAGGAGGTAAAATCATAATATTTAAAGATTTGAGGGGCAAACCAGTAAATACCCCTAAATATTATAAACTCAGTACTAGTTATTGCTTTGCACGATACAGCGATCTGCACTCTACATGTTTTTGCTGTGGAGACATTACAGCTAATTGAGTCTATGACGGGCTAATCTAAAAATTTGAATTAAAAATAAAAATTTTATTTTTCTAATATAAAATTTTATATAGAAAAATCAAAAATTGATTCCTAAATGGTAGATATAAACTGACTGCTTGCTAATTACAAAGAATCTAAATCCAGAACTCCTCACAAATCATTATCTAGTGAGACCTTAATCACAACTAATAACTTTTTTTCATCTTGGAAAACTTGGGGGGTCACATCTCAGATGCTAAATTAGTCATAATTACATTTTTGGCGTTGCACTTTTCCTTCTCCAATATGGGCGGTTGGCTTAGGAGTTGACTTCAAGGAGAGGCATCAAACAGAGTTACTTGAGTGATGAAGCAAGTTGGGGGCCTAATTGTGCGGATATGGCCTTATCAGAGCCCATGCTTTTGGGTACACAGTCATGGGCCGCCCGCCCGCCCGCCGCCCTTGAGTCACTTTAGACCCACTAATAACAAGTTGCTAGCTAGCTAATAAGGTTAGTCTTTGGAATCTTGGCCCCACCCCACACACTACTCGTTGTTGAAAGCTACTCGCATTTCTAAATGGATACGATACATTGATACGTGACATTCTTCTTACCACCGATACGCAGATGTGATACATACTCAATATATGATATCTCTTGTAAGTAGAAGTGCCTCTCAATCGTAGGTTGAAAATATTACTAAAGAATCGAGCTAAACACACACACACACACACATAGGGGTTTTTACATATCTGTCCCTTAAATCTTTAAAAATTAGAATTTAGTATCCCAAATCTTCATATTTATAATTTAATCCTCCAAATCCTTTAAGTTCCCACAATTTAGTCTTCAGCCATATTTTTGATTCAAAATTTCCGTTATACCCCTGAATTATTTTACTTTAGTCCTTCATTTCCTCTTCCTCCTCTCTTCACCTTCTTATTAGATTTCCCTCTCCAATTTTCTCTTTGCTCTCTTCCTTTCTAGTTAATTTCTAAATAAAGTAATTTAGGGGAACCCAATAAGAAGAGGGAAGAGAGAGAGAGGAGAAGAATGGAGAGGGAAAGCTAATAAAAAGAGGAAGAGTAAAAGGAGGACCAAATTGAAGTAACTCAGGGTATAACAGGAAATTCGAGCAAAATATATGACTGGGGGATTAAATTATGGAAATTTAAAAGATTTGGGGACTCAATTATAAATATGAAGATTTGGAGGACTAAATTCTAATTTTTAAAGATGTAAGGGATAGATATGTAAAAATCCCATATATCTAACATAGTAATTTCTCAAAATTTACTGAAAAGATCAAAATTGGGATGTGGAATGTCATAAAATTTAATTTCTCATATGACGACCTCCTCCATAATATATTGTTTTTCATTGTTATTGTGTGGTTGACTCTTCTGCAATTATATACTTCAAATGTTATTTTAAGATGTCTGTTTTGACACAACAAATATGAAAATTAATATAAGCTATATATGATATTTGAAACTAGAATCTCCTCTTGAATAAAACAACAAGTGAATTGCCATTTTGTTATTGCCGTGCACGCTTGGTTCTACATTATGATTGATTTCTAAACAAATTAATAGTAAGAATAGCTTCCTAATTTTCGTTTTTCTATATTTGTAGAGTAAAATAGACAAAGTAGTAGACTACTCGCTCGCATTCATTGGAATACCAAATATTATGAATGAGAATGGACAGGTCCAATGGCTACGGGAAATTCTATTTGCGCACGGTATTTTACTCTTGGCACCTTGAATACTCTTTACACCAAACTCATATTTTGAAATACTATCATTTTACTCTTTGCGCCCAAATATTTTTCCAAAAATACCCCTCCTAATGTTAATTGAAGAGCGCAAAAATATTTTGGTCGGGTATTAATACCCAACCAAGAAACGTGCTGGTCGGGTATTAATACCCGACCAAGAAATGTGCTGGTCGGATATTAATACCCGACCAACAAGCGAAGTCTCTCCATAAAAGAAAAATAATTAACGATAAATTTCAAACAAATACGCATGAAACCTAAAAAAAAATTCAAATCGATTTTGGATTTGTTCTCTAACACCAATTGCATATTAGAATTTTCTATTTACATAAAAAAAACTCAAACTCAAATTCCAAATCCAAATTTCACTTGTCGCGGTGAAATCAAAAAATTTAAAATTCTTCTATTCAAAAATTTATGTAAAAATTTTTAAGGGGTCAAGAAATCAAATTGATGATTTTGTAGGAGATGTGTTTTTATTAAATACCAAAAAAATTTATTTAGGGTTTTAGGGAGAAAATAGAGAAGGAAGACGATGAGTCGTAATTCTAAATTTTAAGAAGTCTTAGTTTGAAATTTATAAGGGTAATTTAGTTCAAAAAAATAATAGCAAACTTGTAATTATTTATAAGTTTCAAAACCGTGCGTCAAGAGTAAAATACCGGGTGCAAATAGAATTTCCCAATGGCTAGCTATGGACAGGGACAAATTTTGGCCCATACTGTTTAAAATTTTAAATTAAAAAAAAATTCATCTTAAATCAAAATTTTAAATATGATAGATCAAAAAATTATTTAGTATTTAAAACAGAGAGAGACAATTTGTTTAAAGCTTCAGCAGGAATCAGTACAGAGTTTATTCTCTGATCTGTTATTGATGCCAAGCTGGCAACGGGTCTCAAATGATTAATCATCCTCAAATATGGGACAAGGGAGCTCATCAAAGAGGCAAATTTTCGTTGCTATCATGCAATTTGCCTTTGTCATTCATGCCAAGCATAGGAAATTTTTCAAAGCTAACAATACAAGAAAAACATTTGCAGATATTCTCCTGCATAATTAAACATCAAAGGCTTACATGTTATTTCTTTCTTTCCTTTTCTATTGGTTCTCTGACTCATGATACTCTTTCAATCTTTTTGCATTTTATACATTAGAAATTTGTTTTTGGAGTATTGGAGGAAACTAAAAATTATGTTTTGGAAAATAAACTTGTTGCAATCTTTATCCTGGATGACATTTTTCATTAGTGGATGGATTACCCTCCTCTTCATGAAGTCAAGCATATTGAATATCACATAATTTAAGAAAGATGTCAAGATATATTTTATAAATAATAATTGTTTGCCATGACAAATTCAATATGTGAGGGAGCACTACAAGCACAAAGTGACAATCAATAATATAATATGCTTATTTATTTATTTATTTATTTATTTATTTATTTAAGTAAATAAGCTTATAGAAGGAGTACAAAATATTGAATTATTAGAACCATGCGACATAAAAGAGAATTGGACAGGTGTTGATGAAACATATCCACATGATGAGATCTCAAACTCTCTCATTTTACTTGTAAAAAAAAAAAAAAATCATGTTTACCAGTCAAAATCAAACTTGTAATGATAACAAAAATCAATCGACCAATTTTTACATTCTGATGTTGTTTACATTTTAGCTTTAAGATATAACATTCAACAATAATTTGATTGAGCAAATTAAATTATTCAGATAAGAATTTATCTCAGGAATGGGTACTCTGAGCAATAGTTTTATGACATGCTACAACATATACAAAACCAGAGTCACAAGTCAAGACTATATTTTGTCTGACAGAGTCGGAGTCTCAATAAGTTTTCAGATGCTATTAAAACATCAATTCTTAATATTTTATTGTGAAGGTACTGCAAGATATTAGGCTTTCAGTCAGTCCCCTAAACTTTAAACATCATCATCTTATAACTCATATTTTTTTATTTGAACAAAGACGGCGGGTGAAACCCCTCCGCGTTCCATTAACAAGTGGGTAATAGAACTACAATAAAAAGATCTTATAACTCATATTATCAAACCTTCGAATTGACATCCCTCCTCCTCCTCAACGCATACTGGCAGAGGTCCCAAGTTTCTCTTACCAATTGTAATCGTATTATAAGGCCTTGAATTTCAAGCATCAATAAACAATTACAGTCCCGAGCATCATTCAGAACCTTGACCCCAGACTATTGTAAGTCCGTAACTTATTATATATGTATAGTTCTCCAATTAAACTAGTGATTCCGAGAGAGAAATAGAGATTTGCATATGGTATTTATTGACTTAGAGAAAACCAATGATAAAGTTCCACGAGAGATACTTTGGTGGACACTGATGAAGAAAAGAGTTCCTATCAAGTATATCGACATAATTAAGTACATGTATGATGGAGTAGTGGTCAATGTCAGAACATGTGGTGGTTTAACTAGTGATTTTTCTATCACAATTGGATTACATCAAGTATCTGCATTGAGCCCATTCTTATTTGTTATAGTGATGGATGAGCTTACTAAAACCATTCAGGATGAGATATCTTGGTGTATACTATTTGCTGATGATATTGTCTTAGTTGATGAGACAAGAGAAGAGGTAAATATCAAATTAGAATTATGGAGGCATACATTAGAATCTATAGGTTTTAAATTGAGTAGGTCTAAAACAGAGTATATGGAGTGTAAATTTAGTAAACGACGGACCATAAACTATAATGCTGTAAAACTAGATAGGCAAGAGATACAAATGAGCAGTCAGTTTAGATATTTGGGTTCTATTATTCAGAATGATGGAGTGATCGATAATGATGTTAATCATATGATATAAACTGGCTGGTTGAAATAGAGGAGGGCAACGGGAGTTTTATGCGACCGTAACATTCCGTTAAAATTGAAAGGAAAATTTTATAGGACTGCTATTAGGCCAACTTTATTATATGGCACGAAATGTTGGGCCATAAAGAAACGTCATTCACAAAAGATAAGTGTAGCAGATATGCGCATGCTCCGTTGGATGTACGGCAACATTAGGAGAGATAAAGTGAGAAATGAAGATATTCGTGGTAAGATAGGTATAGTTTCTATCGATGAGAAGATGCGAGAAAATCGCTTACGATGGTTTGGTCATGTGCAACGTAGGCCTACAAGTGCATCAATTCGAAGAGGAGAGTTTATCAATGTAGGACAAGTTAAAAGAATAAAGGGAAGACCGAAGAAAATATGGATGGAGGTGATACGCAAAGATATGGAGTCCAGAGGTTTAAATAAAAAGATATTACTTGATAGAAATGAATGGAGAAGAAATATCAAAGTGATCGATCCGGCGTGATTCTTTTTTGTTCATATAGCCTAACCCAAATACTTGGGATAAAAGGCTTAGTTGTTGTTGTTGTATAGTTCTCCAATTAAAATTATTTGAAAATCTTTTAAAAATTTGAAAGGGAAAGGAATATAACTAGTCATAAAAATAACTTTAATAATTAATCCAACTGTGAATAAAACTTCTAAATCATTATAGTTTACTGCACTGTAAACTTTCAGAATTCTTAACCAACGGAAGATATATATATATATATATATATATATATATATATATATATATATATATATATATATATCCTCTTATCAATTTACAATTTACTATATATATATATATATATATATATATATATATATATATATCCTCTTATCAATTTACTATATGCAATCGGAGACAAAGAATGGTCCAATTTCATAAATTTGATCCGTGAATCTGCCCACATCCATCCTTCTAGCCATCCAATCATTCACATGGCACCATCACACCAATAGAAATAGCGGCACACTCCATCCCAATGACCACATTCCTCCATGTCAGCAGCTCATGCTGACCTGTCATCTCATATCAGCCCATGCTGCCTCGGCCATTACCATTGCATCTTATGCTGCTGCAGTAACAAAAATCTCACAAATCTCATGCGGATATTTGTCTCCAGCCAACGAGCCTCTTGACAAATAAATCTATAGGGCTTGCGCTGCCCACCTTGAGGCGATGCAGTGGCAACCATTGCAGTCGTGCTAGCGGTGCCCAAAAGGCATCGCGTCGCAGGCCCAGCATTACACATTCAAATTTATACCAACACAATGAATTTGCATTGAAAACACAGTTCACAGGACAAAATTTGCAACATAACAAAAATACAGTTAGGCAAACGTTGCATACAACATACAACTTTTGTTGCACTTCCCAACTGCAGCATATCAAACAACCCCAAGAGGCATACAAGGTATGGTATACTGAAGTGATCTCAAACCGACATATAACTGCATGAAAAAAAAAATAAACAAAACCAATGCCCACTACAAGGTCAAACATAACTAATGCCCACCATATTGCTACTAAAAGCTTAGGATCTAATAAACTACCTTTGCTACAAAACATTTTAACGTACCAAGATAATCTTCTACCATAAAGCTTATACATATACAGTTGCATAAATTTACAATCTCCTGTTCTAACCATTCAACAGAATAAATAAAAAATAAATATACGCCTATAATCATGAAAGTTAGATGTGGGGACAATGATTGTTGGAATAACCAGCAACAAGTATGGCAATCCAACTGCCCATCTTCCTAGAAACACTATAGCAGGTTACACGGGCAATAACTGAATAAAATGGTAGCGAGTATGCTTTCAGGGCACTCCTGCAATTATGTTTAATGGAAAAACAAGGAAAAACAACCTAGGCATATAACTAGAGGAAATGAAATGAAACCAGTTTTACAAGAGATACAAGTTCACCAACTTAATAACCAAAAAAGGATCATCATACTCACAATTCCAAAATTAAATTGATCCAAAACCATCTAGCGCCAACAACCATATATATACTCACAGCCCTTGAGATGTTTAAAAAGGTAAATTGTAAGAACTATATGAAATCAAACAGAAAACAAGCAAACAGCTTTCCCACAAATCCTAATTGTGTGTGTGCACATGCGCACAAGTATAGTATATTGCAGTCATTGTATTAAGTTGAATAAAAAACACATTAAAAAGCAGTAATAATGAACTGCCGTACCTGATGATAAAAGTAATAATGAAATGACATATACCTGATATGAGGAGGCAATTACTATCAACATAAAACCAAAAAAAAAATATACATTTCAAACACGTATCGATCAAAAAGTGAAAGAGCAGAGACTGCACATAAGAAACATACGATATAAAAGAAGAGAAAAAAAATTTGATCGTAATCTGCATATACTTCTTATGAGCAAATCTCAAGCAAAGGCAGATATCTTTAATTAATCTCAAAAGGAAAATAATCATGTCTTTGGTACAAAAACAAACAAACACAATTACTAAGGAATATTTTAAACTATTCGCAATCTCTCTCAGAGGTAAGAGGGGATGTAGTGATGGGGGCAAAACAGAGAAGGAAAAATTAATCTACTACATAAGCAACTGGGACATCTATCTCTGTAGCCATCATAACTGGTGGCCTAAGGTACTCCTCTTCATCCTTTGGAGTGTGAATGGTAACCACATCAGGCAGTGGTGTAGTGGGGCCCTGCTTGCCCTTGGGATCCCAATCCAACATAATCTTCACCTTGATGCCAAGAACACCCTAAACAAGAAATAAATTTGAAATAGAGAGAAATATGCAAGTACAAGCAAATAAAGAGGAGAAAGATAGTAACTATATAATAAAAAGCATTTAAATAGTTGTACAATGTGTTTGTGATTTCTCTTCCAACCTATGAAAGGTAAAAGCTATTGATAGAGGAAAAAATAATGTTAAATAGTTTAACTCAAGTAACCATAGTGCCAGTCACCAAATTTAAAGATACTTTCAATCAGAAGAAGTCAATCACAAACTATATGGATATTTTGCATAAGAATTTTTTCCAAAAAATACCACAGTTAGGTCCTGAAGAGCCATTTTTAAACAAAAATTTCAGACACCAAGCAAGATTCAAATTGAAAGTGGTGTACAAGAACAAAGAGAATCTAACCTGTCTCAGGAGCACATGCCTCACTGCTGAGTCAATATATTCGTTAACAGGCTGACCAGAAGAAATCATGTATCCATCCTTGAACTTCATGGATTTGGCACGCTGTGCCCTCAATTTTCCACTCACGATCACCTACAAAGTAAGGCGTTTCAAAACCAAGAACTTTGAAAAAAAAATAATTCATTTATAAAAAAAAAGAATCAAATAATACCTCACAGCCCTTGGCACCACTCTCCATGACAAACCTCAAAACACCATAGCAGGCCCTGAACAGAAAGAAAGATTATTAAATACCACAGACAAAAAGGCCATAATGAACTACTAGACCGGTCTTGACACTGGTAATTAATGTTTAAATGGCCAATGATAGAAGTAACTAAAACTGGATAGCTCTCCATCATTATTGCAATGAGTACCACGAAACCAACCCCACCAGAACATAAAACGTTGGCACACGTTTGTATCAGCAGTAAATGTATAGCTGCATAAGTGCATACTTAGAGTTCTATGTGGGCCAGAAAGAAACTTCAAGTGGATGTCAATTTACAAAAATATCCTTCTAAATCAAAGGAATGATATACATTATGTCATACAAGTGTTGGGGGTGAATAAAAACTTATATTTTGGAAATTGTTGTACAGTCATAGAAATCCTAGATGTGTCTAATGAGGTGAAGACACCTCCTTTGCACAGACGGTAGTATCTTATACATGGTATTAAATGTGCAGCATGACAACTCAAAATTAATAAATAACAGTAGTGCAAAACTTGACTTTGATATTTTTATAATAACATATACTGACAGACAAATATGAAATTCACTGACATTTTGTGTTTATATTTGCCAAAAAAAGTACGCTTTGGTATTCAGTTAAATGTTAATAGATCACACTGTCCCTGTTAAATAGCAATAACTGTATATTACCACAAGATTCAATCAAATTGAAAAAAAAGCAAAGTGGTGCATAAAGTAAATTTTTAGCCCCTGTATTCAGTTGGCTGATCGTATGTTCACAGAGTCCCTATTAAATAGCACAAAAAGTATTACCACCACATAATTATATCAAATTGAAAGAGAAAAAAAAAAAGAACAAAGTGGTGCACGAAGTAAATTTTCTCATATTTAACTGCGCCAGAACGACACTATTACCAATGAGAGGAAATATAGTGCCCAGTCAGTGTATTCTTATTGCATCCTGTTAGCAACCCACCAAAAGCATAAAATAAAAATTAAAAAAAGAGTTCCAACATGTACCAAAATTACGGAAAAATCACAACACATTCCAACTGGTAGAGATTTTTTGGATGCAACAGATTATAGACGAGGAGTGCACAAGAGGGTACTAAAGTAGAAGATGTGGACGAATAAGGGAGCAAATTCCGAACTCCAAGCAAATAATTGAGATGCCTAAAGCCTGACAACCTCCACCACTTATTCTTTAAGCACTAATAGGTATACCACTTGCACAGATGAATACAACTACGCTCAAATACATGAGATTCCACATATTAGGTTGCAAAGATTCTAAATAGTAAAGATGCATCAAGGAATACTACCAGAACTAAGCCGTATTGCAAAAACAAAATTATCGCCAAGCTATTAGTCAATAGATAGTAGGCAGTAGGAAGCATATTTTAGTAGCATGCTATCAAACTAATCAAGAACACTGTAAACTTTTTTCTAAAATAATCTAGAAAAGACTGCAGAAGACACAAATTATGCCCAGAGTGCCAAGTATCAGCTTTTGCCATTGAAGACCATTTTGCCAAGAAAGATAGAACTAAAGCTGCTTCTAAACACGGTTGAAAGGTAACTGCTCATGTAATGAAAGCAAAAAATGTGCAGCATTCAACTCCCCAGAGATTAATAAATGTAACTATATGCAAAAAAATTTAGAACCCAAGAACCTCATTCTTGTGCCCATAGAAAAATATTTACTGCTGCCCAGAGAAGATAAAAAGTGATTAGAGCTACAAAACAGATAAAGGATTGCATAGAACCTTCCATTTAGAACAGTTCTAGGTGAACGCAAAAGGCTTACTACTAGCAAAAATAACGATAACAAAAAAGGACAAGTGAAAGCCATAAAAAACGTTGTCAACAAACTAGAAAAATAGTGGTGTAAGAAATTGTTGCCATAACAAGCTTTTGATATGAGATTTTGTAATGTAGTCTCATAACCATGTTAACAAGCATGGCAATGTTGTAGTCATCTTCCGACACAAAGTTGGTATGCAATAACCTATTTGCTTTATAGATGACAAAAGCTTTGATAAGCCTAATTAAAGGAGATAATTTCTTACACCACTATTTTTCTAGTTTGTTGACAACGTTTTTTTGGCCTTCACTTGTCCTTTTTTGTTATCGTTATTTTTGCTAGTAGTAAGCCTTTTGCGTTCACCTGAAACTGTTCTAAATGGAAGATAGGAAACAAGAAACAACATATAAAACGTGATCTTTATTGTACAGAACATAACTTGCTGTTCAAGTGGTACTTTTTTCTCAGTACAGAAGACAACACGACGTTTAAGTGGCACTCAAATCTGTAACTATATCTACACAGAATTTGTACTGAATAGAACCAATTATAAAAGACAACTAAATAAGAACATGAAGAGCATTTAATATCTTATAAACTAACTGTTCGTATGCAAAATATACTGAAGTAGATAATAAGAAATACAGTTGTACAGCAATGCTCCATGACAAATAAACGTATTTAGAGCTGCTAATCAAATAAGGGATAGGTTATGCAAATATCCTTCCATTTGAACAGGTCCACATGAATGCAAAGAAAGGGATTACAAAAAGCAAAAAGAACACATGAAAAATGCATAGGCCAAATAACATTATCAAGGAAGAATGAAATTAATGGCGTAGAATAAGCTTGCCATAACAATCTTGTAAGATTAGACTTTTGTAGTGATCTCATAATCATATTAGCATGCAGGGCAGTGTTAAAGTCATCTTCCAACACAAAAGTTGGTACAAACTACCTCGTAACCTATTTACTTTATGGATGACAGGTTCAAAATGGCTTAGTAAGGAAATAAGAAACAAATAATAGAACAAAGATTGCTACAAATCTTATTGATATTAATCTTATCATCATGCTTAGAGGAAACGATACGAAAAAAAAAAAAAATTTGATGGCAACGCAACTGCAAAACTATTGAAGTTGCAAATAAAACAAAAATCTAGGATGCCCAATAAATTATAAACAAGTTATCACACTGGAACTCACATGATGAAAGAAAATGCCAGAAACTAGAATGACACATCATAGACAAGCCTCTTTCTATTACAAGCTTCTGAAATAAAGGTTGTCATGGCCATGCTGGCAGACACAAGCATGCGCTCATCTTCAGAACCAAAGGTGAAAATTAAATAGACAACATTAAATAAAATAAAATAAAATAAAAAGGATGGGAATACTGCACAACAACGTTTTGAAGGGTAACCCTCAGTCTAGTCATCCTCAGACACAATGTTGGTACTTGGAACCAAAATTGCTGTGAAGATGACATGCTAACAAAGAACTGACTGAAAATTTTCACATATTTCTATATCAACCTAACATAAATGGTAATAACTCTAGATTAAAATTGTAAAATATCAAACTATATCTTCCAGATATCCCAAAAACAGATAAATGAATTGCAATCAAAGTAAGCCTCAAGTTCCAAACCTTGTGCAACAATAAGACAGAAAGAATACCTGCGTACAGCAAGTCCACCGAGAAGCTTGTATCGGAGAGATTCAGCCTGAGCAATAGCACACAGACCCCTGTTGTTAACCTTCTCAGCATATAGCTCAACACTTTTTTCAGGAAAGTTAAAACGCTTCTGGACAACAGAAGTCAATTCTCTGATCCTCCTGCCCTTCTCACCTAAAATCAAAACCAATAACACAATTATAACGATTTTTAATACTTTTTTTAGATGGTAAGTCTGTGAGCTCAAAAAATCAAAGATCCACAGTGAGGAAATAATTTATTAATTTTCAAAAGGCTATTTTACTTGTATCCATTAAAAAGATACTTCAAATTGTTGAAATGTTTCTAATAATATTTAATAAATCATTTATTTTAGCACAATTATGAAAATTTTTGTCAGCTATCTAGTACCATCTATAACTTCAGGCAAAGATCATGTTTTTATTCAAACAAGCATGATATATTTGCTGTCAAAGTATCAAAAGCCGATTCATTAATTCAAACAAACACGCGCCAAGAATAGTTATAGAGCTTAAAAAAAATTTATCCATGAATACATTTCAAGACCCTAGAGAAACCAACCAATTTAATGAGTGAATCTACTACAAACCCTAAAAGAAAAAGAAATCAGATCAACGGAACGAAGAGCAAAGAGATTTACCGAGCACGTTCTGCGTTCGAGTTGCCCTGATGATGATCTCTGTGCGCACAGGCGTAACCCTAACCTCGACGCCGGAGTAACCGTCCTCGGCAAGCTCCCTCGTGAGAACCTCGTTCAGCTCAGCGAAGAAAACGCCATCAGCAACGAACTAAATAAAATTAGAAGGCACATTGAAGATGGATTAATTATCAATTCATCGATAGGGTTTGAGAATAGAGAAAAAAAACAAAAAAATCAAACCTTTCGCTTTTTGCTCATCTGAGTCGCCATATTTCTGGCTGTAGATCTAGCGAGATAGAGATCAGCCGCCGCGTACTCTGGATTCCAAAAACCCTAGCACGAGAAGATCTCGGACTCGGGCCGAGTCGAGAAAGGGGTATTTATAAGGTGTCTAGCCCTCCGCGGGTGTGTTTTCTGAAACGGGTTCTAATTCGACAATAAAAAAAAAAAAACCGATTCCATCCGACCCAACCCGAGTCTATAGCTGGGGAGTTTCTAAAGTACCACACCTTTTTTCCTAGTGGGCTCACAGGGAAAAATGGTGTGCTCCTTTAGAAACTGCCCTATAGCAGCCCATGGAGTTTGGGAGCGAAAAACTTGGGAGCAGGGCTCAGTATCTTACTCACCAGTCATCAGTCACCGCCTCCTTATCACCCCAATCACCCCAAAAACTCATCCCCTTTCTCTTCCTCCTCCTCCTCAATGGCTCTTCTTCATCTCTCCCCCACCGCTCTCTCTCTATCTCGATCTCTATTTCAATCTCGATGGATGATTTCTCCTTGTCGTCGTTCTCCTCGTCGTCTCCTCCGTTGCTATTCTTCAAAGAAAAAGGAAACCAGCTTTACCGATCAAATTCTCGATTACATTGAAGGTAATACCAATCACATAATATTTTCAGTTTATGTTACGATAAGACATTGTAATCATACTGAAATTTCTGTTACTAAATGATTTTTATCTTGCTGAAGAACATGATAAAGTATTTCATCCTAATGTTAATTATGAAATTAGACTTCTTGCTGACGCTATTTTAGTCCAAGGGATCTTACAATATGTATTCGTTGTGTTTTTCTTGTAAATACTTGCTGAAAGCTTCTACAACCTTAGTTAAAAAGAAAATTTCAAAAAAAAACGAAAATTATATTGAAAGACTTTGTTTCTGTTTGTAGGTGGTCCGAAATTGAGGAAGTGGTATGGGGCACCTGATCGCCTTCCTAAAGATGGAGATCTGGCAGTCGAAGACGATTATGAAAATACAGGTAAAATGCATGGTCCAGTCTGCATCCGAAAATTTCGCATAATTTATATTTACTTGTATGATGTACAGGTGACAAAGAAGAACGTGATGCGGTGCTAGTGACTGATGGAGAAAGTGAAATTGGACAGGTGAGTTGTTCTGATTTGTAAGTTTAAGTTTTGATTTTGTTAGAATTAGATGGACTGTAAATAAACATTACGGGTAAAAAATTGTCTTGATTATTAATTGTCACATTGCTTCGTCTCACTGACAATCACATTCAAACACTTCACTTGAGGACCAATTTATTTTCACTTCTATTTTTTAAAGACTAAACAGTGGTGAAAAACTTCCCTACACTTCGTTAAAAATCTTTTAGCAAGAGTACGATGAGATCCCTCGAAGGCTCAAACCTTGCTGAATTTGGTGAAGTACAATACACTACTGTAAGAAGTCTGTGGAGGGTGGGGTGATCCGAATTGTTGTCACTTGGTTGGACTGAGTTGCAAAGTCAAGGACCGAGTTTCCAAGATTTATGAACCGAAGTCGCTGATACTTAGTTTAATATCGGTTACTATTATTAATAGATTGCAAATGTGCCATAATCGAAATCAACATTAGCATAGGCCGACGGTTTATGGTATTAGAAATAGACAACATCAAGACATATCGTCAGCAATACTAGCAATGATACTATAGAGCCTATGTTGTATCGGATACCTCAAGATCTAATATGGGCTTAGTGAGAAACATTGGTATCAATCGATATTTAAAACCTTGTTCGTAATTTCTTTTGAAATAAAAGTTCAAAGTCAATCACCATGACATACAGAATCTTTAGGAAGATTATTTCTGTTGGTTAGGGGTATTTTTACTTAATCCGTATTTAGTTGACATAGTATGTGTATCACTTGATGGACGGACATTGTTCATCCTACTTTCAACTGAATTATGGCAATCAGGTTTGTTGAGAGCTATGTGGTTCTGAGTATAATTACCAATTTAGAGGGAATTTTAGTCTGCATATGTGGTGCGTAAGGGGCTGACTTGGGTTTTCTATGGTTTACAGTTTTAGAGAAAATAATTCTAATTAGCAGATGTGATATAACTTTAGTGGGTATTATTTGAAGTTTGGATGATATCATATGGAAATGTATCTCATTTGACCAATACGATCCATTGCCTCAGATGCCACAAAAATCACTCTGCAATATGCAACAATATGACATTGACCAGTTTTGTGCTGACCCTATTTTTATCAAACTGGCAGTCAGGTCAACTTGATACGACAACGCCAAAGGAATTATTTAGAATGTCTGCAACATTTCTGCTTTATTTCTCAGTTGGCAACCCTGTACAGTCTGCAATATTTTGGACACCTGAAAACTGCGAGAAAATCCCAACATCTGAAAAAAATCTTTAATCCTTTTCTGCATGGTTTATCAATATTATAGTATCCAAACTTAGAAGCCTCTCTTTATGACTAAATATCAGCAATGTTGAATCATTATATTTCAGTTCTAACTAATATTTGCTTTCACATGGTACTTATATCATAATTTATAACTTTATTCATATCATATCCAGCGATTATAGTTTTATTTCATTGCTAATTTCAGATGGTTATCCTATTATTAATTCTTAAAAGAGCTCGAGTGAAAGCTCTAGTCAAGGACAAAAGAGCCGCTATTGATGCTTTTGGAACTTATGTTGAGGTGATAGCATAGCTTCTTGGTTTATTTAATCAGCTCACAAGATCCCTCTGCTATTCTGTTGAATTACATCCTGTTATTTGTTTATATCAGTTGCTTACACTGTTTAATTGTTCAAATTCGAAAAGGCAATAGCTGGAGATATCAATGATAAAGCATTCCTGACAAAGACATTGAGAGGAGTTCGAGCAATAATCTGTGCATCAAATGTATGTATATTCTTTTCAGTTCTATGAAGTTTACTGGTTTACTTTAGCTTTGTCGGTTTTTATTTTGATCCTTTCCTTTCCATATACCTGTCATGCTAAATCAGTTTGTTACACCCAGAAAGATTTTAGGAGAAAGTAGCATACAAGTAGAATCAATAGACTGTCGGCAAATATAACATACTGACTGCTGCCTTGGTGTGTCATCTCTAATAAATATATTTCCACCATTTTCACAATGTAATATGATCTGATAGGTGTAATAGACTATTCTCAATGAGTATCTTTTGGGTAAATAATGCTAGATAGAGAATACGTCTTTACAATACTTCAGTTATCAGTAGGCCATGAGTTAGATTGTTTAAGACGAGTTATGCTTGTTGGCATAGCAATTTGGTGTCCTTATTAGATAGATATTTAATATTTAGAGACTGTTTCAAGTACTATTTTAGCAGCAAAATATTACATCTATCCATATTACAGGTATATGTAAACCTGGATGTTCAAAGGATATTCAGGAAAATAATTGGTGCTGGCAGAATTTTTTTCATTCTCCCAATATAGAAAGAAGGGTTAATTACATTCAGAGGCTCTGTAGTATAGGAGGTGTATAACTTATCACCCTTAAAGTTTAAAACTCTCACTTAGACCCCCAGGATTATCTAAGTTATCGTGTTTTAATTACTCTTAGACCTCCTAGACCAGTTATATACTCTCCATACTATAGGGGTCTGAGTGTAATACTACAGGCTAATAATCTCCGGTCTTTTTGGACCAAAGCTGCTTGGCTCAAAAAGACCAGAGATTATTAGCCTGGCAGGATTGAATAAGAGGCACCTTTTTTGTTTTTCTAATTATTATTATTAGTTTAATATTGCAAATAGAAAGAAACTAGTTCGTTCGGCTGAAGTTCTTGTGTGTCAAAGTCAGGCCAGATCTGAGGTAACAAGAATAACAATTTAAAAGTATAAGACCCTACAATATGGTTTTACCTTGGGAGGTCTGCCTGATATGCATGACATTGTTTGAGAGGTTATTTTAGGAAGTGCTCTAGGCTTGGGACTATCTTGGATTTTAGCTATGGTAGGCCCACACCATATGTAGTGGTACACAAAACACCTGTCTCATATGTTTTGCATTTAAGGATGCATTATATATCTTGCATTTGGGATGCCTTTTGAACAATCCTATATCATGTTTTAATCGATACTTATCACACTTTAATTACTAGAGATTTCCTTGGGAAAATGAATTTAAAGGGTCAAGTTTGTTATGATTTTGCACGTTTAAATTTATGTAGTAGAACGATCATCTATTCTAAAGTAAAAATACTTAGTCTCCTAGTGTGCCATAATATGTTGAAGGGAACTATAACATTTTAACATTAAAGCAATGATAATAATAAGAAGAAGAAGAATATGAAAAATCCAATATTTTTAAGTGTTAGAAGAGTCTCAACTAAATCTAATTAAATCTTAATTTTCTAAGGATGAATAGGAACTTACGGGTGGACATAAGAAAATAAGTCAAGCATGTATTATTGGATGCATTGAATAATTTTGGTCAAACATAACAAATTTGATTTGTATTACACTTCTTTTTTCCAAGAAATTATATTTCATCATCTATGATGGTCATTTATCAAAGTAGAAGTGAATAAGATGTTGTTTCCCATCCATATGAAAATATCACATTTTAATTGGTCATAATACTATCAGTTTTTTTTTTTTTTTTAAGGAAGAGTCATATGATTCATTTTTTATAATTGTGACAATTCCATGACTTCCTTTGGTGGATTATTGATTGTTAATTGTTAATTTTGTTTGATAATTATCGGATTGGAATTTTCCCAAGTAGTTCCACTAGTGAACACTTTAAGTACTACTAGCATGTTAGATGTTGAGTTAACCTAGTAATCTTTTAATTTATCTTTTCGTGACACATCTAGATCAAATAACTTCTTCAAACAAGGATTCATGAATGAGGAATGTTGGGTTGAGATTTTGGAAACTTCCATTTCTCGCCTTAGAATCTTCAATGTATCATTGTTGCTCTTCTGGTAATCATTGAATGGAAAATCTCTAAACCAAGTATATTGGTCTTATTTTCAACTTCAATGTAACAATTAAGACATCCTTGTCCTTTTTCTGTATGAAATGTACTATTTCCAATTTCAATATCCGATAGCTTACTGGGAACTAGAGTTAGATATCAAGTTCAGTCTTCTATCGTGGTTTCATGTTGCTGGACACCTATAATTATGACTGCAATTCTCAAATTTGTCGATAATATTTCTTTCTAGACTCAGCTTTCTTATAGACACCCATTTTTTTTATATTTTATTTTAGAAAACATTGTTGTCTTGCAATAATTACATGCTATTATTCTTCTAAATTTCAAAAAAGAAGATTAACTTTTGCAACCACGCTTACGTTAAAAGCTTTCACAGCAATGCCTTCTACCTACATTTATTGTGGAAGACATATTCATGGGCGAAAAAAGGAACCAACAGTGTGTTGCCTTACAAATTTGGATTTACTAAAATATATATAGCTTTATTATCATTCAACATACTCTAGACTGGACGCTAATTATATGATCTTCTTGTTCACATTTTCTTTTTGGTTGCTTATGAATGTGATGCAATTTGATCAAATTTGGTAAAGTGTGAAAAGTATAGACAAATATTTTTGTATCCGAGATTTCTCTCTTCATCCCCGACTAGAATATCCTGATCATTTGTTTCCATAGGATGGATTCTTCTCGGACACGGGGCGAATGAAGGGTGTTCAGCACATTGTAATTCTTTCTCAGGTTCCATATTTATTGCTATTTTTTTCCCTCTCTCCAAAAGCCGGCCTGTTGCTCTGGCTGAACATGTTCTAACCTATATTCTGTTTCCTTGCGCTGAGTTTACATAAGGTTGCAGTTGGCAGTTTATAGATGTAGCACTGGGCTTCAAGCCATTATGAACAGCAAGGTGAAGAAGTTGGCAGAGAGGGATGAAGAAACTGTGATTGCATCTAGTATCCCATACACTATAATACGAGCTGGCTTGTTACAGAATACTCCTGATGGCAAGCGAGGTTTCTGTTTCGAAGAGGTTAACCCTTCCACCCCTTCATGTGCGTGCATGACATAACTCGTAATTATGAGCAGAACAAACTCAATTTTATTTATAATGAGATGCTCGAACAGGATAATGAAAACAGGAAGGCATGTTTATGCCTGATTATTGTTCTGATTCACAAGCCATTATTTTTTTTACTTTTTTCCTTTTTTTGCTTAGGATCCATTATCCAGTAACAGTGAGGCTAGTTCTTACAAAAGACGTTATCTGTAAAAATCAAAGCAAGGATGGTTAAATGGACTTGGCTGTGAAGTGGGAATTTCTAAATGAGCATGCCACTGGTCTTAATGAGCACACTTTTCTGAGTTAGGAATTAGTTCCCGAATGGTTTTCAAATCATTTGGAGATTACTCTCCGAATGGTTTTAACATTGTTCGGGTACTAATTCCGACCGGAAAAAGACAAGGTCACAAAAAAAAATAGCAAACTTGTAATTTTTTACAGTTTTAGAAGGTGGGCTCACTAAGACTAGTGGTGTGCTCATTTACAAATTCCCAGTGAAGTTGTAATAGAAATTCTTAAAGAGGGCTACATCAGCTAACCATGACACTTCAGTAAGAAAGTTGCCTAAAGTCTGTGAGCCAAAATGAGATTGTTAAGGTTGAGGAGTGGCAAAGTGCTCAAAATTAAAATAGGCAAAGTATACAAAGTTGAGATAAGAAACAAGCATATTTGTTAGGATTTAGATGATAGAGCGAGAGAATCAGAGATGGTTGAACATGTACACCGTAGACTGGCAAGTGCATAAATTAGGAGTGATAGGATCATGAGATTAAGGTAGTTGATAGAGTGGAGTGTAGAAAAAGGATTCACAGTGTAATAACACAAGAATTTGGGCTAAAAAGTTTCTTGCCGCTAGCTGTTGTTTCTGGTTGGCTATCAGACCTCTAACATGAAGGGTTAAAAAGTTGAACTCGGTGAATGATTCAGTAAAATCATTATTTTGTTCACAATCATCTAAAAAGCTTTAGTTACTCATTAAAATAGACAACTTCAGACTATGCGAGTGTGATTCACAATTACCCAGTAGCCATCGCATTATAGAAGATATCTTTTGGATCTTTGAGATAGTTTTAGAAATGATATTGCTCATCTCATCGAGGTATATGGCTTTCTTTCAAGTTTAGTCTGGAAGAACAAATTAGTGTGTCCAAGTTATCTAACACTTCTCATGATAGAGTAGTAAACATAAATGTGTTCCTAGTTAAATTCTAGCTTCGACTAAAAATATATATAGAAGCACATTTGGTAAATAGAAGATAGAAACTAGAGATTGCAAGAATAGAAGCAACAAGTGCTAGAAATGAACGAGGAATATACAATTAAACACTCTTTTAGATATAATTTTCATAATAAAGAAGTATCAACCTCTTCTTAGTTTCTTCCATTCAAAAAATAAAATAAAAGAAAAGAGTATAATCCCTCTTTCATTACATACATGCTATATTCTATATATAACATAATAAAGGTTGTTTTTTTTTTTTTCCTTATTAAGTTGAACATAACAAAGGTTTGTAAAAGTAAGAAAATAAAGATACTAAAATGAAGAATAAAGTTAAGGGAAATGCTGAAAGAGAGGCACAGTTCAAATTCAGAAGAAGCCGTTAGGTTAATGAACATTGATCAAGAAGCGGATGTATCAAATTCTCAAATTAGATTATCTTGGCACCTAGACTGTATTAATTGTTATCGTTTAATTATGTTAGGGTTGTGCAGCGAGAGGAAAACTTAGCAAAGAGGATGCAGCTTTTTTATGCGTGGAGGCACTTGATGCAATTCCAGAAAAAGGACTCATTTTCGAGGTTGGTTGGTAATATTTATTGCTGGCGTCTTCCTATTAAGTTTTTATCGGTTATTCCTCACTTGACAGCAGAGCATAAAAGTAAACAATGTTTACAATGTAGGTCGCAAATGGAGATGAAAAGGTTTCAGACTGGAAAGAATGGTTTGCCACCATGCTCAGAAGAGCTTGACAGTTGACTTGACGATAATTCATCTACTGTTGGCTTGCATTGCGAGCCCTTGGCATTCATGGTATGTGTTGAAGAATTAGTACATGGGTTTGCTTCGCAAAGTTCTTTAGAGGATAAACAGTGAGCTATATTCCCCCGCTTTTCATTATTAAGTCATAATGAAACTATATAACATCCGGTTACATAATGAGTGCAAAGTTCTTGTGCATGTATGACGAGTGAGTGCATGCATAACGAACAAATTGACTATGGATGGTTGATGGTTTATCTGCATATTTAATCTCTTCTTTGAAGAAAAGTATAAAGATTTTCTAATCTATATGCAAAGATATGAAATGTGATTAGTCAGTTGAGCTTGTTACTACTCCTGCTAGTATGTGCATTTACTGTATCTTCAATTGTCTACAATTAGAGTTCTACATTTCAAATAATAGAAATAAAGAGAAAAGGGCAATCCAGTGCACGAGGCTCCTGCATTTAGGGGCTGGGGAGAGTTTGATATACACAGCCTTACCTCTAATTTATAGAGAGACTATATCTAGAGTTCAAACAATCTTATTGCTCTAAAGCAACCCTTTTAGAGATGCATTTACATTTTCAAGTTTCTTTCGCATAAAAAGAATAACATGTATGTATGCATGATGAATCAATGCAAAATACGGCACCATGTAGAAAACCAATAAGATGTTGTATTTATTTTACTGTGAAGGCTTGGTATCATTGATATATAATAGTAGTACCAATAAGGATCTATATATTTATATAGGTAGAAATAGCTGCACTGTAACAAAATCCATGACTTCCCTTGCTCCTCCTCTTCTTGGGAGACTTGGCTTCTAACAGCGACAAAGTTGACAAGGAGGAAATGTGGCCTAGCATGGACGATAAGAACCACTTAGCATAGCCTAGGAGACTGCCTGTGAATCCACATCAAAAGACCTCAAAAGAGGACACAGGCAAGTCATCCTTGGCTACCAAAGATAGGCTCTTATCTTCATGTAAGGCCGCTCTTCCACTTCGTGCTTCTTATGGTTCTATGCTTAGTTCTTGCCTCAGATGCCCCTCTATTTATAGGGAAACCGAGGTGAGAGATGAATGAAACAGGATCATTCATTGCGAAACTTTTCAATAAGCTGTCATCCATAAGGAATATATTCTTATGAATTGGACGAACAATGAAGCTTGTGGTATCGCTATGGATAAGAGGATAGATAAATGAGCAAGCTTCAAGAAATGTGCCTTTATTGCTTTATATGCATGAAAGTATGCTGAAGATCTCAATAGAATTTCATGGTTTTAACTTGGCTAGCAAAAAGAAACAATGCCTCATGGGCATATTGCATCCAGTATCATCCAACTTGTCTAATAATTCCCTCAAGTCAAATGCCACTAGTTAGTAGCCAACATGCACAATGAAATGCCTGCCATTTCTTTCATCTTCTTTTCATTTTTTCCGTCGAGACATATTCAAAAGCTCACAATTAGCATAGCATTCTTTGACATTCTTTCGAAGTTATTTCAAACAATCAGAATTGGATTCTCATACTATGGTGGCAGATGAGAGTGAATGAATACGTGGACTCTTCAAGACAATACAGTTGAGATCAATCTCAGAGAAATTTCTAGCTAGTGTTTTTCTTTTCCTTTTTCCCACTTTTCAAAAGTAGTCTATGATATAGCTTGAAAATAAACTTAGATAATCTGCTACAGAACTTGGAAGAAAGTAGCAGAACAGAAGCATAAATTTTGTTTGTATAACCTTAAAGTGGAAGACATACATTAGAATCTAGATGTTTTAGATTGAGTAGGTATAAAACAAAGTATATGGTGTGTAAATTTAGTAAACGACGGACCATATACTATAATGCTGTAAAACTGGATAGGTAAAAGATACAAATGAGCAATCAGTTTAGATATTTGGGTTCTATTATTCAGAATGGTGGAGAGATCGATAATGATGTTAATCATAGGAAACAAGCTGGCAGGTTGAAATGGAGGAGGGCAACGGGAGTTTTATGCGACCGTAACATTCCGTTAAGATTGAAAGAAAAATTTTATAGAACTGCTATTAGGCCAGTTTTATTATATGGCACGGAATGTTGGGCTATAAAGAAACGTCATTCACAGAAGATAAGTGTAGTAGATATGTGCATGCTCTATTGGATGTACGGCAATGCTCCATTGGATGTACGACAACACTAGGAGAGATAAAGTGAGAAATGAAGATATTCGTGCTAAACTAAGTGTAGCTCCCATCGATGAGAAGATGCGAGAAAATCGCTTACGATGATTTGGTCATGTGCAACGTAGGCCTACAAGTGCACAGTTCGAAGAGGGGAGTTTATCAACATAGGACAAGTTAAAAGAACGAACGGAAGAAAATATGGATGGAGGTGGATGGAGGTGATACGTAAAAATATGGAGTTTAGATGTTTAAATAAAGAGATATTACTTGATAGAAATGAATGGAAAAAGAATATCAAAGTGATCGATCCGACATGATTCTTTTTTTTTTTTTTTGGTTCATATAGCCTTTCCCAAATACTTGGGATAAAAGGCTTAGTTGTTGTTGTTGTTATTGTGTAACCTTAAAGTGGAAAATAAACTCAAACAACAACAACAATCTTTTATTGGTATGAACTGCTTATGCTGACAGAAAGGTAGTACAACGAACATGAAGCACAACGAAATAACAGATTGCTCTTATAACTTGAAAATGGAAAATAAACTCAACAACAACAGCAATCTTTTATTGGCAAGAACTGCTTATGCCAATAGAAAGGTTGCACAACAAGAGAACAGATTGATTATATAACATGAAAATGGAAAATAAACTCAGCAACAGCACCCTTCTATTGGTAAGAGCTGCGTAACAAATAACCGTGTTTTAATTAGTCCTCCACACTCCTCAGCCCTTTAATGTACACAATATCAGAACCTACTTATATTTGAGCAAGTTTCTACCAAAATAACCCTCTCACCCAAAACCTGTTTACACAACCAATGTTATACTTGACACTTGTATTCACGTGTATACAAGACATCCGTATGAATGTGAGGGTGGGATAGCTCCAGCTCCAATCTTCCATAAATGCAAGCTGGTGAAGTGGTTAGAGAACCTTTATATTCAACGAGAGCATGTCATTACCAGCACAACGATATAATGCAGGAAGTGAGCAGCAACGTACTCCAGTTGTATGTGGAAGTTTAGCCTGAATATGGAAGATTGATTTCTTGTAATTCACTCTAGGGGTGGGTGAAAAGGTCATGCATTCCCCCTCAACGGTCCAATTGTATACATTGGATTGTACAAATTGCATGCTAACGCACTAGAAGTCAGCACGATATAGACAAACTAGAGTACGGAAGAGAGCATTCAGGCTTCTCATTGCACCATTCCATAATGCAATTCCTGCAGGCATAATGTTACAATAAGTTAGCAACAATTATCACATTAGTATCCCTGCCTAAATCCTCAAGTCAACACAAATGCACTGCGACCATAGGCTGGTTAGAAATTGAGTCTTGGTAAGCATATGGTGTGACAGTAGTTTGCTAAAGGATTCTGGCAAATGCATTGGACATTTGTGATGTTTCGCAATGCTTGAAAAAAGGAAACCTAATTCATACTGCAAACACTGCCTTCCCTGGATATTTGATCTCAATTTAGTGTTTGTTCACGGCATTCATATGACCTGAGAAGGTTAAGATGGATTCTAGTGCAAAATAGCTATCATTCTCTCAATAATAGCATGGGCTTACAAATTTGATGACCCATCGTTTGTCTCAAACTGGCAGAGTAGGAACTAATACCGATGGAGACTGTAACTTGTATAAATGGAACTTCAGTTAAGGGGAAAAGATGTACCAGCAAAATACATGACCACAAGGCATAGCTGTTGGGTGCTGCCGAGTACTGAGGCAGAGGGTGCACTTGCTTATACCACCGGAAGCCTGAGATTGACATCAATCAGAAAAATTTCAACGGTAATATCCAACCAAAACTGTTAGATAACAAGCATCAACTTCTATGTATTCAAACAAGAGGACCACTTCTCACCAAAAAAAAAAAAAACTTAATTAATTGAAGTATCAGAGGTACAACATAAATTTTATCAATTTCAAGATGACAACCCTTAGCTCATGTTCTTAGAAGAAAATATCTAGTTTTTATTAATCTATCACAGTACAGCCACAGAAAACCAATTAAAATATGTATACCACTAACTTTTCTAATAGAAAGTATAATTTTTTCTATAGAATATGAAATTATATTATAGATATTAACCTGTGACTCATGCACATCACTTGCTCGTAACTATCAAGGTTAAAATTTAAAGGATTGGACCCAGCCCAAATTTATATACATGAATGATGAGTGACCCATTAACTCATGGTAATCCTATTGTGGGGTGGTTAAATGAGCTGCCTTTATACAATCACAAGTCTGAACCAATTACCCAAAAGAAAAGAAACGACTTCAACACAAAACTTAAAACAATATATCAACAAAATAGAATAAGAGAAACCTCAGGAGATGCCACCGAATCAGAGGCCCAGCTGCCTTTGCTAAGGCTAGAATCAGTAATAAGATTTCCAACTTCATTCAAAATAGGCAAACTCATCCTGTCAAACCAGACACACATGAGCATGTTCAGGTCGATATAACAAGAATCCAAGAACAAAACCAACTCTCGGGTGGTCTCTATAATAAGCATTTCAGATAGCAACAAACATTTATCTGTATGCCCCTATGAAGTTTGGTTTCGAAAATTTGCAATGCAAAGAGTCAATCAGCGGAAAAGAGCAAAGGAAAATGATTTCTTTTGAAATACCTTGAACAGTATCCCAAGATATCTCAACAAGCATACTTTGATATGCTTCAAGCCTTTCAACATGTAGAAGTGGCTACACATATAACGTGACAACCTAAAGAGCTTATACTGCAAGTCTGAAGCCAATGTTTCTTCACATCAAAGCAGTTGCTCATGAATTTTCTCTCAACCATCTCCCTGCTGCACTTGCTCCAACTTCCCTTCGTGTACCTCTTCTTCTTTTTATTTCTTTCTTTTTCATGTTTTAAGAACAAAGCCCATAGCCTGTCCTACAACTTTGGGACCTCCCATAGCCCCACCCCAGCCCTTTAAAACTGAAGACTCAGTGGTTTCTTTCATGCAACTTCAATATTTGTAGGACACCAATAATCCCGCTCTCTTTTCTCACCCACTCTTGTTGCATGTATCAGTCATAATCTCTAACAAATCCTCATCCCCTTCCTACTCTTGCTCCACCCACACGGCAATTATGTGAAACTTCTCAAAAAAAAAAAAAAAAAAAAAAAACATTTCCACATTTTAACAATGGTATTGACACATGTTCTAAAAGTCAGTTAATTACACTAGTGAAAATAACAATTGTATAACCTGTTGACAATTGGTGGCATCCAAGTGATGTCCGATGAACAGAGGTAGCAATTGAAGACAAATTACTTCTATGTAGCCCTTCTGCACCAAGAATACAAAGCTGAATTAAGAGGAATACTCTGAGGATCTGATATCTACAGCCGAACTAAAAAAAGGTTAAACATGAAACATGTGGAAAAATAAACAGTTTAGTAAATAATTTGCTTTGAGCTGAAAACAAAATTTCTACTGTTTGGTGCAGCAATTATCAAAAGTATATTATAACATACAATTCAATCAATATAAAGAATATTTAATAATTTATCAGAAAACTAATCAGACAGGCACAAAGGTTATCACTTCTACACTAGGCAACAAAAATAAATATTAATGAAATGCTAATGCTCCGTCAGTTTCTGTTTGAAGGCCTTTCAACAAGCCGCACGCCCGCACGTCAGTTTCTGTTTGAAGGCCTTTCAACAAGCGCCCCCTCCATCTTTACCGACCGCAGAACCATAAAAAGGATTCCAAACTCCAGGTTATGTTTAAACTGTAGAGTCAGGTGTTTAAAGCACTTGACCATCAACATGATGAACAACTCTACACATCACGTGCAGAAGTGTTGCATGCTGCTACACTCTTAAGATAGCATTATTATTTGATAAGTGTTATATTAAAGAACTTGAAATTGTGCCTGCCTCTTGAATAGTTTCTCACCCTCACATCACTACATATACAACATGCCCTTGTTTACGTAGAAACAAGGCTCGCATGGAAAAAAAAAAAAAAGGTACATCACACTTCAGTTAAAGACTCATCAACGAAAATAGATAAATATGTGCATATTTTCAAAAACAGGAACTTTGATATAGAAACAAGGATTCACAATGAGCTTAAGAAAGTGCTAAGTAGTCATGCAAGCATACAAGATGCCTTTCATATATGTTTCCATGCCTTCTACACTTCCTGCAAAAATAAATTATAAATTCCCGGTTCCATACCTAGGCCTTTGAATCAATGGCTTCCCAGTGAACACATAACGAATTCCTGAGGCACGCTTTGATAAGCGGTAATCTTACAGCAAAAGTATTTTGAAAAAAAAAAAAAAAGTACCAGAAGAAACATATAGATATAAAAACAGTACCAGAAGAAACATATAGATATAGTGTAAGTAAGAGAAAATAGAATAGAGAAAACGTAGTGTACTGCAATCACCTTCAAAGTGAGATAACATCAGATTGGCATGAAGAACCAGCTGTATAATCTCCTGGCCAAATGGAAGAACCTGGATAATGTAGAGAATACAGTGAATAAGCCTCAATATTTCATAGGAAAACCAATAGTAACTAAAACTATGACAACACTAGATATCATCTATCAAATTATTGACACTTGGACAGGTGCATCAATGGATGCTGGTGAACACATGGTGACACCAGCCAGCCATCATGGCCTGATGCACCCTGAGGCATTGACGAGGGAGGCCCAGCATTCAGAATCAGGCATGGAGGACAGGGAGAGTGATCAGCACGGGTGACAGCTGACGCCCATGCCAAGATTTATTATTTTGCTTCCTCAGGGGCATAGTTTTTGCTCGTGTTGTGTGTGCCAGTCTGTACTATTTCTATTTGTACTGTATGTGCCTTCTAAGGCCTGGACTTTTTTTTTTTGGTCTGAACTTTATTGGCCTCAATGATCTGTCACTTTCTCTTGTTCTATTATCATCTTTTTGATGGAACATGAAGGGTATTTTAGCCCGCAGTTTGGCTAAAAAGAAAAAAAACAAAACAAAACAAAACAAAAAGACAAAAAATAAAAAAAACAATAGATATCATCTCATATTAAGCTCTCCTCAGCATGAACAGAACAAAAAAACAATGACACCCTTATGCTGAGCATGGAAGAACAAGTTAAAAAAACTCAAAAGGATAATGGAGAACGTATTATAATTACCGAAGGCCACTTCTGAACTGGCCATAACCCTAAACCATATAATCTCGCTCTCAACCTTGACATAGCAGATATACATGCACTTGGTGAATAGCTTTCAGCTGTCATAGAGGATTCAGCTCGATTCCTCCCAAGGTAATTGCCTGCATGTAGCTCATTAAACTGAGAGTCAGCTAGGATGCTCTGATCCGTCATTCTAGAGCTGCCAAATGAGCTGCCAAATAATCACGCATCAGGTGAGATTGAAATAGTTGGGGAAAAAAAAATCAACAATGCCAAAACCACTGCAACAATTTTTAGAAGAAGAAAGAAAAAGCAGGATACATGAAAATAATAAAAGGAATTGAAACATGATTCTCTCTGCAAGATAAGGAACGACCGTTTCGTAAACAATAAAAAGGGCACGCCTTGCTGGTGTTGGTGGAAGCCCATAAGAATTTGCAACCTAAACAGCCGATAAACAAGAATCAGATAATGAAGGACAGCAATTCAAGAATCACCCTTGACCTGTTTGTAAGCAAAGTAAAAGACTAAAAAAGTAAGCTATACAAAATCACCAAATATGACATCTAATGCAATTTTGGATCCATTTTAGCAATAAAGTATCCGACAGCTATCTTCCGGACTTTCCCAGAAACATGGATCGAATAAGCTGCCAGAGTGGCTAACAACATAGAAACAGAGATATTTTAATAATTCAAAGGAGGGAAAAAGTGTGTATTTTTTTACAACATAAACTTCAGAACAGAGATATCTGGCATTTGCCCTTTCGGACTGGAGCTCTCGGGAGATCTAATCTTTTAGGTTCCTGAAGCAGCCTTGGTAATTAACTCTTCAATAAATATAAGAATACAGGAACCTAGGCTTGTGGCGTACAGTTCAAAACCTTTAAAATACAGAGTATCAAATCTGACAGACGTCAGTTTGCTTAAAGATACTATGTTTTACCTGCTAAGAATCAAATAAAATAGTTTAAACAAATTGATCTAATTTCAGTATCTACAAAACCTTGAAACAACAACATTTATTTGCACATTTCATTCAAATTATTGGTTAGGCTGAGCTTAGCTAACCTCGTGTTAAGCTGCAGTCAATTACAAATGAACACTTATAATGTATTATTGTAAACTAAAAGGCTGATGTATTCAACAACTAATATTTGAAAAATCAGGACTTTTTTTCTAATAGACAATGTTTGTTTTCTTAAGCTTCCCTACTGAATGAACATTGATTTTATCCTACTTATAGTTATGTTCCAGCTATCACCTGACATAGCTTTCCAGATAGAAAATGACCACTCCCTTGGGATCGAAGTTATTTAAGTTATTTTAATTCAGTTGCAGCGAGACAAAAATAAGTCCTTTTCCAAAAATGGACACCTAGTGTCTGCTGTCCCGAGCCAGTTGTCAATAGATAATAGAGAGTATGACCTAGCAACTTTACCTCCAATATATAGCTCAACAAGTGTTGAAATGCAAATCAGGGAGAAACTAACTTAGAAGAACAAATTAAAAGATGAAGAAACAAACAAATTTAATAAAACTTTGTTAACGTAAGAATATAAAATCACTTCCTTAGGTTGGAAAAAGTTTAATATGTGTTGGTTGATAAAAGTTTAGTGAATAGAGCGTGAGATGACACCACAATGCATCTGGTAGTTGGCACGTATCAATGAGATATGTGCATAACTCATGAATTTTCTTCATGTTGGCCTCTGGAATTACCATCTAGTTTCACTCAAAAAATTAGGTATGGTTTACCTTACAAGTTTTAGCAGTTAACCATTTAGCTTCAAACAGATCAGGTAGGCAGAAACTTATAAAAAGGAACACAAAACAATCTTAATCAGAAAATCCCAAAGTTGCTAATCATAAGCTTTTGAAGGTACTAAGTTCACCTCGGTGTATAAACAAAGACTTCGGGAAATATCTGAGTACAAGCCATATCATACATCATAGAGAAGTGCTTTCAAGGCCTAGAAGCTACAACATAAAGCAGTAATGGTCAAAGCCCAAGATCCTCGGAGAAGTAAAGTCATTTACAGACCATTCAATGAGCAAGTTTTGGAATCGTGTAAGATGGGCCTTAGTGGTGAAAATCGACTGACTTCCAAACTCTCCCAAATAATTAAGTTTACCTTAACTTGCCCAACAATTTTTTTTTTTTTTTGAGGTTAAGCGGTGAGCAAGAAGCCTTCCGTATTCTATTAATAAGCCATAACAGAACGGATTACATTAACACAAACTAGAGTGGATTTCATAACCCACCTCAACATAAAGATAACAAAGTCAAAATACAAAATACGAAAAAAGCCACTAAAACAAAATCCACTGCCTTCGATATCGTCATATGATCATCTCATCACGATCAACTCTTCCCTGCTCCTGCGTGCAAGTCTTTATTCTCCAGTCTCTGATCGTCTTCCTCTGTATCATGTTCCTCAGAAAGGCACAATTTTTTCCTGTCTGACAGAAGACCTGTCCAGAAATGTATATCAATATAAGTGTGACAGAAACATGTAAATATGGAATGTTTTTGCTGTCAGAAAATCCTATTATTTCTTTCTCTCCATACATTCCAGCATACTGCTGCAATCACTAAATGACAAATATGAGCACCATGACGTGTATTCTTACTAACTACTTTGTACCATATATTAAACTTCTCGAACCGTCTGAATGTAAGCCCTATACCGCACACTTCTCCCATAGACAGGATGTGAAACTGCATTCAAGGAATAAGTGCGTAATTGTTTCAGCCGCAGCACCACACAAACTACAAATATTTGGTCCCTTCCAGTCTCGTCTTTGGAGGTTATCCCATGTGAGTAAGGCTTCTTTGGCAATAAGCCATAAGAAACACCTGATCTTAAAAGGGCATCTAACGTGCCATATTTTTCTTGCATATGCCATTCTGTGACCTCCGTCTATGATGAACTTGTATGTGGACGCAGCTGAGAACTCACCATGTTGCTCCCATCTCCAAATGGCGGAGTCCTTCTCTGTTTCCGCGGGAGACTGAACACTAAGTAGGTTCCTAGACTCTCTGATCTCCGTACTTGCATGGTCTCGTGTGTGAGCTTCCAATCTCAAATTCCATCTATTACGATGTCACATCGTTTCAGTAGTTGCCTCCTTATCGAGTGAACAAGCGAAGGCTTTTGGAAATAATGTTGCTAACGACATGTCTGAGCACCAACGATCATGCCAAAACGAAACCCTCCCTTTCCTGCCCACTTCAAAAGAGATGCTTAATTCAGCAATCTTCCTGGTCGCCTTCATCCCTTGCCACAGGAACGATGTATTGCAGGTGTTGTGGTATATTTCGCCAACCTCCCTTTCTTGGACCATACTTCTCCCAAATGGCCTTCTGAAGCTGTCCTTCAGGATCCGATAGTAATTTCCACCACCATTTTGATAGTAGGGCCAGGTTGGACATTTTCAGGTCTTTGACTCCTAATCCCCCCTCCTCTTTAGGTTTACAAAGCTGCCCCCAGGACACTAGATTATATTTGGCTTTTTCACCCACACCACTCCATAAAAATCTTCTTCGAATTTTGTCAATCCTCTTTCTGACCCAGACTGGGAGTAAGAAGATTGACATAAAATACAATGGTGCAGATGAAAGCACTGAATTGACGAGTATAATGCGTCCCCCTAGTGACATGTCTAGCCTTCCAACCCTCAAGTTTCCACTCAACCTTATCAATTATGGGATACCAGTCAGTCTTCCTTAATTTTCTATCTCTAAGTGGAACCCCAAGATACTGGACGGGGAGGCAGTCTGTCTTGCAACCAAGTATACTTTGGATGATAAAATCCGTTATAGCCTTTTGGCCTAGTATCACCATAGAACTCTTGTGAAAATTGATTTTTAGGCCTGACCAGGCCTCGAAACAACAAAGAATCCACTTTAGTATGATGGCGGTTCTAAGGTTATTTTCGCAGAATATTAGTGTATCATCTGCATATTGCAGGTTGCAAACCACAACCTTTCTGCTGGCCGGCAGACCTTTGAATAGGTCTGCGTCCACTGCTTTTTTTAAAAGCTGGTTTAAACCATCTGCCACCAAAACAAAGAGAAGGGGAGATAGTGGGTCCCCCTGCCGGAGTCCTCTCTTGCATACCACCTCCTTACCTATTTCGCCATTGATGAGCGCTTGCACTTTGGCCGATCTTAACCACAGTTCTATCCAGTTCCTCCAGCGTTCCCCGAATCCTCTCTTCTTTAAGACTTCTAAAATACACTCCCAGTTTACCATATCGTACGCCTTTTCGAAGTCAAATTTAAGGAGTAATCCTTTCTTTTTTGCTTTCCTACAGTGATGTATCACTTCTTGGGCAAGCATGATCCCCTCCAAGATGTTTCGCCCTTGTATAAATCCTGATTGTGTTGTGTCCACCAAATCTGGTAAGACTACTGCCAATCTGTTTGCCAGGACCTTCGAGATGATTTTGAGGCTGCTGTTCAACAAAGCTATCGGTCTATAGTCACCAATAGTCTGTGGTGTCTCTTTCTTCGGTATGAGTACGATGAGGGAATAGTTGATCCTATCAATATTGACTTCTCTTTTAGCGAACCCTTTGAGTAAGGCCATTACATCACCCTTCATTTCTTGCCAAAAGGTGCGATAGAAAAAGAGCGGGAAGTCATCCGGCCCCGGTGCTTTCTCCGAGCCGAGTTGCCATATCGCTGCCTTCACTTCCTCATCTGTGAAGTCGACATCTAGGTTGGATAAATCTATCGATTGTTGTCCTCTGACCTCCTTCATCCTTAATCTCTCCGGGTTTTCGCTTCCAAATAGGCTTTTAAAATGGCTATGAACATATTGCTTAACCCTTGTCGCAGAGGATATTGATCCTTCCGAGGATTCTAGCACATGTATAGCATTTTTTCTTCTCCTCGTGTTTACTATTCTGTGAAAGAAGGCAGTATTTGCATCCCCTTCTGTGAGCCATTTATGATGAGCTCTTTGCCTCCATTTAATCTCCTCGTTCTTATATATATCTGTCGTAAGCCTACGCAATATTTGCAGCCGTTCAGATTTTTCTTTTGACAGATTCTGCCCTTCCTCCTCCCGCTCCAATTCTTCTATTTCCTTGATGGCTTCGTCTTTTGACGTGCTTATTTGTCGGAAGTATTTCTTTTCCCATCTCAGCAATACTCTTCTTAATCGCCTAAATTTGGCAACAATATTCTGAGCAGTCTCGGATGTGTTTGTCGGCTGAGACCAACTTTGTCTAATAATTCCGTGAACCTCCTCGTATTCCAACCACCATTTTTCAAATCTGAAGATTCGGCCTTTTTTCGGGCGGATCTCCCCTGAGCAAAGGCATATAGGAACATGGTCCGATGTTGGTCTCCTGATAGGATGAACATACGCACCATAGAATTTGAGCTCCCAATCTGCTGAGACAAAGACTCTATCGAGTCTGGCTAAGCTTGGATTCTCCCGCATGCTGGACCATGTAAACCGTCGTTCTGTCAGAGGAATTTCAATAAGGTTTAAGCTTGTCACCAGATCATTGAACTGGTTTCTATCCCGGATATTATTATCCCCTCCTTTACGCTCATCTGAGAACCTAACTACATTAAAGTCCCCTTCCAAAACCCATGGTCCCGTCCTCCACACTCTTGCCCTTGTGATATCTTGCCATAGTGTGCTACGGCGGCATCTCTGGTTTGGTCCGTACACACTCGTTAGAGTTTGAGTCCAACCATCTGCTTTCCTCCTGACTGCCACCGTCAGACTGAATTCCCCTATTAGTGAGTCCAGTATCTCGTATGACTGGTGGTCTACCCCAATCAATATCCCACCAGACGCCCCAACTGCATTTTTAGCGAGCCAACTATATCTCTTTCCTAGCTCGTTTAATGTGCTTGTTTGAGGGTTTACTAACTTTGTTTCCTGAAGACAAACTATATCTGCTGCCGACAATCTATAGGTTTCTGCCACCATATGTCGCTTGGTCTTGGCGCCAATCCCCCTCACATTCCAGAACATTGTGTTCATAACTAACTATTGTAAACTTCTCCATCTAGACCCCTCATGGTCAACACTCCCTCTCCCCTGCCGTACTGGGGTTATGAATTATCCCGAAACACTCTATATTTCTAATTAATTGAAGATTACTATTTTGTGCATCAGTATCGGTGCCCATATTAATGTCACATGTGTGCGAGAGGGTAGGTGAGAGGGGCGACTTCCGGCGAAACTCTCCGACGATATTCCGGCGAACCTGGAAAAAAAAAAAAAGGAACCTAGTTCCAGCCAAGTATCATCGAGAAGAAGCTCGCCTCAGTCGAGTCCTAACTGACTGACTCATTATTGGGGAGCTGGTTGCCTCAGCCAAGCATCATCGATATGGACTTCAATTGGGGATGGTTGGGAAGAGGCAAAACAACCCGAGAACCGAAAAGCAGTGACGATGATAAGAACCCGAAACATTGGAGACGCAGCTAGGCGGAAGTGGTCAAGGATTCGCCGGCGGCCCAGGCTACTGGTCATCCAGTGCCGGCCAGCTCGGTGAAATCCGCCATCGACCCCAAAGCAACATACAAGGGTGAACAGGTCACTGCAATGCTGGCAAGAGTATCTAAATCCGATGGCCTCCTCATCCGTGAAGAGGACACAGGTGGGTCATGGATTGAAGTGCGATCGAGGGGATCGCTAAGGAAACCCAAGGCACTATTGCAGCCCAATATAACAAGAAAGAGGAAGTTATCACCTCCGGGAAGTGATAGCGGCGAGCAATGCTAGATTTGTGGTAAGCGGGGCCACTTTAAGGATGAATGTCTGTTTATCCGGTGCCGTTTTTGTAAGGTGCTTGGACACATGATCGCCGAATGCCCTCTACTTCCAGAGAAGCAGAGCATTTCGACAAGTAACAAAGGGGCGGATAATAGGACAACACGTCCCCAGAAGCTTCCGGTAAGAGGTTCTGAATTGGGCCAAGAGAGGAGTCATCTAGATACGACTAGAGCTACCATCGACGGGCAGCCAATACAGACCAGGGCCGCGAAGGCGCACCCGGTGGCGAAGATACACACAGTAAAGAAAAGCAACACTCTCGAGTTGGAGTTCAGTAAGGAAACTAAAGACAAATCAACAAAGGAAGGTTCCGGAAAACCGTCTATGTTCCTCCCGACGTCCGACAAGGCGGTGGAGGATAGGAAGGTACTATCCAAAATCATAGGAGTGGTGTATCCGGGGCACGGCAACCCGTCCGTCGATGAGATGATCGAAGGGCTTAGGCTAATTTCGGTGGCCTTTGCCCGTCACGATTGGAGTTTTTCAAATGCGGGAAGGTATTACCTGGTTAGATTCCCATCGCAGGAGGGGTCGGATCATGCAGTGGGGAGGACATCCATCCCTTGTCGCAATCATAGCACCGGTTTTACAGTGTATAGATGGACCGGGGAGGAAGATGACCAAGTTCATATCTTCCCCACGACTGCGACGATAGAGATCCAGGGACTCCCCTTACATCACTGGAACAGGAATGATCTAAGCAAAATAGTGGTTAGATTTGCCCACCTGATTGACGTCGAGGAAGATACACTTGAACGGAGGGACCTAGTGACGGCAAGAATCAGGATTGGATGCGATTCGGTGGACTCAATACCGAAGGAAATAAAGATAGTGGTCGGCGGCCAACTGCGTCTAATTACAACCAAGATCATCGACATGATTTCCTTGCCATCGAAAGCTTTGAACGAGGGGAGAGCACATCGCGGAACGTCGGGTTCCACGGCGACGGACAAAGTCCCGACCGAGACAGGGAAAGCCGATCAGGGTCCCCTGTCCACGGCTGAATCCTCGATCCAGGCCGCCGGGAGCCAGCGACGTTTCACGTGGCACAAAAACCAAAGTTCAACAAACCTTCCGTTCCAGCATGCGCGACAGAAGGACAGTCGAAATGGGAAGGACCAACCACCAAACAGAGGTCAACGGGCAGGAAGTAGGATGGAAGAGGAAAGAGTTGCAGGAGTTACACCCACAAGGAGTGCTGAGGAATTCGAGGAGAGAAAGCGCAACCAAACAAGATAAGAAAGGGAAAGGGAAAAGGCAGGGGGAAAACTGCGGGAGCAACAAGAGAGAGGAAGCGCAACAGTCCTCTCGGGGGGAGAAGGAGGCAGGCGAACGCACTGCTCAACGGCAGTCAGCTTTCAATAAAGCTGACTGCTTAGGGGGAAAATTTCAAGGGGGAGTTAATGACCGAAGGGTAGGTGAAAGGGGGGAGGGGGACCACTCTTTTAAAACAAGAGCAGAAGATGGGCCCCTAACTAGAAATGATGGCAGGGAGTTTGGTGTAAGAGGGGATGGACAATATTTTATTGGTCATAAATCAAATGAAAAGTTGAACCTAGTTGATGGTGGACCCACAAATAACCATGGTGGGTTGATTCTAGATGAAAGTGGGTCCAACTTGAGAACAATAACTGCAAATAATCAGGGTGCTTATTCTGAACCAATAGGGCTTAGGAGAAAAAACACACTTCAGTATAAGTGAGAAACCTGCCAAAGAAAATACAGCAGATAGGGTTGCCGACTTTTTTGAAAAAGTCAAGGAATTGGGACTTGATAACGGTGATCAGACAGCCAGATCCATAAAACAGCTAGGGCTTCTATCACTATTACCGGGATTTGACAAAGAAATTATTAAGGATGCTACCTCCAAGCTCCTGGTTGACATAGTTACTGGTGATGAAGGTGCCAGACTGGCAAGAAGTAGAAAACGTCAACCTTCCAGATTCCCAAAGCGTATCAGAGATAAATACAAGAAACAACGTATACAGATGGATAAAGCAAAGGAAGGAAGTGCAATTAATATGGAGTAGACAGCCACAACAGATGTTTCACCGGTTAATCTGGCGAAGCATGGAGAGACAAAGCAGGATAGCCCAAAAATCGACAGCAGGGAGGAAGAACGATATCCTAAAGAAACCCAGCAGGGTAGCCACATTGAGGATGCGAAGGATCAGGGAACAGGATATCTGGGGCTACAATGACACCTACTAGACGCAGCAGGAGGTTAGAGCAGAAGCGTGGATGCCTTGATTATCAATCTGGAGAGATTGCATCATTAGCCACACGACGCAAAACTTTACTTTCAAACTACGAACAAGGTATGAGATTTTCCTCTATTGATGTCCTAAATTTGTTACCAGATGATTTGTTGTTATCACTTGCCCAACAAATTAGAAAAGAAAATAGTATAATAGTTTCAGAGGCCATTAACCAACACTGAGAAAAAAAAAATATATGCTTTCCTCATTATTTCTGGGTCTTAACACCCACTCAATTGAGTTTGTTTCCTTTACACATGATCAAGAAATAAAATATTCATGTCGACGCCAGAAGTTGCCAAATTCTAAATTTTCAAAGATCGCGCAAAAGAGTTAAAAATTGAAGTGCATAGGAATTGCAGATTCCCCTCAAATTAGACATACTTGACAGCATTTGTCAACTGGGCTCAACAGCAGCTATCAACTTGATTTCAGCCTCTTATTACCCAAAAAGAGCTAAAAATGGAATTTTTTAAAAAATCTTCTATGGTTTCCTTGATGAAGTTACGTAGTAATAGTGCAAAGAGACTACTACTGTATTAAAAGATAAATTTGGGTTACTTCCAATACTCAATTGCACAAATCTCTTTCTTTATCCTACCTAACAAAACGAGAAACCCCTCAAAAAAAAAAAAAAAAAAAATTAGAAAATAAATTTTTAACCTCTCTTTGATAAGCTACAGCAACTCTTGTACCTGCACAAAAAGCAAAAACCAAGCCAAAGCGCTTCAATACTAAAATTACTAGTAAAATCCTGCAAAATAACATAAAAAAAAAATAGGGATTTTGATCTCAGGAAGAGGGGCGGTAAGCTCACCAAATAGGTGACGGAAGGAGCAGCGGCAGGCGTCGTGTACGTAGGCGGCATAGTGGTCGTCTTTCTCCGCCGCCCTCATTATCTCCGGCTGCTCCGCCAGCGGTAACCGCCGCGAGCTGCTGTGGCTCACCTCCCAATCGCCGCCCACCTTCATCCTCTCTCGCTCTCTCTCAGTTCTGACGGCCTGTTAGCGGGAGTTTATAGACGGGCACACCATTTTCCCTGAGGAGTCCACTTAAAAAATTATTTTTATTTACAATTTTGAATTTTAAATTTTTAGACAAAAATATCCTCATGTTCAACTCCTCTATTCTTTCTATCTCTTTCTTCCTCTTCATTGAACCCACCGACCATCCTCCTCCGCCACTGCACCTTTATTCTCTTCCGTCACTATGATAGATCTTTTTCTTTATTTCTTTAACTCTCTCTCTGAATCCTTCCCAAGAAATTAACAGTTGACATATCTCCTCTTTCAGCCTCTCTTGAAGGAAAAAGGCAAGATCCTCTAAAAAATTGAATCTTTTTTTATAATCAAATCAATTTCGGAGATGTCGTCAGAGATCTAGGTGGTGGAAGAGGGGAGAGAGCGGAAGAGGAGGGAGAAGGGAGTTGGATACGGTGAATGTTCTGAAAACGGATTTTTTCTTTGATTCGGACTAGACAGTCCAAATCCGATAAGATAGATTCAAAACTGTAAATACGGTGGATCCAGACTGTTTAGTCCGAAACTTATTGAGAAAAATAGGAAAATGTAGTTTTCGAAATTTTAGACGTGCTTATTAGAAAAAATGCTCTCTTTTCAAAAGAGAGAGTGGGTTCACTGGGAAAAAAAGGTGTGCTCCTTTGGAAATTCCCCCGTTAGCAGTGGGAAGCTGACAAGGAAAATTCTAAATGCGCATCCCTTTTTACTCAGTAAGCACCACATCCTATAGCGAAGTGATTTACAACATAGGCGAAAATGGTGCTCGCGATGTCATATGTCGTGCGCATTTAGAATTTGCCAGCCGAGAACGAGAGCAAACTTGGGCCGCGGTCGGGTCACCGAAATTAAGGGCCAATGGGCTGGGCAGCCTGTTAACTTAAAAGGAGGCAACCCCCACACGGTCCACCCAGTGGTGACCGACTCAGCGACGCCGTCGTCATCGATTTCTTACCCGCCTTGTCTCTCTCATTGCTCATCACCATGTCTTTTCTATTTAGCGTATAAATTAATAAACAAATAAAATAAAAATCTCAAAATAACAGCCACTATGGCCACCGTCGGGTTCCCGTCACCGCCAGCCCGCGCCTTCAACAGCCGACCCGCATCCTCCTCCTCTCATTTGCCGGCGAAACATCTCAACTTTCGAGTCCCGTGCTCCGCGGAGGCTGCTCAGGACACCGCCACAGCAGCGGGTGAGGAAACCGTCGTTGGGACTTCGAAGCGATCTTCTTCGTCGCTCATCTCAGCGGAAAACGTCCAAAAAGCCCTTCGAGGCGTCGGTAAAAATGCTCACAGATCCCTTTTTTTCTTTTGTGTTTTTTTTTTTTTTTTTTTTTTTGTTGATCTCATTTTTTTGGCAAACTGAAATCTTGTTGATTGGGGTGTTTGATCAGCGATCACGAATACCGATCACTACGGGAGGCTGGGGCTTATGAGGGGCTGCTCTTACGATCAGGTACACTTTCTTACTCAAATCGGTTTTTTTTTTTTTAAATTCCTTTTCATTCATCAATCTACACCTTTTCGAGAAGATGATGTTCGTTATATTGGCTTTAGTGGATTAAGAGATTTGTCATTAATTTACTTTAATTTATTTATTATGAGGGACAATAGATATTGATGTATACCTAGTAACTGGAGGTTGCAGGTTTTTTTTTTTCCTTTTCTAGGGTTGGAGTTGGTAAAGTAACGACAGCTTAAAATTTTCATTCTTTCACTTAGGGTGAACATTTACCACGACTATGACCACTATGTACAGCTCCGATTGGATTCCATCAAAGTTTGATTGAAGTACATGGAGTTGTATGGTCAGAGTCGTGTACGTGAAATAGCAATCGGCTAGAGGTAGTTGGAATATTCTCAGAGTTAGAATATCGTAGTCGGTCGGATTTCGTCCGACGAGATGATTTCCGTAGGCGTTGGTGAGAAAATGGCGCAACTCCCTCCCATAAGATCTCTCTCTCTCTATTTAGAGTCGTTGGATATCCTCCCCCTCCCTGGAAATTGACTCCATCGGATTTTGACCGTATATGGCTGATTCAAAGTCGGTCGGATCTCGTTGAGCAAGATAGTCAGATCCTCACCTCCTCCCGCGATCGGAATCGAGCAGAATCCTCTGATCTACTCTCTAACCAATTGTTCACCTACTTTCAATACATATCATAATTAGGAGTAAAAGAAGGTTAGAGTTGGCTTGTGATAGCTACCGTAAAATATTATAACATATTATTATATGATCCAAAAATTGAATTTTGTTGGAGTATTACCCTACTGAACGACATGCTAAATTGGGGTCTGAATGTAGTGAAAGTGCGTGAGCGTTGCTAGTTAGTTTTCCAGAAATGTCGCGTCATGTTGACATCCGAATGTGATCAAATGTGAGAGGGTTCTTGCACTTTAATGAACGGACGAGAGTAAAAAATTTAGCTCATGAATATAGAATTCGATTAACTTCGTGGAACATCCCTTACAGGTGGATTAGCATAGTTAGTTGATGTTATGATTAGAAGGTTAATATTTTATTTGTGCAGGAGACAAGTAGGTAGGTAAAAAGCTAGAGTCATTGAGCCTTGGATTATAAACTTTGGTATATAGACATAGATAGAAACCATAATTATATATGATCATAGATAAACAGTTCAAAATGGGAAAGTTAAGAGGAAAGGTGATATGATTTAAATATTCTTATTTTTATTAGTGTCTATGCACAATAAGTAGGACATGATAAATCAAGTAAACTTCAATTTTGAAAGAATCTAGATAAGATGGTACATGAAATACCCATTAAAGGAAAAATCTTTATCAATGGTGACCTCAATGGGCATGTAGAAACTAGTTGTAATGAATTTGATAATATAGAGGTAGTTGCATTTATTATGATGTACTATCAGGTGATAGTATAGTAACCCAATATAAACTCTTAGTTTTAAACGTTCGGATTGGAACAAGACTGAAGAAGATTAAATTTGTGCTAGTGTATTTCTTCCTTCTTCATTCTTTTTCCTATTTTGTTCTTTTGCGTGTAAAAGAACACACCCACACGCACAAAGCACCTACACCCACACATACAAAAACATCTAAAACACCTACACTCCCCACAAAGAACCACAATCAAGTATCTTTTGGCTCGCTCTTGTTTCATTTCTTACCTCGTCAGTTTGTCATTACCCACCAAAGGCTATATCATATAATGTTTAACATGTCATCAGGTTACAACTGCTTATGAACAAAAGTGTGAAGAACTAAGAGTCCAGGGATTGGATGAAGAGGAAGCCAGCAAACAGCTCGGACTTCTCAAGGTTCATGTCTGGAGTACCCTATCATGCTGCTGTTTTTAGTTGTTTACATATCAAGGATATAGTTATTCTAAGGAATGATAAGTTTGCTCATTTTCTTGCCCACAGGAATCTTTTGAAATACTTTCATCCGAGGAGGAGAGAAGATTATATGATTGGAGTTTAGCTCGAAGTGAGAAGCCTGATAGATATATGTGGCCCTTTGAGGTTGATATAACACAAACTCCAACAGAACCTTCTCCACCACAGGTACGTAAAGTTTATTCTTCATATTAATCTACGATGTATTTAAGGTCTATCTAACAAAATTATAGCTTAAATAAAAATGTAAGATAATGCTCGGGTTCAGTTTGGTCTACTATGTTCACTTTTGGATGTTTTGGTGAGTATATATAACCAAATCATACCTATGATAGTTTGCTCAGCAAGATAGCTTGATTTTATTTTTACTGATTATTAATTGTCCCATAAAATAATGAGGAAGGCTGTCACATTGCAAGGTAGGGAGCTGTATTACATCTCTTGAAATGGGTTTTAATTGGATTCGCAAAGTGTCCTTTTGATGATAATCTTTTCATGTTAAACTCAAACGAAGTATATAAGGAATTGAGTATATTTCCGAGTTTCATGTAGCCAAAGTGGTATTTATCTCCTGACAGTTCTAGGATAACGATACTTGGTACCAAGTATAAAGAACCTTTATTACCTTGTTCTCATAAAGATTTGCTGGAATGGATGAACCAGATGATTTTGCACCCTCCCAACAAGGCTCATTTGATCTCTTGGCTTTAAAATTTTGGGTTTAAACAAACTTATTTTTGGACTTAATATCAGTTTTCCCTTTTTGAGCTAAGAATTGTTATCAGGGTGTTACAAGTATGTATGTATGTATGTATAACATGGGGGAGGATATCATAGGAACATTCTTCTATGTAAAAGTGATTTTATGTGAGATTCAACCGGTCATTGAAGATGAAAGCCCAAAATAAGTTTCAGGACCTATTCTCAAAACACATAGGCTGGCTGTTTTGTCGGATCAGGTCCGAGTATATCCAGCGACCACTAGCCAAAGTTTCCCTGCCGTTGTTTTGGAAGCAGAATCCATCTGTCCGACCTTCAGGGTGTAAGCAGGTCTAGTTTCTGGTTGATCATGCATAGATATCTGGTCCAGTAGATTACCATTTATCAGTTATACTTAAAACATAAATGCTTTATTATTTTTCATCCATCATATTTAGGTCCCGGTGGCGTAGTGATAAGAATACGAGCAATTCTAACAGCAAAATATTTTCCGAGGATACTGGGTAGCTATAAAGATAACTCTTCAGTTTCCACAAGATAAATGAAATGACCTCTGCGCTCTAGGTACTGGAACTAGATGAGGATATTTGTTAAATCTTCTAGGAAAAAGTTTCATTTTCTTTTTCGACCACTTAGCATTCCATGTAAGAGATAGTCTTGAACCTTTGTTCTTGATTGTTTCACTAATTGCTGAGCACATTTCCACGTACTTCTCATGTCAATGCTTGTGCCTGAACGGGAGTTCAGTCTGCTACACCATGCGTGCAAATTCTCATTCTAACAAAGTTGATTGTTGCATGTTGGAAGTCAACTAGAAAAATTTCTTCACTGGGTTACAGTATGATAGCTGCATTTATAAGTTATGAGTGCCTCATCGCCTAGTCCTCCTAAGTTTCTTAATGTCCTTATCTACTTCATATTCAGACCATAGATATTCTGAAGGCTTTCTGTCCAACCTTTTTGAGTCTGTCTTGAGTGATTTCTGGATGATGTCGATGACACAAACATTGGAGCTCAAGCAGGAAAAGCCCCCTACTAAGAATTAACTATTTTGCTTTCAGGTGAATACCGTTGAGTTGATTCTTGCTTAACACAATAATACAAAAGTATTGGATGCAATAGTTTTCGAATCAGTATAAACATCTTTCTCCAGACCTCATGTTAGCATCATACCGTCTCAATCAACATTACAATATTGTCGTCATTTTTATTTTTATTTGCACTAACCATTTTTAGGCTTCTGTTGCCCGTACAGTGTCACTAGCATGATTTACAATTACCTTTTCATCAATGTTTCATTTGTACATGCATCCTCCTGATATCAATATTACTTCCCATCGCAAATAGTTGCCTACAAGCAACTTCGTTACCTTAGTTGTTTTATTTGTGCTTCTATAAGATCTAAGATTGTTGAAGGTAAACCGAGCTTGTGCAGGATGCCTGCTCAACGCTTACCTTGGCTGATACTTCAAACTACGGGATTGGAGGGAGCCTGTGGCTCAACATAATGATCATAATACTCGTTTAATTTGTCTGACGAGAACCTGAAACTTCTGAATCTTTAGCGCAGCATCACCTGTTCTTGAAGCTATATATAATTTCTTGCAATGCTCTATGACGATTGATCAGCCAATTTGTTTTCATTATAGACCAATATAGTGTAGCATTTTCAAAACTAGTAATTTTCACTCATAATTCAGGAACCTGAAGACGTGGGACCAACAAGGCTCGTCGGATACTTTATGCTGGCTTGGTTTATACTCTCTGTTGTCCTGTCTATAACGCTCAACAGATGAGTTTGCTTCCCTTCTCTATATCTATCTTTCTTTGTATTTGGATGGTGTATTATTCCAGTGGAATGCATTGATTTGTGTATCTATCTATAGTGGTTGGCTTGTTCTTGCAAAACGTCCGTGGAATAATACCTAATATTTGATTGCTAAGCTGCTATATGTACGAGGTCTAAGCACGGTCAAATATTATAATTATTATCTTAGTTTGTTCTATTCAAAATTTTGAATTAAAAATGTGTTTTTTATTTTTTTTAAATTCAAAACTTTGAATAAAATGAATTAAGAACTAGTTTTTTGATCCGTCCATTCTTATTCCTACTTTTAAAAAACTCCTTCTTGTGCACTTACCATGCACTTGGTGGTAAGGTTTCGTTATAAGAAAAAGAAGAACACATTATATTGGTTATAAACAGAGTTGTTGCGAATACACTGCCTACTCATCCTACCTAAGCACAACCTCCTTTACCCTTATGTTGGTGGAAGATCACTCGTTAAGATGGTGAAAGATTTTAAGACTTTTTTTTTCTTGTTTCAAAACTTAACATACATCATATCTTATATAGTTTACATAATGAAACGTCCACCAACTCAGTGAACAAAGATAGCGCACAGTATGATCCCATGCATCTTGGACGGATCCCTAATTAAACTAGCTTATTTTGCGTTCTTCAAGAAATTGGAAAAAGGTGATGGGGCTTGTCTGCGAGAAGTTCTAAATACGCACCACATTTGACATAGTGAGCACCATTTCTCCCTATGTTGTAAATCACTTTACGATAAGGATGTGGAGCTCACTAAGTAAAATGTGATGCGCATTTAGAATTTCCCCTTGGCTGCTTCTTTCTTTGGGCAGAGCGATTTCAAAGTGAGGCTCATCATGTCAACATTCTAAAAGTAGTACGATAACAAAACAAAATTAATAATATATTAGCAATACTCTTATCCTAGGGCTAGGATGGGAATTGAATTGGATCAAGCCCATACGATCATTCAACATGCGGAAAATTCAGGGAGTTTCCAAAAGAGCACACCATTTTTCCCAGTGGGGCCACTTTTCAAGAGTGGTGGCCCGAAACAAAAATATACTGATAGTAGACTCCCTAAAAAAAAATGGTGTGCTCTCCCAAAATTTATTTTCCGAAGGCCCAACCTTTTTTCTGCCCCCTTTCTAAATATATCCATATTAAAGTTTAAAATCTCTCTCTCTCTCTATCCATATTAAAGTTTATAATCTCTCTCTCTCTCAATGTTTTCGAATTTTCTCTGCACAATTTTAAATTTCAACGAGGCTTGTATTTAGATTAGTTGAGAATAAATTTAGAAAAATGAAGTATACTATATTCTGAATTTGATAGTTAAGATTGAAACATAGAAGAGATGGATTTTTATATTATAGTTAATGAATTGAATTATATAGGAATATTATAGAGGATAAATTAACCCAAAATTTAAAACAACAATCTTATAATAACAATGAACTAGAAAAGCAGCGAACTTAGAAGAAAAAAAAAAACGTAGGCTCATTTAGAATTTCCCCCCAACATATTGAGAGCCGGGCTGCCATTATAATTTACGGTCAATGGCCTGGATTTGAATCAATTTGAGCCCTGCCGCACTGCTATTAATGAGAGTTTGTAACAACTTACCCCATGCAAATCTTATTACAAACTCCAATCGCCTAATTTTCTTCATTTAGACGAGCTCGCTTTCTTTAAAAGCATGGACATCTCAATCACTAGTTGATTACTATAACGCCACAGAATCCTTATTTCCCCTGATGAATAAAAGGGCAACCAGTGCACTGACTAGTGATGAGAACGGACTGGTCCAAAAACCAATTCTTAATCAGTACTATTCAAATTTTCAAATTAAAAAATAAATCATTTTTCAATTCAGAAATTTGAATAAAGCAGAACAAAATTAGCCTCCATTCTCATCCGTGCACTACAAGGTCTGGAGAGGGTCTCATGAGTCCACCCTTCTATTAGTTAAATTAACTCCATGGTCCGTTTTAATTGTGTCCATGTAGGGAATTTCTAGATGTCGCTCCATATTTTTTTTTAGTGAACCTAGGCCGAAAAGGCCTTTTGTTTACAAATTTGTCATTTTTAATTTTGAACACCAATTGTCCTCGTACTTTTTTCTAGTGAGACTCATTCCCTCCTTTCTATTAGCCTTTTTTTCTTAGTGATCTCTATTCCCTCCTTTCTATTAACCCTTTTTTCTTGGTAAGCCCTAAATCCCTCAACTACTTCTCTTTTCCGCACAACAGTTCTCCACACAAAAAAAAAAAAAAAAAAAAAAAAAAAAAAAAGGAAAAAAAGCAACCAATCTCCCAAATCCTAAATCCCGCTCTAAATTTGTTTCTCATTAATTGCATGCGATTGCTAACCCTTATTTGAGTTTTCTGTGTTTATTTTATTGCAAATTTGGTGTTGATATCTCTTTTTAAGAAGTGAGAGGAGGTTGAAGATGATGAAAAATAAGATTACAACTTTGGTAAAAATCGATGAATCTCTTTATTTAGAAGTAAGTTTAAAGCTTGTTTGGACTTAATATACACCCTAATTTGAATGATGAATAAAAATCATAATTTCTAAAGATTTTAGTAATATACAGAGTAGTCGTGTCTATCGTTCAGCTGTCGGGACGGAAACCATGGTTGAGGGGCGAAACCCGACCTGCTCAACAACTGCCAAGGTTGACGATCCCGGCCAGTTACTGTCTTTGGTCAGGGTTAATTTCCCGACCTGGCTATTTTTAATAGTTTTATATATAGTTTTCTTGATAGGGCTAGAGTTTGGTATTGAATAACTTATGATAAAGTGTTGCATATCTACTGAACTTTTTTTTTTATTTTTTTTATTTTTTTTTTATTTTTTTTTGTTATTTTAGGTTGAGGCAACTACAGAAAGCAGTCAAGTTAAGTCCATAGACAGTAATGATAATTATAGTTTGCATTTCAGTACTTATTATGTATGTATAAGAGATTAAGATTAGCAAAACAATGTATAAGATTTTTGTGAATGAAGTTTGATTTACTATTTCAGAGGTTTTAATTGATGAATTAAATGTTCAAATTTTTGAAAGTCGAGATGAACTATGTCAATGGCCGGAACACACCATATTTGGAACGTATCGATAAATTCAAGCAAATTGTTTCCCCATTTTTCGCTACTCAGAAAACAATAGAGTTATTAATGAAAATTTATACAGCAATGTGCAGTAGCACTAAGTTGTACATGGGGCTGGCCAGTGTCTCTTCACCAGCCTAACTGCTCTCTGGACAGAACTATCAGTCCATCCAGTGCAAGTTTTGACCGAGGTTGCACCCCTCCGGCTGGCCTCTGAAGTTAGACTTATACATAACGTCTTCTAGACGGTGTGGGTTGCTCTTCGCGGCGATCGACGAAGCCGAAGAGAAAGAAAAATTACGGACGTGAGATAGCAGGACAGAGCAAGCTGGCGGAGGAAGTTGAAGGAAACGGAGAAAGCCAGAGCAAAAGAGCTTAGCGGGGAGATCACGTTCCCTATTTCTCAATGTAACTGAATTTCCTAGTAAGCCCCAACTTTTTTCTTAGTAAGCCCCTTATTTTTCTTAGTGAGCCCCATTTTCCCACTCACAGATTAGATTAGTAGTTACAAGAGCAAATTTGGAGGAAAAAAATGTGGCTCACTAAGAAAAAATGGCATGTTTTAAATTATCCTAGGGCACACTAAGAAATTAGGGCTCACTTTTCCTTAAAAAGTATGTTTTAAACTATACTGGGGCTCACTAAGAAACTGGGGCTCACTAGGAAAAGTATGGGGCACATCTAGTAACTCTCTTCCATGTAACATCGGTATATGTTCCAGCCTACAGCCAAATTCGTTTAAGTATGACCTCCAGTCCTCATCGGTCTGTTAACAACCACCTTTGCTACCGAATAATTCAGCTTGACGTCACAAGGTAGCTATCAGAAACCTCAAAGATTTGTAATGATTTATGTTTACAACAAGGAGTAATTAATATAACTAAATTAATCTCAGCCTTCGGATGCTTCCCTTTTCCTCGGCCAGTGATGAAGCATATCTACTGGCTACAAGAGCGAACAAGTGCAATGATAAAAGAGTTCACCGCAAGCAAATCATAGTTGATCCAGGCATTTTCGCCAACTTAACACTGGCAATGATTACCAAAAAAAACACCGGCGTTGAGCAGAGAAGTATTCAAGTATGCAATTGCAACAAACAGGACAAGAAGGAAAAACTACAGGTCAAAATTACGACAGCAGCATAAAAACTTAGTAACAAACAATTACTACCCAAGGAAAAAAAAAAAGTTTTATGGGTGCTAGCTCTAGTCTTAGCAGACGAAACGGTATAAATTGTCTTACCATATGCATGAACAACCCAACTTAATTCATTTATTACTTTAAATGGCAGCTAAAAACCTAGTATATTCCATTTTTTTCCCTCTGCAACATTTCTAACATTAGGACCAAGCTTGCGTCAAGCGCAGTTTATCAGAAGCCAAATCAAATGCAAAGGTGAACTAAAAACCAACTGCACAAATAGCTACAAGATTTTAATTACAAAACTTAGATACAGAGAGCATACCTCAGCCAGCTTCAGGAATCCTTCAAGGATGCTGCCCAATAAACAACAATGCTTTAAAGCAGTAAACCACTGCTTATGATCCCTCCCATTCCTCGAAATCAACACAACGGAAATGTTAGAACGGGAGAGATCAGTACAGATAGGTCCATATTTCCATCAGTCTTTAACAAATCTGTATCCATAAACCAACAAACCAAATGAACATTAGATACAGCCTCTCCCATATTTCTATTCGACGTACATATGAAATGTTCACTACAAATATGCAATATTTCAACATAATTGTCATGTGAAACAAACGAAACAGAAAGGTTTAACATATAAATTTACCTCTTAACATATATATCTTGCATGCACATAACAGTTGTTTTTTTTTTTTTTTTCCCCAAAGGTTTACCGGGTTCTCTGACGTTTGTGGTGGTCTTCTCCTCTATACTCATCACCCAATCCCTCTTTCATCTCCCACCTTTCATAATCCGACCGGTTATCTTTTGACTTTGGTATTTGCCTTGAGGACCTGGAACCATGACTGGCCTCTTTCTCTCTGTGATGCTGCCTCCGGTCACTAGCAAAATTGTGTTCAGAACTAGATTCTGGGTGATGCCTGTGACTGTGCTTTCTATGATCTGGAGCAACTTTCTCATCATCAGATATGTCCTTTCGGCTCCTGTGTTGACTCTTTGGGCTAAATTCACTCGCATGGTGACCTCTTCTATCGCTTTGCTTCTTATGGCAGATTCCATGGTGATGTCTCTTCTGGTCTCTACTCTGCCGGTTGGAGCTGTCAGACAAGTCTTGTGCTTCAGAATTTGATTTCTCAGAATGGCGACTCACTTGATCTCTTCCAGAAACTGAGTGGTGAGAACCCCTTTCACGTCCCCGTTCAGCAGATGGAAGCTCTTCATTTGATTGAGTAGCGGGTTTCCGATGGGAAGAACTATAATGTTTGTCGTCTTGGTACTTCTTGTGAATCCTTGGGCTGTCATCATCTGAGACATTCCCAGCAGTCACCTTATCAAGTTGATGTCTCCCTTCATGTGACATTGTTCGAGATCCCTTATAATAATAATCTTCAGGCATGTTATCATAGTCCTGCTCTCCATTCAAAATCTTGCGCTTCAGTTTACCATCCTCAGGCTCTACATATGCTTGACGAGGAAGAGGTCTTTCCATTACAGGTGCCATGGGGGGCTGCCCACCTCCCATCCTTGTGTATCCACTGGATTTTAAATTACACACAAAAAAAAAAAAAAGGAATTAAACTACAGAAGAGTTTAAAAGATTCAATGTCAGCTTTAAACTTTAACCACTGAAAGGAAGGAAGAGAAACAGATGCCAATGAGAAGTATAAAGAAACAGCTTACTAGGTTCCTGGCATTCCATTGTACATGCATGACATATAGGGAGGAATTCCGAAAGGTGACATAGGGGGCATTGTTGGATCAAAGGGCATCATCCCGTGGTTACCGTACATGTTTCCATAAGGCCTAGCTTGGGGGAATGTATTCCCATACCAATAAGCCTGTCCATACATTGGCATGCCCCCAGCAAATGCAGCATCTCCTGTAAGAAAAGCAAAGATACTAGGGGTTTTAAAATTTATATCACCTACCTATATCGAGGTATCAAACAATTCTTGCTAATAATACCTGTCTGGTTAAATGGATATGGATTGGAACCTGCTGGACAATCTCTTATCAAATGGTCAGGGGAACCACACATATAACAATTTCGATCCCCCTGATTACACAGACACAAAATCCATTAGAGATACATCTTAATAACAGTTTCAATCAGGTAGAACAATACTCCAGATAACAAAAGCAACTTCAACAGTATAAGAAACCCCTCTCCCTGTCTCCCATAACGATCAGAGCCTTGAAATCTAACTGATGGAAAAATCTCCGATTGCATAACACATCCAATCCATACCATTAGTGTGTGGATCATTATTATAAGAAGATTGCTGAAAAAATATATGGTAACTCTTATCTATTGGAGACCGGAGAGGCATCTTCTTCATCTGTGATCCCAACAATGGTGGGGATGCTTTATATGGTAATTCTTATCTATTGGAGACAGGAGAGGCATTTTCTTCATCTTTGAATCCCAACAATGGTGGAGATGCCTATAGTTTGTTCTGTTGTTGCTAGGAACCTAATTTGTGTTTGGGTACCCATGCAAACTTCATAAGGATGGATCATCGTCCCATCATGATGGCAACCCAAGCACTACAATGTAAATCCTAATTAGCGGTTCCAAGATAATTGACTTCATAGTTTGCATGGGGACGCTAGAGTTGATGGCAGCTATCGGCAAAATGGCGGTTAAAATGGAGATGGTGACGGATATTCTCAAATCCGTCGGCAAGAAAATCCTATATCTAGAGGTGATCAAGGCAGAGCGCAAACAGAAATTAGAGATGTCAAAACCCTAAAAGGTTTTTTGTGGCAACCAGAACAAGCATTAATCAGATGGTATGCAAAACCCTAGCCTGGTTAGCGCTCCTGGTGGTGCTCAAAAGCCTAGCACAGTTAGGATTCCAGAAAGCGACAATGCTCAATCAAATCCTACTGCAACTACTGATACATAAGATAAATCAATAGTGATTTGTTCAAGGTACATCAACTTTATGAGAAGATATTTGTTCCTATGGGAAAGCAAAAAAAGAATATATGCAAGGTTAGTTTTTCCAATTGAAAATCACCAATGAAGGTAACCCTTTTGCAGAGAACTCCAAAACTTTAATTAAAAAAAATAAAGTGAAGTAATATGCTTGTTGGTTATGTCATAGACGAAAAGTCCTTCAACTCAATTGAAAGGTTGTGTCGTCATGGTGTGAAAACCAAGATGTTCACTAGAAATTTTCACGCAAGAAATAAGGTTCTTTTTTTTTCAAATTCAGGATAAAGGTGGAGTGTGACAGGATCATGCAGGAAGGATCATGGTTATTTGATGAAAGATTGAAAATCCTGAAACAATGGACAAAATCAACTAGTCTCGAGAGGGATTTAGTCTCCTATGTGCCAATACAGAGTCGTTTTTCCAAATTTACATCTTAAACTCTGGTACCATGATGTTTGGAGTAGGCTAGTGATCCTTGAAGGGATTCCACTTTTCAAAGATAAAGCAACATCATCCAACAAGAAACTCTCTTTTCCAAGATATTTGTTAAACTAAGCGTCACCATGAAACTAATGAAGCATGTTACTAATAAGGTTGAAATTGAACAGTTCCTTAAGATCCCAACAAAGTTTGAATAGGTGTCACATGTTTGTATACACTGCATGAGTTTCGATCACACTGATGTCATCCATCCAATCACAAAGGTATGGATGTCAAAACTAGAACCTAATGAAGATGCACCAGTGAAACCAATTTCAAAAGAAACTACTAAAATTAATGAAATTGCAAGAGAGGAGAAACAAGTTATTACTCCCACCATAATGGACAACAAGAAAGACTCATAGCATAAAAAAAGCACAGGTCATGCAAGAAAATCAGAATTTGAAGATCAGATTTGTACTAATGATGAAAACAGGATAAGATAATATGCGATGAGATTCTCAAACCTAAAGAAAAGAGTTTTGGAACAGCTAAAAACCCATTAAAGATTATTTTTTACCACTCCCTAGCTCACCCTCAATTCCAGCTAACCTTTTTGTCATACCTATTGCAGTCTAAAACTTTTTACAGAACGTCACTGTGGTTGAAAAGCTGAGAGAGAGGAATAAAAAGGTAAAGAGAGGAAACAATAAAAAACTACTACAGCAACAGATAAGCCATCTACAAAATCTAAGATAAATTCTTAATAGTATAAGGAATACACGAGGCAACCTTGTATGCTAGCTTCAAAGAAAGAACTCGGGTGGAATTGAAGTAAAATTCATCTTTTGCGCCATTTAATGCAAGAAATTTTAGGATTATTTACATTTAGTTGTTAGGTTTTGGAATTCTACTTTTTCTTTAACTCACAAGGATTCTATGAATGATCATATTTATCATTCCATAGCATGACTATGTGATGACATACGAAGTTATTATTGTACTATTCGTTTTTGTATTTTTATGTTGTCTTTTTAGTGCTATGGAATTACTTTACCTTTCCAAAAAAAACAGTTCCAATCAACCAGATTTTCAGTGCACAAACATACTGCCAAAAGGATCAAGACTTGGTGCATTCCAGACCCCCTCCATCCCTCAGTAGAACATCATATAAATTAATTTCAGTCGTTTGGACTTCTAGTGCAGAATACACACCAGTACTCAAACAGGGGAGTGAAGGGAGAGAATACAAGGGAACCAAATAGCAGAGCATCACAATTGAAGGTGAGAGGAAGATATTCCCCACAAATATAGTAGGAGCTATGTCCAAATGTAAGCAAAGAACAAGTTTACACATGTCTGCACATTTAATAAAAACAGTATTCATCCGACTGAAAAGGTTATGGTGATGTGACTACCTTTCGGTGCCTGTTTGACGGCATTAAAGTTCCGCTTCCATCTGCAAGTTTTATAATATGGAATAAAAAATGGCATATAGGAAAAGGAGAAACTATAATAGGAAACAGAAAAAAGGAAGAAGAAAGAGACAGTGAATCTAGCAATCATGACTTACCTAGAACAGTGATACCAATCCCCTTATTTGTCGGCACAGCCATGTTAACTGTAACATTATAGAAGTTTAAACAAGATATGAGTAGCCAAAATTATTCCCAAACTAAATTTTATTAACAATGTGCAAACATTTTAAGTATTAACCCTCTGACAATACAACACTGAAACCAGCATGAGATGCAGCCAGAACCAATCCCATGCAATAATTGTTTTCAACCCCTTTAATGTACCTTTCCAAAGGGAATGATATAATATGTGAATTAATTTTCACTACCATTTACCGATAATGCTATTATGGTGTATCTGAAAAGATATATTCTAATTAGAATGTTCATGTAGTCAAAAACTGTGGCAAACTATTTTCAAATTTCTAGCACAGCTAAGTTCTAATATAGTACAATGTCTTTCAAGTTAAAACAGCATGGCAGTGTCCAAGCTTGTAATCAACATTTATACTTGAGAAACCAGCGATGCACAATTCCTTCAAAAACAATAATGATGGTGAGCTGATTGTACCTTCTTCATGAAGAAAATTTTGAGATAACTTGGAGGAACTCTGAACTCCTTGAAAACCAGCCGTATGATTCCATGCTGCTGCTGAGGTGTTTTCATCCTCTTTCATCTGCTTAATCACAAGAGGAGAAGGGGTTGATTTCCCCACACCACCAGCAACAACCTGATTGGAAGGTCTCCTGGTTGCCGGAGAAGAATGTGGGTGTGGTGGTTCTCTTCTCTGAATAGTTGCACAAGATACCTCTTTAACATGAATTCCTGATTCTACGTCTGCAATTTATATGATTTTGAGACATATTAATGAACTAGCCAATGGTAAAAATCTCTTATTATTCATTAATTGATTGACTCTAAACACACACATGCCCATTATTGACATGGGAATCTGCAGGGCAGGGTTTTTTTAATATTTTTTTTCTTTTCCTTTTTACCAGGATGATTGGTCGGCAGCGTCAAGTTCAGGGCTGAAGACGGTTATGATGTCCCAACCAACAAATCTCAATGGAATATTTATTAAAAATGTTTATTTCAATATCTGGAAAAAATATTAATGAAATCATTTTGATATGGGCAGTTCACATGTTCCTGATAAAGGACATTACTTCTGCTCTTCGGACGCTTCATCCCTACAGCTGCATTTCTAAAATCTCAGTTATATAAAATATTTATATATATGTACATATAAATCTGTCTTACCCGGAATATCTTGAGGAATTTTGTTCTGTAAAGCACTGTTGACTGCTTGTGCTTCAAGGAAATGTTCAATTGCCTGGCGAAGGGATAAGTTTGGCAGCAAGCTCTCAACAGTGTATTCCATCGAAGAACATTTGGGGCACCTTCCTTTCTCAAGTAATGCTTTACGGATACCTGCAACAACAGATGTTAGATATCAAGTCCCATTCATATCTATAGAACACCTCCAGTAGAATGATTTTAGGTAGAAATCACCAGAAGCTGAAAACCTGAAACTTCATGTTGAAAAATGGAAAAGTTGATGTTGAAGAACAAGCCACATGATGATAATGGAATATCATTATCTCGTAAAGGTCGCCTTTTTATGTCTATTTTGATGAAAAGCCCTTTTTTCCTTGATTAAAAAAAAAAAACCTTTACACTAAGCCAGAAACTAGCAAGTCCTATGTCAGCTTCTACCCTACGCGGTCTGTCATTTGGTATCCTTACTCGTCAGAATTATTTTTTAGGGGAAAAAAGACAAAACAACTTATATAATGTTTTCCACGTAACAAGCTCCATATATTCGTTATACTCAACAAACCAATGCTTAAATAAATCAATGTAATTAATATATGTTGATATTTTTTTCTTTAACTATAACTATGAACTTTAATTTTCTCAAGAAGTATCTGGTGTTCATATGCACCAAATTTAAAATTGAATCCTATGTTCTTTACCATGACAGAGGCATAACTGCATGAGAGCAATAGGGAAAAAGAAGTGATTTCGAAATACAAATATCAGATGTGCAGTCTATATAGTTTACCCTACATTTACCACATCAAAATCACCACTAGGAGGGTGTTTGGCAGCTAGTAAGTACGGTGGCGTGCAATGGCAGTTGCTGCAAGTAGGATTTTTCGCTGTTTGGCTATGGTTACAGTTGTAAAATTTTAAAATTACAGTTGCAATTAGTTATGCATTTGTAGCAAAAAAAAATTGCATATGATACTTTTACTCATCCTTTTGCTAGCGGTGATTGTATTTTTAATAAACATCGTACTTCTCATAACTCTTGAGAATAAAAAATTAAAATTTAAAAATTTTGACATCATCTAGCTACCACTTACAACTCTCAATTCAAACATAGTAATTCAAGTTGCAATAACATAACTTCACTTGCAGTAATAGAAGTTGCAACTTGCAATCCTACTTACAAGCATCCAAACACGCCCTAAGTTACCTAAGTGAGACCCATGTTATTATATCTAAGCTTTAATTGGCATGATTTACAAACTCCCCTCAACTTCGATGAGTCTTACATATAGAAGTGGCCAACCACATCAACCCTTTTGAATTAGAAACAAAGTTCCTTAAAAGATATTCACAAGCAAGGGTATGCTGCCATGAAAGACTACTTTTACAATTTTCTATATCCACAACTAATATTTTGTAACTACTTGATTCATAGGTTTAGAACTTAGAATCTATACACTTTTCGTGATTTTCCAGAATTAGATGCTTTTCAATATGCATACCAATTAACAAATTTACAATCTGCACAGACCACCATATGTTGGCAAGTAACAATGGCTGTCTATGGTTGTAGGGATTATTACCTTGTTTTTGGGCATACATACCATGACAAGAAGGTAGATATACCTTGTATTGTTTTTACTTAATGTCAGTGCTATTCGGATCAAAGCCAACAGACTGCCAACATTTTACCAGACAAGTCTCTCACATGCACATATGAACTATATTAGTGTTGCCATTGCATGTTGTTTATTTCTTAGGTGTGATGCAATATGTAGATCCTTATTGCGTTGTTTCAATATTTGTTTGTATGACATGATAATGCCTTCTTTTTACATGTTTATATAGGTTCTACAATTTTAATAGATAAATGGAAAATAGAACAATCATTACAAAAACTTTTGTCAGTGTTTACATACATAAGCAATATACATCTTTCAACTACTATGGTACCCTAAATTCACTAAATTTCCCGGCATGTTATCCAACACGTGATCCCATGCCACCACATACCCAACAACCACCATTTAGAACCAAGTCAAAAACTGCTTTCACCAGTCACAGAGGATTCAAAAACATGCTATCCACTGATTCATACCCTTTATTCTCCCTCCAACAAAAGGAGGAAACCTCAAGGACCATATTTCATAAATTATGTAGTCTGTGTATCAGTGTATGCTAAATACAGCACCTATTTCTAAAGATGAAAATTCTTTGTCTCTCCAAAATAGGTAGTCATTTATATTAGGTACCAAGACCAGGACATATTCAAGACATTCGTAAGAACGTGCAAGCTACGGGGACACTAACGTACAGTGGATATATTCGGTTAAATTGGGATCTATCCAAGTTTTCTCAACTATAACCAAACATAGACCTCACTGGCTGGCAAAGAATATGACTGTCTTGTGCTTTGTGCTAATAAATTAACTGCATACCAAAACCTACCAACAAAACTGGAGATTCACCATGAAGAAGCTAATCATAGATATGGACAACTTTAGGTCAGAGTTTTCAGGTACCCATACACGCTTTGCTTCAGTTATGAAGAGGAGGTATGACGGATACTCATGCAAATGCAGCTGGACTAGAGTCGTCAATCCTCCATATTAAATCTTTGAAAGTGCAGTAACTGGAGTTAGCCATGCTTGTAAGCTATGCTGCATGTAAATAAGGAGATGAAACACTAATAGGTTGCAAAGTCCAAAAAATACTTAGGATGCGCGTGTCTGGCGCTAGCCCTAAATGACATGGCTTCTTGATTGAAGTATCGGTGCTAAATAGTTGCAAGTCTTGTTCATATGGTACAATGAAAAAATAGTTTACTCTAGTAAGTGCATTGATTAGGAGACGAGCTACTGGTCTTGTACTGTACAAGTGTATCTAGAAAATTGACTAGTCAAAGATTTTTAATGACTCTTGTGCTTGTATAGGAACATATTTGTTATTCACTAGAATCATGTACATTTACTGCTCGTCAGATAAAGCAAATTACTATTAAGAGAAATGCTCATAAATGTTTTCCAATAAGATTGAGTACCTTGATGTAAATACGTAAATTGTCACACTAGCATGATGCATCTAACACTCTTCAAATACATAAATTATCACACTACCATGATGCATCTAACACTCTTCCTATTATATTAACTGCTGGATCCATTAAGAACCTGACATACAGATACATTTGGGATGGCTGATTCTGCTTTTATTTTATCTATATCATAAACTCCACTGATCCGCGTCCATCTGTACTTGAGACTGTTCTTCCAAGAGTTTACTTTTATCAAAATCCTAAGAACATGTGATTTTGTGTCAAAAATTAGGTGGCAGTAATAAAATAACTAGATTGTCCATTATAAAATTTAGTTTAGATAATTCCATGCTGGTAATTCAATAGTCCAAGTCAAAATAAATAAATAACAGTCCCTAGAGTCCCCCCCCCCCCCCCCCCCCCCCCCCCCCCCCGCAACACACACACAAAAAAAAAAAAAAAAAAAAACAGTCACACTTCGATGGAAAAAAAAAAAACAAAACTTACTTTCCTTAATGCATTAATGTCCGTGCATGTGCAAGTTTCTGTCTATATATGAGCGAGAGAGACTAATTGGGATTCTACCAGACACATCATAGCTTAGACCTTAGAGAGAGAAACTAATTAGGGTTACCAGAGAAGTCATGGCTACGACCCTAAGTGCATAAAATACATGTCAGAAGTGCAAAAGAATCCACCATATCAATCTTACTTAACAGTTTAAAGGCCTAATAAAAAGTTCTGCGAGATCCCTTAGATGCATCAAGTGATTAAAATGAACAGACAGGAAAAAAAAAAAAAAACTGGTTATACATGTGAATCTGCAATTTTGGTCATTGCCACTGAAATACAAAGCATGTAGCTGGCAAAAGGGCAGGTGTAAATGTTTATAGAAAATTTATAAACCACAAAATTTTAATCTACTTGCTATGGATGACTACTGATTTCCTAATCGTTCACTGCCTAAGTAAGAAAGTGATTTTCAAAGTTCAAACTATCATTTATTTTTCCATCGGTATTTTCATTTTGTATATATGACAACCAATGCTTGGGTTCTCCCTCTCATCCCCCCCCCCCCCCCCCAACACCCACCCACACACACAAAAAAACAAAAAACAAAAACCAATGCACTAGCACACATGCACTTTATGCATGCATATTCATACTAAAGAGCATACAGAAACCGCAATGCACATGAACGTGTTGTGTCTGTGTGTGTGTGTGAGAGAGAGAGAGAGAGATATGGTGGGAATCTTCAGTTTCATGGTAACTGCTACCTTGCTTGCACTCTTTCCCAGTTTCCCCCTTCCTATCATCCAACTATTTATTTGGACACCTAAATCAGTAAACACATTAGAGTCGCAAATTCCCATCCATTTTACTAATTATATTCTCTCCTCATTATTAAATACATGTCAATACCCTTAAAAACTTCCTTGCATCAAAGATATCTTTCTTACATCCGTTTCTGTACTCGTGTATGTTCATAGAAGGCAGCTATTTGACAAGTTTAAATGAGGTACTTATCACAATTTTGTTATACCAGCAAATCATTAAACATGCATATCAAAGCCCATCTAGTCTCACCAAAACTTTGGCAACACTATCAAAATAAAGTTGAATACATAATTAATTTTTCTCGTGTTATAATCTAAGAAGCATGGACATACGGCACTGCTAGGGATGTTGTATTCGTGTCAGACACGTGTCCAATACATACACATCATAGACATACCAACAATCATGTCGGACACGCACACAGCATGTCCAATAAAATAAAGAAAAAATACTGTGTCATTACCGCATTCAACCTAGTAGGTTGTGTATTTTCCATGTCTGAGTTTCTTGTAAGCTGTGTCTGAAAAAAAAGTTAAATAGTCTAGAAAATTAAAAATAAATATTAATAAATTGGTAGTATCTATCTATACCTAGTTAGCTTAATGAAATTATACTTTAATATTTTTTTGTCAATATGAGTCTTGTTTGGTTCTACTATCATATCCTTTTCTTTTTATCTCTTTTCCTATAAAGGGTGAGAGCGAGAAATAGATGCATGATTGATGGTGAAACTTATTTGTTAAAAGAATAAAGAGACACGAATCCATACATTGTCAGTTTTTCCTTCTTGGATATTTAAGTAAAATTATAATGTTAATAATAGAAAAATATATACATATGTCATATTTTTTTCCATATCCTTATCATGTCCGTATCCTCATTTTTTCACAAATGACATATCTCGTATCCGTATCTGTGTCTAAATCAGTGTCTATGGCCGTGCTCCCGAGGTGTTATTGTAATGACCCTTCATTTTTATATGCATAAATAATTCAATAAGAAAATTAATAATCAAATAATAAATATGACCCATCATTTTTTATAACCTCCAAAAGTTCACTTTCTCTAACTCTCAAAATTTTAATTTTTCTTAACCTCCAAACCCTTTCATCTTCTTAATCTCCCAAATCTTTCATCTTACACAACTTCAAACCTTTAAACCTCCAAATTAAATTCATTTTTTTAATTCTTAAAGAAATAAATGTCCACTCTGTTCTCTAATTCCCTCAATCCCTTCATATTTTATAACTCCCTAAACCCTTCACATTCTATAACTCCTAAATCCAACACTATATAAATCCAATCTCTTTTCTCAATTCAATATTACACTCATTATCTAAAATTTCTCTTTTCCTCTCACTTTGTTGGAGCATCTCATCGGATCGCTGTCATTGATCTCACCGAAACTGCCACCCCTCGCCGGAGTTTTGCCGGGGGAACCCTATCTTCTTCCTTCTCTTACATATCTGTTATTTGATGTTCGTAAAACTATATTCTTAAATTCCTATTACATTTATTTTATTAGACCCTAGGTTGGCTCAACTACTGCTCAATAACCCTAATAACCTAAAAAAAATATCTATCATCTTATAAACCCAATAAAATGTATTCAGACCCATTTTTCAAATTCAGACCCTTTAATACTAAAATCAATTTTGAGTGTGTTATAATTATTAGAAAATCCCTAAAAATCATCTAAATTCATATTTATCTATTTTTTATATTTTTAGAATATTTTTAATGTGTAGATTGCTCCGTTGAGCGATATTAGGTAACAAAATCAGGTGAGTTCTTTTTAAACTCACTAAACATGCTAGTTTTTTTATAGAAATATTATTCAAATTATATCATCTAATTTATAAAAAATAAATTTGTTATTACAAATATTATTTCTTTATATTGTTAGAAATTTATTTGCAAAAAATAAGTTTGTTACTGCAAGTGCAATCATTGACATTCCTGTTATTTCTTTATATTGTTAGAAATTAAATGAATACTTGTTAAATTATATAATATAGTTAGATTTTTAATAAATCATGAAAAGGCTATAATCGTGAAAAAAATACTGTTTGCGATATCATTTTGTATTTGGTATTTAGAAAAGTTATCTTGTATATCGGTTCTCTAATTAAGGAACGTGCAACATACGGAAAACCTCCCAGTATCCATACACTAGACTGGCCGATATCTTTATGATGTCTCAAATCAGTAACTTTTGGATATAACTAATTGTGATTTATTGAATAAAGCATAAACTGAACAAACTCTATAAATTATGTTGTTAACAAATTAACAAAATTCAATTGAAATATTGTACCTGATATAATCAATATACAAATTACGAAAAACAGAATTTAGACCTATATGGATTATATCTAAATGACACTGGGTTAGGGGAGAAACTGAATGATAGAAATATACTATGTTTTGGCTGTAAACTTGTTAAGTTGTACAACTGAATATTTCGCACACCATGGATGCGTGATGATTTGCTGAATCATACCTGACTATATTCATTCTGACTCAGCACCGGACAATCTATGTGGGCATTTCCTGGGTCTATACAGGAAAAAATCGAAACAGTGATATCTCATCAGTTAGTTTTTCTAATTACATGATATCCTAAGTAAAAATAACTTATTATAATTGTAACTACACTAAAAGATATTTAGTTTAACATATATCACTTGATATCATCATTACTTATGAATTTAATATTTTCTAAAACTTGCATTATTACCATATTTAGACAAAATTGTTATATCACATACTCTTTCTGTATTTATTGTGTTGATTGCTATCTGACGACCTGAGTGTGCATGTCCAGACTTACCGATAGACACACCAAAACTGACGCAGGATCTGATGTATTTTGAATATCAGGTTGAAACCCAATAATGGATTAGAAATTCATGTTTTCTTTTGTTTAGTTTTATTATATTTTGTTTCGTTCCAATAAGTGAAAAGTCAAACTTTTATTGAATTTTTCTATCATAATTACTGAGTATTATTGTGACAAATTTATTGAGGCTTTAGCATATTCAATATGAATATGTTGTCGATACCTACTACACGTACTTGTATACCGTATATCGGGAGCAATGCGTGAGAGTTATTCACTATTCTTATTTTGTTTCTACTCCTTCCACCTCAGTCTGAATGATAACAATAATTATTATTATTAATATTATTAAGTAATACTATTTAATATAGAATTAGATAGTATGAAAGGTGTGGATATTATCGCCCGGAAATTAAGAATAGAACGCCACCAAAACATGAAAATCCACAAGGGTACATATGATCTACAATTCTACCATTCACAAACTATCTAAAAAAACAAAACATAAAATTACACTGTGATTGACTCATGGATCAAATGCCCACAAATAACCAATTGTATGTAAGTTCATTTTATGCACGTGCTCATGAGCAAATCCAAGGGATCCTAAAAAAGTTTATTTGTTAACAGTAGATCATAATTACTTGTATAGATTTTCATGTTGGGTTATCTATTATTAATTTTAGAATAATACTATCTACACCTTGAAGAGTATTGATATTAACCTAGCCTAAACATGATGGTGGCAATAATAGCAATTATAATAATAATAGAAAATATAAAAATTAATAGACGCCATAATCTTCATTTCGAAGTTTTTAGGTTATTCGGAATCAAGATTAAAAGTTTATCTTCATCATTAGTGTCATATTGGTAGCGGAAAGCTTCAAAACTTTTGTTACCCAATTCAATTTTGATCCATCCATGTGTATATAGATGCAAAATTATGTCTCGCCACAGAGATACCATATTTACCCGATCACTGACTCCCTTTATAAGTGTTACTGAAAATTGTCATGGTTCAAAGATTCAAGGTTTTCTCGGTTTTCGCCTTGGATTTGTTTTGGAGAATTGCCCTCCGGCTTACACGATAACCAGCCCCAATGAAGGAAGCAACTCCGCCTCAATGGGAAAAGAAACCTCCATAATGGGAGAATGAAACTCCTCATATGCTAAATCACACAAAGATCACAACAACCTACTTATTCTCTCCATATGTAGCTTTCTGTACACAATCTCCATGAACCTCTGATCAAGCTCAACAGCCACTGGACACCATGATTCAAGCTGTTGTGCAATATGCCTATTCAATGCGTCCCTACAAATTAATTCAAAAAAATCCAAGCACACACGACCGATGGGGATGTTTCGAACCATGATCTCCCATAAGGGAACTGTTCCCCATCACTGGAGCTATGCTCAACAGGTCAATTTGGTTGTCTGCTATATATGTTAGAAAGGAGAACTGATAAATGGTAATAGTCTTCATTGTAATTCAGACATTTGATATGTTCTAGTGGTATAACCTCAGATTAAAAAACAAGTTTCCAAATCAAGGTTTAATACAGATCCATACAGTTTCTGAATATAACAGTAAAGTAATTCTCACATGTCGCTACTGCCATCAATCACAATATATGATGGCTAGCATAATCTTACTAGACATTGCATATCAAAGTTATTCCCAAATTTATACTGGACCACATCCCAAGTATTAATAAGAGCAGAAGCACTCTATACCCAAAGCATTCTATACCCAAATGGGAAAACAACCTTTTTACAACCTAGTTTTGAACCGTAACTGATGATGCCATTCACGATATTGTATCCTTCTCTCATGAGATCAAATATTTAACTACCCAATTTTTTTCCCTCAATAAAGTATTGAAAAATGCTAAATGAGATACTTTTTAGTGGACTATAAGTGACTCAAGAATACAATATAAAAACCGTACTGCATGCTTTTTTCTAAGGGTAAGGGCCCACATTTTTCTTTCTTGAGTCCACTTATAGTCCAATTCCACTAGGCATAGGTCAGATAACAAGTAAAAAACACCCAACTACTGAAAACTTTACCAAGTATATGGCAGCAAAAAAGAACAATACAGCAAAATAAGCCCAGTGTATTAGAATTTTAACATCCTAAATATTGAGGATATATTGATGTGGGTACGATTTGTGGTTTCTAAATTAATATTTAGGTTTGTAAGTTAATGTAAGCTCCCACACAATTTCCAATCACCATTCGATAGATAGTAAGCCATCAAATTTCTGATTTACATTAAAATCACAATATCCAAAGTTGTAACCATAAGTAATAATTTATCCATCTTTCCCAGATGTAATTGAACTGTAGAAAGTAGCTTACATGTTTCACAAAAACTATGCTGGCAGCATCGGATCATAACAGCATCTTTAAAGATTGCTGTACACAGAGAGCACCTCAATTCTGCTGGCAAATCCATGTCCAATATTGTCGGCAAGGAAATAACAGTTTGTCTGCAATAATAAGGTACTCCAGATATTAAAGAAAATACAATCCAACTTCACACAAGATTGGAGAGATGAAAATGATTGTGCAGTGTAAAGTTACTGCAAAATTATCTTACTCATCCAACTTCGGGTGTGCATCTTTCTTAGAGTCTAGTTTCGTTTGCTGTTGGGTCCTTCCAATATTAGATTCTTTGCAACAATTATCTCCAATAATTTCTGCCATTACAGTTATAGATTAACATATGGATGTAGATACTATATGACCAGCTTCCACATTGTAAGAGTTCAGTACAAAACCTAGCAACAGTTTTAACCTTTTGACATAGCCTCACAGAGATCAGTTCCTCCAATTTTTTGTTGTCTTGACAATGATGTCTCGGAGCATCTAGATCAACAGAAATCAATTACAAATTTGTCTGCAGACAAGAATATACAAAGAAATTGGATGCAACAATGAACACATAAAAGGATCAACATGAAAAAAAAACAAATATTCTGCAAAAGAGATGTAAAAAGAATAACTTCATCAAATTAAGAAATCATATATGGTATGCAGAATCACTGGAGTGGCATCAAATAAAATGGAGTGAAGGAACAAACAATGACAGGTATTGAATCTTGTCAAGGAATATGTAATAACCCTTCATCTTTTATAGATATAAATAAATAAAAATAAACAAATAATAAATATAACATTTCATTTTTTTCTATATCTCTTACACCTTTCATTTTCTTTAACCTCCTAAACCTTTCATCTTCTCCAACCTCCAAACTCTTTATCTTCTCCATTATTTCAATAATGAAACTCCCATCTTTAATTCTCAAAATTAAACTCCCTAATTAAACTAAAACCTTTCATATTCTAAACCCTTCAAAATTAATCTAAAACCTTTCAAATTCCATAACCCCTCAAACTCTTGAAATTCCATAACATCTCAAACCCTTTAAATTCTATAACTCCCAAAACGCTTCACATTCTATAACTCCTAAATCCAACACTATATAAACCTAACATATTTTCTAAATTCAATCTACACTCATTCTCTAAAATTTCTCTCTTCCTCTCATCACGCCGAAGGAGCCGCCGCTGGAGCCGCCACCACTTCACCGGAGAAGAGCATCTCCTTCCATCTCTTTCCACATTTTAGGTTCTCACATTTTGACAAGAGATTAGATATTATCTTTCTTTTTCTTCTTAGCTTAAGTTATTTTAATGAATCATAGGTTAGCTCTTTTACTACTCAATAATCCTAATAACCTAAAAAAAAAAACATCCATCATCTTATAAGCCCAATAAAATGGAGTCAAACCTATTTCCTAATTTCAGACCCGCTTAATACTAAAATCAATTTTTGAGTATGTTATAAATATTAGAAAAATCCCTAAAAATCATCTAAATTCATATTAATATGTTTTTAATATTCTTAGAATATTTTTAATGTGTAGATTTCTCCATTGAGCGACATCGGGAAATAAAATCCAGGTGAGTTCATTTTTGGACTCACTAATCATGCTATTTTATATACCTGTTGTTTCAATCATATTATTTATTTTGTGTAAATTGATTTGTTATTTTGTAGCAATTTATCAATTACTTATTATGTTTCTTGTCATCAAAAATCTATTGTCAATTGTCATTAAATTTAAATTACATAGTATAGTTAGATTTTAGAATAATCATATATACAAATTTGATAAATCACATAAAAGTTATATTCACGGAAAAATACTGTTTGTGATATCATTTTGTGTCGGTGTCTAGAAAAGTTATCTTGTATGCTGGTTCTCTAATTAAGGAACGTGCAACGCACGGAAAACCTCCCAGCATCCATATAATTGCCTGGCCGATATCTCTATGATGTCTCAAATCAGTGACTCTTAGATATAGCTAATTGTGATTTATTGAATAAAACATAAACTGAACGGACTCTATAAATTATGTTGTTAACAAATTAAGAAAAATCCAATGAAAATATTGTACCTGATATAATCAATATACTGTACTATATCTAAATGAGACTGGGTAGGGGGAGAAACTGAATGATGGAAATATACTCTGTTTCGGCTGTAAACTTGTTAAGTTGTACAACTGAATATTTCGCACACCATGGGTGCGTGATGATTTGTTGGATCATACCTGATTATAATTCCTGTTTGCCTGACAGCAGGTCCGACTCAGCACCGGACAATCCTGTGACCATTTCCTGGGTCTGTACAGGAAACAATCGAAACAGTGGTATCCCATCAATTAGCTTTTCCAATTACATGACATTCTAGACAAAAATACTTCTGTTATAAAGTTGACTTCGTTAAAATGACATTAAGATAATTTAAATTAATTGACATCATTATTACAGACATCTCATTCCATACTTTCTAAAACTTGTGTTATTATTATGTTTGGATATAACTGCTATATTTCATATTCTTTCTGCGTTTTTATTTTGGTCGCAATCTGACGCCCTGAGTGTACATGCCCAGATTTATCGATGGATACGCCAAAACTGACACAAAATTTGGTGTACTTTAAATATCAGATTGAAACTCAATAACGGATTAGATATTCCCTGCTTCTTTTTGTTTAATTTTATTAAATTTTGTTTTAATTGTATCTAAACTTCATTCTAATAAATAAAAAGTCAAAACTTTGTTGAATTTTTCTATCGTAATTACTGAGTATTATTGTGGCAAATTTATTGAGCTTTTAGCATATTCAAACTGAATATGTTGCCGGTACCTGTTACACGTGCTCGTATACCGTATATCGGGAGCGGGGCGTGACAGGTATTTTAGTGGTATCAGAGCTCAGGTTTCTCAAATCAGTTCATGTGACTTGAATTGATTTGGATCCTGATATAAAATTTTGCCACATTTATATAATAATTTTCTTTGAAATTTCTAATGTTCCAATCTATTGACTATTTCGGCATCTCTTATTTATCCTAATTGATGACCCAACTATTTTAAATCCATGTCCAAATTTTTCAGTGTCTAAAATGAATTACATCCTAAATATGGTTAAATATTTACCCTTTATTTTATAATTATATTTTTCATAACTCTTCATTTATTCCCTTTTTTTTCTAAAAAAAATGATTTGCCTATTCCGTAGATCAACCTCAAGCTTAATTAGCGAGATTGTTGAGCAGTCGTCCTTAAAAAAAAAAAAGAACAAAGTGGCCTATTGATCATGAGTAAAAAAAAAAAAGAAAATTTTTAATACGAGTTCAAAAATAAATAGACAATATTTTTCTACTTTACCTTATTTAATTTCGAGGACGAAATTATTTTTCTAAGGGAGATAGAATGTAATAACCCTTCATCTTTTATAGCTATAAATAAATAAAAATAAACAAATAATAAATATAACATTTCATTTTTTTCTATAACTCTCATTTTCTTTAACCTCCTAAACCTTTCATCTTCTCCAACCTCCAAACTCTTTATCTTCTCCATTATTTCAATAATGAAACTCTCATCTTTAATTCTTAAAATTAAACTCCCTAATTAAACTAAAACCTTTCATATTCTAAACCCTTCAAAATTAATCTAAAACCTTTCAAATTCCATAACCCCTCAAACTCTTGAAATTCCATAACACCTCAAACCTTTTAAATTCTATAACTCCCAAAACGCTTCACATTCTATAACTCCTAAATCCAACACTATATAAACCTAACATATTTTCTAAATTCAATCTACACTCATTCTCTAAAATTTCTCTCTTCCTCTCATCACGCCGAAGGAGCCGCCACTGGAGCCGCCACCACTTCACCGGAGAAGAGCATCTCCTTCCATCTCTTTCCACATTTTAGGTTCTCACATTTTGACAAGAGATTAGATATTATCTTTCTTTTTCTTCTTAGCTTAAATTATTTTAATGAATAATAGGTTAGCTCTTTTACTACTCAATAATCCTAATAACCTAAAAAAAAACATCCATCATCTTATAAGCCCAATAAAATGGAGCCAAACCTATTTCCTAATTTCAGACCCGCTTAATACTAAAATCATTTTTTGAGTATGTTATAAATATTAGAAAAATCCCTAAAAATCATCTAAATTCATATTAATATGTTTTTAATATTCTTAGAATATTTTAAATGTGTAGATTACTCCATTGAGCGACATCGGGAAATAAAATCCAGGTGAGTTCATTTTTGGACTCACTAATCATGCTATTTTATATACCTGTTGTTTCAATCATATTATTTATTTTGTGTAAATTGATTTGTTATTTTGTAGCAATTTATCAATTACTTATTATGTTTCTTGTCATCAAAAATCTATTGTCAATTGTCATTAAATTTAAATTACATAGTATAGTTAGATTTTAGAATAATCATATATACAAATTTGATAAATCACATAAAAGTTATATTCACGAAAAAATACTGTTTGTGATATCATTTTGTGTCGGTGTCTAGAAAAATTATCTTGTATGCTGGTTCTCTAATTAAGGAACGTGCAACGCACGAAAAACCTCCCAGCATCCATATAATTGCCTGGCCGACATCTCTATGATGTCTCAAATCAGTGACTCTTAGATATAGCTAATTGTGATTTATTGAATAAAACATAAACTGAACGGACTCTATAAATTATGTTGTTAACAAATTAAGAAAAATCCAATGGAAATATTGTACCTGATATAATCAATATACTGTACTATATCTAAATGACACTGGGTTGGGGGAGAAACTGAATGATGGAAATATACTCTGTTTCGGCTGTAAACTTGTTAAGTTGTACAACTGAATATTTCGCACACCATGGGTGCGTGATGATTTGCTGGATCATACCTTATTATAATTCCTGTTTGCCTGACGGCAGGTCCGACTCAGCACCGGACAATCCTGTGACCATTTCCTAGGTCTGTACAGGAAACAATCGAAACAGTGGTATCCCATCAATTAGCTTTTCCAATTACATGACATCCTAGACAAAAATACTTCTGTTATAAAGTTGACTTCGTTAAAATGACATTAAGATAACCTAAATTAATTGACATCATTATTACAGACATCTCATTCCATACTTTCTAAAACTTGTGTTATTATTATATTTGGATATAACTGCTATATTTCATATTCTTTTTGCGTTTTTATTTTGGTCGCAATCTGACGCCCTGGGTGTGCATGCCCAGATTTATCGATGGACACGCCAAAACTGACACAAAATTTGGTGTACTTTAAAGATCAGATTGAACCTCAATAACGGATTAGATATTCCCTGCTTCTTTTTGTTTAATTTTATTAAATTTTGTTTTAATTGTATCTAAATTTCATTCTAATAAATAAAAAGTCAAAACTTTGTTGAATTTTTCTATCGTAATTACTGAGTATTATTGTGACAAATTTATTGAGGCTTTAGCATATTCAAACTGAATATGTTGCCGGTACCTGTTACACGTGTTCGTATACCGTATATCGGGAGCGGGGCGTGACAGAATATGTCAGCAAAAAAATGAAGGGAAAAGCATAGCTTCAACAGATTGAACTAACTTGTAACCACCAATAGATAATGCAAAATAACATATGAGGGAAGCCAAAAAGATAACAGTATGTGGGTAAAAATCCAGTAACAAGAAGATGCCAAATGAATAAATGATGACAAATAAGGAAAAAGTCCATGCGAAAGTAAATGCTATCATATGAATAATGTAATCGTTGGAATTTGGAAATTGCATTAGTAATAACATTGTCCTTCTCATTAGCAGTGAACTTCAAGGTATTCTGATCTGACTATGAATATGAAAAAAATAAAATAAAATGCTATTAGATGAAATTTAAATGTCGGAGCTTGCACCTGGGGACAACATTGTCCTTCTGATTGCCAGTAAACTTCAAGTTACCACTGTCAGCATCAGATTCAGGACCAGTCTCAGGTAATAATCCCTGAATATAGGGAAATAATTCCGTACCAAACTCATCTAAGTACTCCTCACCCACGTTGTGCTAAGGAGAAGAAAGGAATAAGTTAGACAACACTAGCCTAGAACATGGCTGCAACAATAAATAATATTATCAAAATGAATCAAAAACATAGGACAAGTATAAACAAATAAGTATGATACAGTGAAGAACAAAAAAATTAATAGAATTCCATTGCATAACACATTAACTTCGCATAATGGATAGGTGATCAAGAGCAGAACTCCAATAAAATGACGGAAAACATTTCACAACAGAAGTAATAAAGTTATTATATCTCCTTCACAAATTTCTCATGCAGAACACCATGCAACATACTTTCTACCCTTCTCTAAAACTTTAGTCCTTTCCCACCTATAGGGCAATTCATGCTCACCCTAAGGCCAGTACTCCTGTACCGGTATAATAGTAAATAATTCACGCTCTTGGTAACTCCAAATGAAAATGCCCCAATATTAACTGAAGAATGTCTTCAACTAGCCTAAACTTACGATAGTTATACATGATTAGTTAGTCTGCTATAACATCCAGCACCTACCACTTCAACATTGAGGTATCGTTTGACATCAACCAACAATAACCTTGTCACCAAATAAACTCAATGTTACAAACACACAGACATCCTGAAGTGATAACACCAGAAGTAGATTTCGAAGTTTAATTAAAATCTTCCGCTTTAATGAAACAATTTACCTAGAGAGTAGTAGGTTGATCGGAGGATAAGGTGGCAATGACAGTGGTAGTGGCTGTAGAGAGGAGGAACTAGGAAGAGAAAAGAACATGGTTCCAGCAGCATTTCAGAAGAATGGAGTTGCAATAACCTTTCACTTAAATCATTTTATGCAACCACACACGAAAAAAGTAGCTTGCATGAAAGTTTCACAACTTCCACAATAACAGAAGACCATAATCACTTTCTCAGAGATGAAGAGGCTTTATTTCCCTTCCTCTTCTACAGAGAAGTCAATTCTAAGAACAACTGTAACTACAACATAAAAGCCCTTTATGAGAAAGACACCAACTTCCCCTGTCAATCTGCAAGCCGTAACCAACCATCAACAATAACATAATACAAAAAAGACACAGATCAAGAAATTTCAATTTAGCAACTGTAACATGTTATAAACTTTCTTTAAGGATGTTTTGTTTTTACTGTCACATTTTGATACAGGCTTCTAATGTTTGTTTCAATCAGTTTTGAAGGAGTCTAAAGAGATTAATTTCTGTGGTTGCTCCGGTTATTATATATAATGACAGAACAATCTTTTTTCTGAATTTTCCTCTTATAATGCCTTATCTGCTTTATTATTCAGCAATTTCACCATGTACCAATTTCACTACCATTCATTCTACAGCAATCTAATTACAAAAACTTTTTCGGGGTCAAAATTTACCTAAGCAAAACGGTAATGCTAAAGGGAAAAGTTTCATGTACATGCAGATTTATTGCGGTTATATCATCACAGAGTTGAATAGACAAAAAGGAAAGAACATGGCACATAATGAATAAAAAAATAATCAACATGCATCGACATAAACAAAAACAAAAGCAATTAATTAAATGCATTAAAAACACAAGCCCATTAACAGAAACCAGCAAAAATTTTCATTGGAAAATCCAGTGTCAGTTCTTCTAGCCAAAATTTTTCATTAGATAATCCAATTTTTCAAATCCCATTGATCAATCTCAGATGCACTACCTGACGAGGAGGAGGAGGAGGCGCAGGATCAACTCTCTCCACATTGCCTACATCATTTCTTGCCACACTCCCAGCTTTCCTACAATCACAAATATAAGTTTCAATTCCAAAGGCAAATACAAGAACCAAAAACAAATAATCACGACAATGGGATCAAAACTCACAAATCGAGAGGCCCAGAGAGCCCAGCAGGCACTCGCTTGATCACGACACTCGATCCCTCCATTACCTGAATCCGTTCATCATCCAAATCTAAAATCCCCAAAACAAAAAAAAACCAATAAATCGCCGAAAAATTGGGGGAAAACGCAGGGCTTTGAACAACCAATCAAAAAGTTGATACCTTTGCCAGTCTCCGCGTCGGAGATGAGGAGCTCGAAGTCATTGCAGAGCTGGAGCTTCTTGTGGGCGACGATCTTGTCCCTGAGCTCGCGGACGGAGATAGAGGAGCGGCCGCCGAGGTCTATGGAGTCATAGGCCAGCGAGCTCCGGAACTTGAATCGGATGGACATCGATCGATTGGGGGCTAGGGTTAGGGTTTCAAATCTTGGATCAAGAGGAAGCAACGAGAGAGAAGGGACAAGGGTGAGAAGGAAAGGGCGGTCGCAGAAGGGAACCTAAGAAACGGTTAATTTTTGGATGTTCTTCGAAAAAGAAATTAAATTAAAAAGGGTTTTGGATTTGCACAGAACCAATTTTCAACATGGGAAATTCTAAATGCGCACCACATTTGACGTAGTGAGCACCATTTCCCCTTATGCTGCAAATCACTTCACCATAGGATGTGGGGCTCATCAAGTAAAATGTGGTGCTCATTTAGAATTTCCCAACTGCATGTACCTCTCGCTCCATGGGGCAACTTGGGTGATTTTATTTTCATTTATATCTTTTTTCTATAACTTTTTGGATATTTACAAAAAAAAATTTTAAAATCTTCTCATAGTTGTTCAATTTAATTCACCTACTGATTTATCTAACATTTTTATATTTTTATTTTTAACCTTTTATATCTTTATAGGGTATTTACTGGTTTGTTCTTCAAATATTTATATATTATGATTTTGCCCCCCAAATCTTCATATTTAGGATTTTGCCTTCCAAATCTCATAAGTTACAACAATTTAGTCCCCCTCTCTAACACAGTTAAATATTTGACCATTTTACCTCTCTTTTCCTCTTCTATTTTCCTCCTCTCTTCTTCTTCTCTCTTCCTCATCTCTTCTCCTTTTCTTCATTATTTCTCCTCTCTTCTTTCAGTATTTAACTGTGTTAGGGAAGAGAGGAGAAGAGAGGAGAAAGAAGAGAGGAGAAATAATGAAGAAAAGGAGAAAAGAGGAGAAAGACAGAAGAAGAAGAGAGGAGGAAAATAGAAGAGAAAAAGAGAGGTAAAATGGTCAAATATTTAACTGTGTTAGAGAGGGGGACTAAATTGTTGTAACTTATGAGATTTGGAGGGTAAAATCCTAAATATGAAGATTTGGGAGGCAAAATCATAATATATAAAGATTTGATGGACAAACCAGTAAATACCCCATCTTTCTAATTGACCTTTATAATTATGTATTATTGGAATAAAAGAAACTCCCAATTCTTTGTTGATTTGCAAATCGATAAGGAGGACAATAAAGATGAAACTTTAATTTCCATATTAAAAAAAACAAAATTCAATCGAGACAAAAACTGAGTTGATTTTGAAGTATTATTATAAGACTGGTATTTGATTTAAGTCCCATTCAATTTTGATGCACCATTTATGGATGGGTTAGTTTAAGACTTGCTTATAATTTAATTATGCCTATAAATAAAAATGAATTCGTCTTAACTTGATTGCATAGAGTGCTTCTATTATTTATGCTTCTTTATTATTTTTACTGATTTACTTTACTATGTAGTGTTAAGCACTTATTTGAATAGTTCTGTGTATCCTGGAATTCTATTCGCAATTTTTTTTTTTTCATTTTATCAATTCGAAGTTATAAATCTGTTGTTTTAGGCTAAAAAAAAAAAAACTCGATACAAATTGATTTGACATAATGTAAAGAACACATATATTTTTTAGGAGTTTACATGTATGTTCCTTAAATCTTTAAAAATTAGAATTTAATCTCCAAAATCTTCATATTTTCCCTCAAATTACTTCACTTTAGTACTCTTTTCCCTCTTCCTCCTCTTTTCCTTTTTCTTTTTGGATTCTCTACTCCATTCTTCTCCTCTCTCTTTTTTATCTCTTCTTATTAGGTTCCCTTGAATTACTTCACTTTAGATATTAGTTGGAAGAGAAGAGAGAGAAAGAAGAAGAATAGAGAGGGGAATTAAATAAGAAGAGGAAGATGAAAAGGAAGACTAAAATGAAATAACTCAGAAGTATAATGGGAAATTCGGATCAAAAATATACTTGGGGACTAAAGTGATGTAATTTAAAGAATTCGGGAAACTAAATTATAAATATGAAGATTTGGAGGACTAAATTTTAATTTTTAAAGATGTAAGAGACAGACATGTGAAAACTTCTATTTTTCATATAATTATAACTAACTGAATACATCTCACATGTATTTTAATGTCATTATACCTCGTGTTAAGAAAGGGATCAGAGGGCCACCAACCAACTACAACATTCATTTTCCCTTGATTTTTCCTGTAATCTGTATTTTAATTTTAGGGGTATTTAAAGATCTGGCCCTTAAATCTTTATAAATTATAATTTAGTCTCCAAATCTTCATATTTACGATTTGATCTCTCAAATCCTTCAAGTTACTACAATTTAGTCCCTCAATTTATATTTTGGTCCAATTTTTTCATTTTACCCATAATTTCCTTCACTTAATTCACCTTCCCTATTCTCTCTCTCTCTTTTTAGTTCTTATTGAATTCCCCCCTTCTTCTTATCTCCTCTCTCTATTCATTTATTGGGTTCGGGTTCTCTCTCTATATTAAGACCAAATGTATTATTTTTCACTAAATATCTTAAATTTAGAAATTAATTTATCCAATATAGAGAGGGAGAACCCAATAAATGAATTTATATTGAGACTTAAAAGTTTAATACATTTAGTGGAGAATAATACATTTGGTTTCAATATAAAAAGGGAGAACCCAATAAATGAATAGAGAGAGGAGAATAATAAGGAGACCCAATAAGAACTAAGAAGAGAGGAAAAAGAGAGAAAGGGATTTAAGTGAAGTAAATTAAGGGTAAAACGGAAAAATCGGGCCAAAATATAAACTGGGAACTAAATTGTAGTAACTTAAAGGATTTGGGGGACTAAATTCTAAATATGAAGATTGGGGGGACTAAAGTATAATTTATAAAGATTTTAGGGACTTAAATACCCTTAATTTTAAATAGGGAAGGGGCATTTGGTCCTTTGAGCCCAAATACTTTATCTTTCATTATTAGCCAAAAAAAAAAGTAATAATCCTTCACTAATTGATAGGTTCCATTGAGGGTGAGGCCCGTCAGCCCATTAGCTAACTTGTATTGGGCCTCGCCATCATACACCCTGCTGGAGGTACTATTTGCACCCCCTTTTGGTTGAGCTCGTCCACCTCCCATACTATCTACACCCTCCTCAAGTCATTGATCCTTTTACTAAGTCATCAATATTCAAATCCATCCTTTTTTTCCCCTCTTACCCTAAACTTTAACTAGAAAATTATTTTTAGGAAAAATATTTCCAAGAAATGGAGATCAAATGGGGAGAGTCCAGATAATAAATTTTTAAAGTCTTGATATAACTTTTTCATAAGTTTTCTGGTTTTATAATTTTTTTTAAAATATGGGTTTAATGATCTATTTTATTCGATTAGTAGAGGCCAAGGAAAGTCTCTATTCATCTACTACTGGTCAAGCAAATTTTTCTGCTCGGCACCAAGATATCGAAACAAAGCACTGGTAGTATCTGAGCAAAAAAATCCAGTAATTACACATCAATTTATGCTCTAAGAGAATTAGGTCAATGGAGTATGACTCCAATTAATTAATGAAAGTTAATTTTATTCTGATAAAAACCAACAAAAAAAGATTGAAATTTTATTTTCTTAATCAAAGAAAAATGAAGTTAAGAATTAAATGCAGGACTGGTGTATTAAAGTTTTAGAGTAGGATTTATAACGGGCCTCAAAGAGCCGGAGTTGGGATCACTGGCAGGGGCCTTACAAGAGCCCAGGTACAACTTCTCTAACCCACTCCAGCCCAAACCCCCAAGTCCAGTGCTGCAACTTATAGCCCCTTCTTTCAATGTTCAAGCTCTAGCCTGATAACCGTGATTTTGTAAGACTATTAGGTCTCTCTCTCTCTCTCTCTCTCTACACACACACACACACAAACAACAACAACAACTAAGTCTTTTATTCCAAGTATTTTGGGTATGCTACATGAACAAAAAAAAAAAATCACGTCGGATCGATCACTTTGATATTCCTTCTCCATTCATTTCTATCAAGTAATATCTCCTTATTTAAACCTCTAGACTTCATATCTTTGCGTATCACATCCATCCATATTTTATTCAGTCTTCCCTTCGTTCTTTTAACTTGTCCTATATTGATAAATTTTCCTTTTCGAATTTGTGTACTTGTAGGCCTGCGTTGCACATGACCAAACCATCATAAGTGATTTTCTCGCATTTTCTCATTGATGGGAGATACATCTAACTTAGAACAAATATTTTCATTTCTCACTTTATCTCTATTAGTATTGAAGATGTACGCGCGCGCGCACACACACACACACATATATATATATATATATATACACACACACACACACACATATATATATATATATATATATATATATATATATATATATATATATATATATATATATATATATATATATATATATATATATATATATATATATATATATATACATATATATATATACACACACACACACACACACACACACACATATATATATATATATATATATATATATATATATATATATATGAGCTGATAGCTCATGTATGTTGTCTGAATTACAATTTTTGCATTGTAATCAACGTTGGGAAAATTAAATTAATTAGGCCTGCCACAATAAAATTTGAGATCATATGTTATTGTATACAACAATTTTTCTGAAGTTTTAGTGTATTGATAAAGACTCCACAACAGTTTCGTAGAAATTCAAGTTAAAAATTTTAATAGACACATATTAAAGTGCACATTAATATGGCCGAATTTGCTTAGCACATATTTCATTTTCATCCCAAATATATTAATTGGTCAAATCATTAGCAATTTATAGATTACAGTTAGCTGTCATCCATCATAATCACTTACAAAATCCTTAAATCAACGAATATCTACTAATTAAGCTTGTGTTGCTTTCACCAAATATGTTATAATCATTTTCTTTTCTCATTTGTCATATCTTAACAACCTAAAAATGACAAAAAAACACAAATATAGATATATGCAAGTATTAAACAACAATAAAAGCAAAAACACCATAATCTCAATTTGTCAACTTGAGATTAGAATTAAGTCCACGGACTTTGGAATTAGACAAGTCTGAACAGATAAAGGTTCGAGGGGCATTTTGGTAATCTCAGGCAGCGGAATAAATTTTGGAGACAGATTCGCGTCCGTAGGATCCGTCGGGTGCGAGCGAACCTGCTGTTCGCATGAGATCAGGGCGGGGCCCACAGGAGGGAATCTCGCGTGAAGTCCCGTTCCACGTGGCGGATCTTTACTGGATATGTCCCGTTTTGCGGGGCGAATATTATTCTGGGGGGCTTAGGTACTTCGACCAGCTCAATAGTGTCGGCTCATTGGGAAATTCTATTTGAGTACACCATTTACTCAGTGAGCCCACCATTTTCACATAGGGAATGGTTCTGAATACTTTTCAGAGATTAGCCCTGAACATGTTAAATATTGTTCGGTTTAATTTCTGACCAGAAAAGAATATATGATCAGAAAAAAAATGATGATAAATTTGTAAATTTTTATAACTTTAGAAGATAGGCTCAATGAGCAATAGTGTAGGCTCAAATAGAATTTCCTGGCTTATTCGATAATATACAGTGACGTCCTTATGTTTAGGTTTATTTCACATAATACCATGCACGCACACTTATATATATATATATATATATATATATATATATATATATATATATATATATATATATATATATATATATGAGAAAACGGAAAATTCAACGGTGGTGAAGGTAGTTTCTTCACCGCCGCTTAAGTGGCCCAATACAATTATTACATGTATCATTTAAAGTAACAAATAAAAGAATTCTCTTAACCACTTTTGAGTGGTGCCACGTGTAATAATTTTATTAGACCAGCTAAGTAGCGGTGAAAGAACTTCTTCACTGTTGGTGAATTTACTGTTTACTCTCTATATATATATATATACACACACAAACGGAATATTTTGAGTTCATTAACAAATTAATAACTCATGTATCTTTTATACAAGAATTCTTTAGTATCTTTCCTCAATAAATCACTGAGTTCAGCTGGAGATTTGCTTGCTAACATGAGATTTTATTTCATATTCACTACCTCATTGTACATTTTCTTAATTCTTCTCTTCAATTAGAAGAGATATTTAGCAAATTCTCATAATCAATCCGTTATTTTTACTAATTGCATCCAAAAATTTATCTTCACTTCTCATATATGTAAATAAATTGTTATATATATATATTTTTCATTTCATTTTTTGTCTTTGAATATGATTAAGTGTTTAATATAATTAGTTATTAGTATACAACACACATTTATGGAATATTTATTTTTTAAATTTAGATTTTATTGATCCAGGTGTTGTGGATGACCGTCCAAACTATAATTTCAACCCATTCGATAATCGTATAAATGTTTGAAGATTTTTTAAATGTAAAATTCATCTTAATGCAACTCACAAACTGTATGATATTAGTTACTTTCGGATAAATTATAAGCCAAAGTAGAACAAAAAAACATTCATCAAGTATCATACATTTTTTCTAAGAACTCACATAAATTTTTTATGTTATGTAAGCTCAAACGGAGTTTTTAATTTCTTAGTAACCATCAAACGATATAAATGAAAAGATATAAAAATATAGTAAATATTCAACTCTAATATTTGCAAATATATATTTTTGAGTAAAATACCCTATATCAAGGGGTGAATCTTTAGAAATGTTTAGGAATGGATAATTATTGCGTTTTTAAATTGACCTATTGAGGATTTTCATAAAATTTCGAAACTTCGTGGAGATTTATATAATATTAAAAATTTTAAGGAAATTTCTGAAAAAAACACCGATAGTCGTTTTCGTCTAGCTTAGCCTAAATGATAACCACTCAATACAAAAAAAAGGGTAAATCTTGCGCAAAGTATCATGTTTTCTTTTAAAAACCCTAATAGCCTATTTTATGCTATGTATATCCTCATAGAGTTTAAAAAAAAAAAAACAAATTACATAAGCAGAAAATTCATGAATCAATTAAAAAAACCATTGTATGCACACTATTCGACCTTTCTAAATACTCACTTTTCTGATTTAGTACATTTACTCAAAACATGTATATACGAAATTGTCGAAGAGTGAGTATTTGTTGTGATTTTAAATTAATTAATTAATCTATTTGTTGTGTTAATGTGGGATTTTCATAAAATTTGGAATTTTTTGTAGATTTATATAACATAAAAAAAGTTTAGATAAATTTCTGAAAATATCTTAATATTTTCAATGTAGAACAAGTTAAAAGAATAAAGGAAAGATCGAAAAAAACATGAATGGAGGTGATACGAAAAAATAAATGAATTAGGAAGGACTATCAAAGTGGTCGATCTGACGTGATTGTTTTTTTTATTTCATACAGCCTACTCCAAGTGCTTGGGATAGAAAACTTAATTATTGTTGTCTGAAAATATCTTAATAGGGTTTCTGGTACTTCAGTCCAAAAAAACTCCAGCGGAGAAAAAAAGAGCTAAAAACAGAAAAGGCAAGTCTATCCAAGCCGAAGCCAGCGTGACTGCCAAATCCATTTATTTCGTCTCTTTTCTTTCTCTCTCCTCAAGATTCGGTTCTAATCAATCTCGCGAGGCCTTCAAGCCTCTCTCTCTCTCTCTCTGAGCAGCGAGAGCTCCCAATTCCTCCCTCTCTCTCTCTGGTGGATTCGGCAAATGTTCCAGATTTCCTAGGTAAGCCCTCTGAAGACTAGAAAATTTGCAGCTACTACATTGATTTCTGAGCCCCTTTCAAATCTCAGCCTTTGCCTTCTCTCTCTCCCTTTTTGTTTTGATCCAAAAAACCCAAAAAAAAACTCAACAGAAACATTTTTCCATCTTTTTATCCAATTGGGTTTCCGTTTTTTTCCCGGGAGTTGCACGAATTTCCCATCAAAATCCAATCTTTGCTGCCTTCTGATTGAAAAAAAAAAAAAAACATTGGCTTTCTATTTTCGGAACTCTTGTGAGATTTTTCCTCTCTGTACCAATTCTGTCCTCTCCTCCTCAGAATTAAAAGTTCGTCGTCCTCCCTTAGCTTTCTTTGTTAGCGGTGGAGTTCTCTAGGATGTTGAGTTTTTTGATGTGGGCTTAATCTAAAAGGCATGGGGCAAAAAAAAAAAAAAAAAAAAACAATTCTTTTAATGGAATTCCATCAGCTTTTTCTCCCTTCCCCCCCTCTTTATATATATATATATATATATATATATTAAACCCCCCCTCTTTGTCATCTATACAAGCTCTGATCTCTCCTCAGTCTTTGTCTCTCATGCCTCTTACAACTTCAACAGATTCCCCCTTCTCTCTATGCATGTAATTTTTTCTTTCAAAAAGCTGGGTTCTTTTTCTTCTTTCTCTTTGGCATGCTTCTTGCGCAAATCCAAGATCCAATTTTGATAACCTTGCAGGTTTGGTTGAAAATGGAGGGAGAGAGCTACTCGGGGATGGGCAATGGGGGAGCCCAAGTGGACACAAAGGTCCTGCAGAGCTTTCAGAAGAACTTTGTTCAGGTTCAGAGCATTCTGGATCAGAACAGGCTGCTGATAAACGAGATCAATCAGAACCATGAGTCCAAGATCCCAGTCAACCTCAGCAGGAACGTGGGTCTCATCAGGGAGCTCAACAACAACATCCGGCGTGTCGTCGACCTCTACGGCGACCTCTCCACCTCCTTCTCCAAGTCCATGGAGGCCTCCTCTGATGGGGACTCCTCCCTCAGGTCAGATGGCAAGCCTGGCATCAAGAGAATCAGGTCTTGAGTTAATTAATTATCATCATCATTATTATTATTATTTGTTTTTGTAATCATTTAGTGCCATATTAATCAAATCCTTTGAATGATCTCTAATTCTTTTTTCTATGCTCTCTAGTGTTGGTGTGTGGAAAAATTAAATCTTTTCTCTCCGATAAGTACTCTTATTACTTGATTAAATGTTCTCTTATTTGGGTTCTGATCTCTGTTTGTAGCAATCATCTAAGTTTTTTCTAATTCAACAATTATTGCTGATCATCATTAGCTGTACAAAGCTTGACTAGATTCTTTTATTATTTATTAGAGTATATGATATAGTCTCTCTATTTGCTCTATATTATTGTTCTATATTATTGTCCTAGTCTTTCTGTAGAGTCATGCTTCTGTACTTGTTGTTTTCTGAATGCTGATAAATTTAGAGTCGCTATAATATTAGAACTGCTCCGATAGCAGTTGTTGTTGTAATCCAAATAGAAAACTAGCGATTACTGAGATAAATTTTTTTTTTAGAAAGAGAACACTATGGATTTTATGTTGACGGACCGAATCAAACTACCCGTTCGTTATATTTCTGTGTAGGCTGATCATTGATAAACTCATTTCTTTATCCTGGTGGGATTTCTTTTACCTTATTAATAAGTCTTTAATTTTCTCTGATTTAGTGTTGTAATTAGGAAAGTGACAAAAAATGCCAATACATTTATACTGTTTCTCATATACCTGTTTAAAGACAAATTGGAGAAAAACGATTAATGTAGCCCAACGGTTGGTTATGGGAGACTGATACAGTTTGATTTATGGGTTCTCTCCTTCCTGTTTCTTCTCCTCCCAAATTCATCAGGAGTAAACTCTTTGTATGATTGAGTTTCCATTATTACCTGCTGCATTTGCTATTTCCATCATCTTTTGTTTCCCCCACCATCTTCTGTCGCAGAAAAGGCATCAATATCTGATTGGCTTCTTTTATCGTTTTCTCCTAGTTTGTCCGATCTATCTCCGTTCATCATCATCATCAATCTACTTTTGATCAGACCTGCATTCTTCTTGCAAGTCTTATATGATCTCTTCTCTTTGTAGTTGTCCTCTGAGATTGTATGGAGAGGATCTGAAGATGCTCTTACTTTTAGTACATTCATAAAGTGAACATAACCTTAGATTTTTTTTTTTTTTTTTTTTTTCAGTTTCCAATTGTGGAAGGCCCACAAGGCAAGAATCTAAGATAAGGAGCTGTTAAATAAAAAACAATCTTTTAAAACTTTACAAGGCTATATGCACCAGTCTGACCCAGATGAGTTTCCTTTGCCGGTATATAGCAAATAATTAAGCCTCAGGGTAGACAAGTAACAAGGCCCGGCACAATAAAGTAACAAAGCCCTGATAGAGAGTTGGAAAGAAAAAAAAAAAAAAAAAAAAAATCCATTGACGATGTAAAGAAACCAGTTTCACCTTCATCGGAACTCCGCCAACCATGCAAGCCGCCGATAAAGAGCTATTCTCAAAACAAAGCCATCTCCGCCGATGAAAACATAGCTATACTTGCCTGGTGAGTAGTTATTCAAGCCTCTCAAATCAAGTGCGCGGTCCAACCACCATTCTAGCCTTCTTTCCCTCCAAATCTCCACATCCGTTGTCAAGGGCTAAGGAGCCGCTCTGTCTAGATTACCATCAGCATAACTTTCTATAAGTTTAACAAATATTCTTCCGGTTGTAAATAGAAGAGTCTTCTCGGGTATTTCAAAACAAATTAATAAATTTCGGAGTTGTTTTTTATAATTTTCTTTATGTTGTACTGCATTTGCAGAGCACTAGAAGAAAGCGTGAGCAAAATGGGTGGTGTTTTTTTGACTCCTGGCCTGGTTTGTTGCGGCCAATCTCCTGCATGTCCCTTTTGGTTCCCCTCCTCTCTCTCTCTCTCTCTCTCTCTCTCTGTGCAGAGTCAAATGCTCTTTTGGCTTATCCTTTTTTCATGTGCGGGCATTAAAACTCCGAAGGTGGAGTGCTCCACACCACACAAGACCTTTTCATAATCACAGTTAAGGGCCTGCTCGAATGTCAGAAGGATTGTCCTTTATACCAACTTTGCGTAGATTATTGAATACTGTTGTCTTTCTTTTACCTTGGTGTAAAGTTGAGGACATCACATTGTGTGATTGATTTTTTTTTTTTTTTTTTTTTTCAGTTCGATTCGGATTTGGGTGAAAAAATCTCTATCGAAAACCAAATCGAAATAGTAAAATCGAAATCGAAACTAACCGAACCTAAAAAAAATCGAAATCAAATTTTCGGTTTGGTATGGTTTGGTTCGGTTCGGTTTGGTTTGGTTTTTCAGATATCTGGACGTACGGCCCACAACATATTACATATTTGAAATTAAATATGAGATAAATCGTGTATTTTATAAGAAAGTTAATAATTTTTTTTTATTTTTTTCTTTTTCTACTTATTACAATAACAATAACATATTTTTCATCAAATATTTAAAAGAAAAACACATTGAAAATAAATCAAAGAATAAGAATAAACTACAATTGCAAAAATTCTATTTTTTTGGTCGGTTTCGGTTGGAGCTAAATCCACTAAAATCTGATCCGAAATCCATAATTAATTTTGATTTTTATGGAAAATCAAATAACTCGAACCGATCGATTCGGTTTGATTTGGTTTTGCGGTTCGGATCGGTTTTTACGAGTTTCGGTTTTTACGAGTTTCTGCTTAGCCCTAAAAATACGATTATTAAGCATGATCCCCTACACACCATCACTGTTAGGTTTTCCTCATTAGTAAGTATCATATTTGCCAAAAAAACATTGATAACAACTTAACGGGGCTTATCTTGCTGCTAGCATTATTTCTTTCTATATACGAGATTCTGAATTTGCATCTCCGTGAAGTTTTTTAAATTTCATTTGAATAATAATAATAAGATGATTAATGCTTTGGTGTCACAATGTGGTAAATAAGTGTTTTTTTTTATAGTCAAACTTACAAACTTACACACATATATTTTGTAAGAGAAAACGGAAAATTTACCGGCGGTAAAAAAAGTTCCTTTACCGCCGCTTAGGTGGTCCAATAAAATTATTATACGTGACATCACTCAAGATAACAAATAAAAGAATTCTCTTAAGTGTCTTTTGAGTATCGCCACGTGTAATAATTTTATTGGGCTACCTAACCGACAGTGAAAGAACTTCCTTCACCGTCGGTGAATTTTCCATTTACTCATTTTGTAATATTATCAAAATTGAGTTTTCACCGAAAGTCGAGTTTAGAATATCTCTGAAATTAGAGAAAAATTACGTTTCATCTTTATGTTTGATGTTAGCTTCTCCCATCAAAATTATTACATCAAGATATAACTCAATCGCCCCGAACTAATTGTATGATTTCACTCTATGTTTTATTTTATTTTCTTTTTATCTAAAGGCGAGAGATAGATACATGATTGCGACAAGGAAATTGAAAACTAAAATTTAGACCATGACCTAAACAATTTAGATTAACTAAGAATTAATTTCATTGGATTTTGAAATATTATATACCACTGACGCACCAACCTATGCAACTTAATGTATACCAACGATCATCCATTTTAGATCAAAGTTTACCGTCATGGATCTTCAACTATATTTAAAAAAAAACTGCAGTATGGACTAAGCGTGCTTCATTATTCAGACTGCACTTAGACATGTTGGAGGGCACAAGTGTTTGGTCTAGGGTCCATTGTCATAGGGGGTAACTGAGCATAGTCGGTGTAGTGGTTGCAGCAATTTGCTGGAACATATGGATAGAGGAAGAAGAACAATTTATTATTAGTACATATCTTGACATTATTCATTGGACATATCAGCTTTCAGTTGTAGAGAGGGTTGCATCTCCGAGAACGACAACAACTACATGTATGACTGTAGCCGGGTGTCAGAAGGAGGGCATCTAAATGGCGATCAAGGCTAGGAGGAGTGAGAAGTTGGAGTGTGATGATGGCTTTTGCTACTTTCTTTATCTTTTGTGGAGCGTTCATACAATAAATAAATAGATAATAGGCTGATTCTATTTGTCTTGTATTATGTTTACGATATACCGAACTTATATATTACTTATATATATATTGTATCGCTCAAGGGGATGCCTTGCCTAACTTTTCTTTTTAATGTTTGTTCTCCAAACTAACCTTCAAGTCAACTTTTGGTAGGGAACAAGTTATATTGTCGTAGGCTAGGTTTTCTTTTCTACTCTTATGGTCAATAATAACTTTTTTTTATATATATATATTATAATAATAACCCCTCTGTAGAAGAAAATAGAGCGAAAGCGGAATGAAGAAATTTCTGTATATTTTCTTGTTATTGAACTGTACAATGAGCCATCGTTTTATAGGTGAAGGAGGCAATAAAAAGAATAATTACAGGATCTGTAATTGATACTAATTACATAAAATCTTCAATTAGTAAAATCAAACATTTGTCAACTATCCTAAATTAGTCAAATCAAGAATTTGTCAACTATTCTAATTTAGGAAAATATCTCAATATCTAATAGGAAAGTATCTCAAAATATTTTAGCATTATGATCATATCTCAATTATATCTCAACACCCCCCCTCAAACTCATGGTGGCACCGTACAAGCCAACTGAAGTTTGCTAACAAGTTCACTAAGACGACCAGGTGAGTGTGACTTAGTGAAAATATCAGCAAGCTGATCAACAGAGGAAACGGAACACAAGCGAAGGGTGCCATCACTGAGATGATGCCTGATGAAGTGACAGTCAATCTCAATATGCTTTGTGCGTTTATGAAAAACATCATTAAGCGCAATCTGAATAGCACTCTGGTTGTCACAGTAGAGAAGAGAACGAGACAGCTGAGGGGTATCCAAATCAGCCAAAAGACGACGCAGCCATAAAAACTCAACAGTAGCATCAGTAAGGGCGCGATATTCAGTCTCAGTGGTAGATCGAGCAACAACTGTTTGTTTCTTACTTCGCCAAGAAATAAGACACGAACCAAGTAAGAAACAAATAGCAGTGGTAGAATGACGATCCGTAGGATCACCAGCCCAATCAACATCAGAATAATCTCGTAACTCAAGAGATGACTGAGATGAATAGTGTAAACCATGGAAAAGAGTGCCCTTGACATAGCGGAGGATTCGAAGAACATCAGTATAGTGAGACGAGCAAGCCTCGTGCATGAACTGACTGATCAGGTGAACAGTATAAGAAATATCAGGGCGAGTAACTGTGAGATAAATAAGACTATTAACCAATTGTCGATAGAGAGTAGGATCAGACAGAGGCACACCATCAGTAAGCTTGAGCCGAGCATTATATTCCAAAGGGGTACTGGCAGTCTTGCTGTCGGTTAGACCAGTCCTGGATATAAGATCTGAAGCATACTTAGCCCGAGAAAGAGAATAACCATCCGAAAAAGATGTCACCTCAAGACCAAGAAAGTAACTAAGAGTGCCAAGATCTTTCATTTCAAAATGATGACCCAGAAAAACCTGAAGCGCACGAATGCCAGCAGTATCATCACCAGTGATGATCATGTCATCAACATAGAGAAGTAGAAGGGTGGTGCCTGAGGCAGTCTTACGGATGAATAAGGCAGTGTCATAAGCACTGGCTACAAAATCCTGCTGTGTGATGACAGATGTAAATTTGGCAAACCAAGCACGATGAGCCTGCTTCAGACCATAGATCGCACGACGAAGGCGGCAAACCTTATGAGGAGGATGCTCATAACCAGAAGGAGGCTTCATATAAACTTCCTCAGTAAGATCTCAATTCAGAAATGTATTCATAAAAAAGTGAAGCTCAAAACCTAGCTCAACAAGTTGGCCAACAGAGAGAAGATTCGATGATAATTTAGGAACTAAATATGTATTATTGATAGAGATGTCAGAGGTAGAAATAGAACCAATATGACTAACATGTATTGTAGAACCATCGGCAGTATAAATAATATGGTTAGGGTTTAGTATAGATTTAGTGGAAAAAATAGTGGGATCAGAAGTCATATGATTACAACAAGCAGAATCTATAAACCAAGAAGAAATACCTGGAGTGACAGATAGTGCAGTAGATGAACGAGACAGAACTTGATGGACCAAATCCTCAATATCAGCAGCAGTAAGCGAAGTAGACTGAGAAGAAAACTCAGGAATAGAGGAATCAGTGGAGACAACCGCAGCAGCCTGTTGGAGGGAACCACGAGAGTCTCGTGTCTTTTTTTTTTGTTGCAACTTGAAACAATCAGTAATCAAGTGGCCGTTTTTCTTGTAATACCGACAGAATAACTTTTGAGAAGGAGATTGTGGCTGTGGAGCAGATTGTTGGGAGGAATCCGAAGAGACAGCAGTCAAAACAAGATCGGGAGACTGTAGCTTCATAGTAAAACGATGATACTCCTCGAAAATTAATTCAGAAATAGCAAGATCCATAGTAGGAAGTGGCATGCGATGAAGAAGAGCTGCCCGAGTGGACTCAAAGTCATCGCGAAGAGCTATCATAAAATGCATGAATTTGCGGTGGTCCCGATATCTTGCAAAGAGCTCGATGTCTGCAGCACAATGAAGTTGGGGTTCGGTAGCAGTCAACTGATCCCAAAAAAGAGCGACTTGAGAGTAAAATTCAGTAATGGACTGACTAACTTCTTGACACATCTGGTAAAGTTTTGTCTCAATCTGAAACTGAAGAGAAGTATCATTGCAGCAGTCGTATCGAGCAACCAAGAAATTCCATGCAGCTTTTGCATTCTCGAGTCTGGGTAGAAGACTATTAATAAATGGGATTGGTGTATTAACAACCCACTGCAGAATTTTACTATGAATACTCTCCCAGTCGACCAAGCGAGTAGCGTAATTAGCGGAGGACTTATCCTTACCACGAACAGGCTTAGGAGAATCCTCAGAAACATAATGCCACAATTTTCTTCCTTTGAGAAAACATTTCATTTTGGAAGCCAAAAAACTATAATTGTTCCATCCAAAACAATATCAAATGGACGAACAATATCATTTTGGAAAGACATTTTGGAACAGATATATCAAACTCAACTCCCGAAAAATCAACCAAAAAACAAATCAACGTCCGGAAAAGCCAAACCTGATTGTAGAATAGAATTGACCAGGACAAGTAGGGCTCACGCGTTGAAGAAGAGAGGTGCGTGAAGACCACTTGTAGAGACTTCACACGGTGCGTGGAAGAGTTTGTCAAGTCCGATGGAGCTGAAATTTTGATGGAAGGAGATCGAAAGAAGACGAACAATTTGAAAGTAGAAGATTGTCGAGATCTGACTTCAAAATGGCCGAAACGAGCACAAAGAGTTTCGAGATGTGTAAGAACAAAGAAAAATAAAACTCACTTATAGTGGTTTATGCACTCACAAAAGAAGTTAGAAGAGTTACCAGAATTCCGGTGGCTCTGATACCATGTAGAAGAAAATAAAGCGAAAGCGGAATGAAGAAATTTCTATATATTTTCTTGTTATTGAACTGTACAAGGAGCCAACCTTTTATAGGTGAAGGAGATAATAAAAAAAATAATTACAGGATCTTTAATTGATACTAATTACATAAAATCTTCAATTAGTCAAATCAGAGATTTGTCAACTATCCTAAATTAGTCAAATCAATGATTTGTCAACTATCCTAATTTAGAAAAATATCTCAATATCTAATAAGAAAGTATCTCAAAATATTTTAACATTATGATCATATCTCAATTATATCTCAACACCCTCAAAGTACAGAATTATGATTTTTATTTTCAAGAGTCAACCTTTGATGTTAGGTCAACATCTTAACTTATTATAGTTTGACTTTGACCAAGAAGTCATATATACATGCACGCTCATTCCAAATTTTGGCGCACTTGTTTTCATCAATTTGATTTTCAAACTAAGAGCTATGTTTATATTCAAAATTCAATCATGATCATATATTTCAAAATCCTGATCTCTATATCAAAATTCTTTCCTCAATTGAGTTCTTTTTTTTTTTTTTAAAAGATAACCTCAACGATTACAATCTCTTATAATAAACATCTAGGAACAATATCCTTTTTTAGCCATTGAGGAAAATTCTCTTGCTAAATACTCTTAGTACCTACGCTTTTCTAATTTGCTACAAAATCTGCACACATGTTATCTTTCCCTCCACGTGCATCGAACATGAAGTTTAGAGAAGTGAACACACAAAAGGCGAATATCTTGAACTAATGGAAGATAAGTGTGAGTCATGCAATGCATGAATTGAGTCAGAATACCCTCAGTTGAATTCTAGTAACTGGTTTTTATTATATATTTAGGATAATCCAAATATATCATGCTCTTTCTCTGAGAGAATAAAGATAATATAATCATCTAATAATAAGTTATTTTTTTAACCCATCATCATCATGACCTACATATTTTAGATGATACTACCTTCTAAAGTAATTCAAAATTTTCAGTCTTTATCAAAACATTGGTATCAGATATTTAGCACGGTTATTGTAGTGGCAGATTAAACTTGTTGCTTTCTGGCAGTTAAAATTTTAATTTGTTCAATTTTATTATCGCTCATAACACTAAATTCTTCATGATGTTCAACGCTATTATATTAAAGGAAGAAAATAACGGCTATAATTGGAGATACCATTGTTTTTGGTATAGAAGTTCGTATAGCAATGGAAATACCCTTCCTTTGAGTGCGGTTTGAACTATTGATTACGTAATTGAAAGTAACCAATTAGGTTTGCGACGAAACTTAGAAATCAATCACTGATCCAATTTGAGTACCTCTATATATGGGATATACCTCAACAGAAAACTTTTGAGTAACGATAACAAGTGATTGAGTTCAGTAGTTCTCATAGAAAATTATTGACTCTAGAGATATGGTAATATGAAAAAGACAAAATTGTTTGAAGCAAACACAGAACCAAAAAGCGCCCCTTATTTTAAAGAGAGGAGGACGGGTTATTCGCATTTAATTTGATGGTCAGAGGAGAATTGAAAACTAAATAGTGGTAATTATAAAGATTCATTGAAGGAAAAATAGAGATGTCTTCTACATTATCCGTAATAGGCAGAACATTATGGTCTATTTCTTTCTTCTTCTAGTGTTAAAAAACCAATGATTGAAGTCAAAGGCCAAAAAGGCTAAGAGGAAATTTTCTCTTATATCACTTTTCATTATTATTTATTACAAATCGGGATATACAAAGAAGACCCAAAAAGATTAATTCTATTTGAACCACGAATCTAAATTAATATATTGAAATGGTTGTTCGTCTGATTACCTTTTCATGTGGTGGCTAATGAGGATAGAATTAAACATATATTTAAATATTTGTTCATATAAATCGCTTTTCTAATGTCGTGGCTATGATTTAGTCCCGATGCAATCATCATTCTGCTATGGTATCACTTATTGCAAATTGGGACACGTGACATGAATAGTGATGAATTTATCTAATTTTATTTAAATTACAATGACTAATTAAAAAGATATTTAGATCACGAGTCTAAACATATTTCTAATATGAGATTAAATCTCAATGTCTCTCTCCTATGTTTTTCACTAACTCAACTCTTTCGGGGAGTGCAATTATAATTTGAAAGTGCAAGCTTAGACAATGATATACGACAGTCTTAGGATAAATGATTAGCACACTCATGTAAGCTATTATTTTGGCCAATTTGGTGCCCCCAACTCATTGGGCACCCTTCCCTATGGACAAACTCAACGTCATGGGGCCCCACCTCATGTTGCCATATCAACAAATTATTAACATAAGTACAAAGTTTGTTGTTTGGCCAATTATAAGAAGAAACGACGCAAACAAATGCATTATTAGGGAGAGTACTATTATGTACCATTGTGTTGCTGCTACTAATAATAATAATAATAATGCTTATTCAAAGAGAGTCATTATTAAATTTGCCTCATGACAAGCCCTTGCATGTAACGTTACACGCAAGCTTATCTCTTCCAAAGTAGCACACACTTTTCTTAGTGAGCCCACTTCATAATGTAATTTTGACCAGTTTAGACAATTATAAAGTAGGCTCACTGGAAAAAAAGGTGTGCTCCTTTAGAAACTCTTTTGTCTCTGCTCATGTGGCCAACCAAAAGCCTTGAGACAAATGGACAAGGGCTAATCTCTTTTCTAATTCATGTTTATTGCTCAGTTTATAGCTTGATTAGTTGTCTTATTATTTGTTTAGTTAACACTTTCGATCTTTAGAATGTTGTGTGGAGGATGAGAGATTCTCTTCTCCTTTGTCTATGGTTGTGAAGCAGCCTGCAGTCCCCTGGAGAATTATACATTTTTTTCTCTTTTTTGAAGCAAAAGCCGGCATACTATTAGCGATAGTTAACATAACATTACAACAGAACAAACCGATATATCAAAGTAGAGTACAAACATCACTGGCAACAAGACAAATCAAGTAAATGCAACCATGGACTATGCCATTACATTAAGTACAAATCATCATAGCAAAAGCTGGAACTAAGCATGGTATGGTCTCTCTTTCCGTCCAAGTTCGCAGCTCGCTCGCCCATCCAACACCGGGCTACTGTCTTGGAGGTAACTATCCTCATTCTTGGAGATATATAGTCGCTACCTGTGCAAATAATGACATGACCACAAAGGAGCTGGTTCAAGTTCCAACTGGACCGGTTACAAGAGCACGAGAAAAGAAGTTCAAAAATGCACTTAATGGGCTGATTCAAGAGTTTTGGGTTCAAGTAAATTCGTGGAGGCCCATTGAGAATGGTTCACGTGTTCAACAAAAATGTATCAACATGATTCAACTATTAGAACAATCCGGTCAAAACCGATTGTTTCCTTTCCTATTGTGGACGTGTGATCAGCCAAATTAAGGGCTGATTGTTTCTTTTTGTTTCGTTTCTATTTCTGATTGTTTCTTTTTTTTATTATGGACGTGTGATCAGCCAAATTAAGGGGCTGATTGTTTCATTTTATTTTGTTTTTATTTCTAAAACTTTCCTTATATTTTTTTTTAACCTATTGATAGGCGTCTAATGGAATATAAATGACATCATAGTTTTCTGAAAATTGGTGAGTTTTATTCTCTTTGGTTCTTTGAAGGACTATTCGAACTTAACAGAATTCTTCCGTGGCGTTCACCATCGACTTATCAAACGGATTTCCACCACCGTTTGTGGCATTTTCTTTATACCAAGATTCTTATTTCGCATTAAATAACAAGTTGAGGTCAATTATACTAAGATTCTTGTTTTTATTGAAGAACGGGTCGAGGTCTCCCAACCAAATCTGATCGTGGACGTTCTTGGATTTTCCTTTTGTTTTACGGGTCTCGTTCTTCTTGACGAGGTTTGCATCATTTGGTATTAGAGCCAAAAATTTCTCGTCTCAGATTTACCTATCCCATTTAAATTTAGTTCCTTTTCTTATCTGGCCGAATTTGTTGTGGCCGAATTGGTTCTAGCTCTAGGTCCCCATTCTGATCGTAATCTATTTGCTCTAGTTTTAATTTGAAATCTTGTTCTGTTATTAACGAAAGAAAGAGTCTGATCATGAAAAAAAGATCTGGAAAAAAAGGGGTCCGAAAAAAAAGAGTAAAAAGATTCGACAAAAAAATTTTCGTTTGTTTTCACCCATTTTGGTTCAAATAAGCCCGAAAATCACCTCACCCCAAAGACAAAAAATTTTCGTGAAAATTTTTGCTGAATTGTGCTTTTGAAAACACCCATATCTCTTATTTTCTTACCTTTTGAATCTGAATTTTCTTGGTGAGTTATTGGTGAATTATTGCTGAAATTTTGAATATTATTCGAATAGTTTCAAAAGAACTGAAAGAGAATTATCGAGTGGAAAAAGACAATAGTGGTGAGCATATTAGAGAAGCCGATTATACTGAGTGAAACACGAGTGGAATAGAGTGAATCATTTTTGAGTGAAACACGTGACGGAGTGTGTGGGGTCTTTTCCTTTTTTTTTGTTTTCAAACTTTGATTTGCAGTAATCATATCTCACAACAGTGAAAAGAGTATCACCGAAAGTGCTACAGGGATGACAGACCCAAAGTTTCTCATGGAGGCCATGATGAGTGAGATGAGGCGTGTGGTGAAGTTAGAATTGGAGCAGGTACATGAGCGGTTTGATCAGATGAAGAATACACATTTGGAGTAGCCACAAAACGCTCATAATGTGCATACGAGGGGAAGAGTTCAACATCGGGGAGTGAGATATGAAAATGGAGAGTATTATGGGGCTGGTTTTGATGAAGAAGAAGATCGGGGTTCAATTGTTGGTAATAAGAGATATAGAGGGTGGTTTAGAGAAGATAGGAATCAGAAAGATAACAATTTGGATAGTATTAAGCTGAAAATTCCAGCATTTCAAGGAAGAAATGACCCCGAGGCTTATCTTGAGTGGGAGAAAAGGTGGAGTTAGTGTTCGATTGCCACAACTACTCTGAGATGAAGAAGGTAAAACTTGCTGCCATTGAGTTTTCTGACTATATTATTATGTGGTGGGATCAGTTAGTGTTGAACAGGTAGCGATATAGGAAACGACCGGTAGAGACGTGGAAATAGATGAAAATAGTGATGAGGAAGCGGTTTGTGCCCAGCTATTATCACCAGGAGTTGTACAATAAATTGCAAACGCTCCGACAAGGTAACCAGAGTGTGGAGGATTATCATCAAGAGATGGAGATTGTTATAATCCGGGCTAATATCGAAAAAGACTGAGAAGCTACTATGGCTAGGTTCTTGAGTGACTTGAATCAAGAAATTCATGATATGGTGGAGATGCAGTATTATGTGGAGTTAGAGGATATGGTGCACATGGCCATCAAGGTGGAGCAACAACTTAAGAGGAGAGGTGATACACGTGCATCCCATAATTCGGATTTTTCCCCATGGAAACCGAGTCATGTGAAGAAAGAGGAGAAACCAGCTGCAAAATCTAAATTCGAGCCAAAACAAGAGACAACCAATAATGACGCTCAAGATAAATCTGACCCTTTCACTTCTCGAAATCGTGACATTAAGTGTTTTAAATACCAAGACAGGGGTCACATAGCAAGTCAATGCCCGAACAAAAGAGTCATGGTGATAAGGGGTAATGAAAAGATCGAAACTGACGATGAGTCCGATACCAACTCTATGCCACCATTGGCAGACGTGGATGATGAAGAATATGCGGTTCAAAGTGAATTGTTGGTGTCAAGAAGATTACTAAGTTTGCAAGCAAAATAAGTTGAAGAAGTGCAACCGGAGAACATCTTTCATACTAGGTGTTACGTCAAAAACAAGGTATGTAGTATGATTGTTGATGGAGGAAGTTGTACTAATATTGCAAGCACAATCTTGGTAGAGAAATTAGGACTGCCTATACTGAAATATCATAGGCTATACAAGTTACAATGGCTGAATGATAGTGGCGAGGTAAAGGTGAATAAGCAGGTTTTGGTTTTATTCCGCATCGAAAAATATGAAGATGAAGTTTTGTGTGATGTAATTCCGATGCAAACTGGACATTTGCTATTAGGCCGACCGTGGCAATTCGATCGGAAAGTTAAGCATGATGGCTTCACCAACAGATACTCGCTCGTGCTCAACCAAAAATCCATCACTCTTGTGCCGACGACACCGAAACAGGTTTATGAAGATCAAGTGAGGTTGCAAAAAGAGAGTGATCAAAAGAAAGAGAGTGAGTAAAAGAAAAAGAGTGAAAATCTGAGAGTGGCCGAGTAAAATGAGAGAGAAAAAGAAAATCAAAATTCAGCCATTGAGAAAAAATCAGAGAGAAAACAAAAGAATTTCTATGTAAGAGTGAGTGAGATTAAGCGAGCAATGTTTTCAAATCAGCCGATGATTGTACTTTTGTACAAAGAGGCATTTTTAAACACTAACGAACTTGACCCTGCTTTGCCCAGTTCTGTTGTTTCTCTTTTGCAGAAATTTGATGATGTCTTTCCCGAAGAAACACCACATAGATTACCACCAATTCGAGAGATTGAACATCAAATTGATTTTGTTCCCGGTGCGACAATTCCAAACCGACCAGTCTATAGGAGTAAGCCCGAGGAGACAAAAGAGTTTCAACGGCAAGTAAGTGAGTTGTTGGAGAAGGGATACGTGAGAGAGAGCATGAGTCCGTGTGCTGTTCCGGTTTTACTTGTACCTAAGAAGGATGGGACGTGGAGAATGTGCGTTGATTGCCGAGTCATCAAAACATAACGATAAAGTATCGTCATCCTATTCCTCGCTTAGATGACATGTTAGATGAGTTGCATAGTTCTTGTGTGTTCTCTAAGATTGATTTAAAGAGTGGTTATCATCAGATTAGAATGAAAGAAGGAGATGAATTGAAAACTGCCTTTAAAATAAAATATGGTTTGTATGAATGGTTAGTTATGCCTTTTGAGTTAACTAATGCACCAAGCACTTTTATGAGACTCATGAATCATGTTTTGCATACACTTATAGGCAGATTTGTTGTTATCTATTTTGATGATATACTCATTTATAGCAAAAACTTGGATGATCATGCCGTACATTTGAAATCGGTTTTAGATATGCTTTGGAAAGGAAAGTTATTTGCTAATATGAAGAAGTGTATTTTTTGCACCGATAAACTTGTATTTCTGGTTTTTGTTGTTAGTGCACAAGGTATACAGGTTGATGAAGAGAAGGTACGTGCAATCCAAGAGTTGCCGAGTCCCACAAGTGTAGACAATGTTCATAGTTTTCATGCACTTGCTAGTTTTTACCGGCGGTTTGTGAAGAACTTTAGTAGCATAGCCGCACCACTTACTGAAGTGATCAAGAAGAACATCGGATTTAGATGGGGAGAAAAACAAGAGAAGGCATTTCAGCTAATCAAAAAGAAACTAACCAACGCCTCCTTATTATTTTTACCTAACTTTTCTAAAACGTTTGAGATTGAATGTGATGCTTCAGGTATTGGCAAAGGCGCAGTTCTTATGCAGGAGGGATGACCAATTGGTTACTTCAGCGAGAAAATAAGCGGGTCAGCCTTAAACTACCCGACTTATGACAAGGAGTTATATGCATTGATTCGAGCTTTGGAGACATGGCAACACTACCTATGGCTTAAGGAGTTCGTGATTCATACTGATCATGAGTCCTTTAAACACTTGAAGGGCCAACACAAGCTAAATAAAATGTATGCTCGTTGGGTAGAGTTCATTGAGACATTTCCATATGTAATCCGGTATAAGTAAGGTAAGGAGAATGTGGTCGCCGATACACTTTCTCGCAGGTATGCATTACTCTCTACACTTGATGCAAAATTACTTGGTTTTGAACACATTAAAAAATTAGACATTGATAACCACGAATTTTGTGAAGAGTACCAGACTTGTGACAAAAACGCTTGTGGTAAGTTCTTTAGACATGATGGGTTTTTGTTTCGAGAGTACCAGACATGATAAGTTCTTTAGAAAAATGCTTGAAGAGTACCAGACATGATAAGTTCTTTAGAAAAACGCTTGAAGAGTACCAGACGTTATTTGTGCCTAACTGTTCTTTGAAGGATTTGTTCGTGCAGGAATCCCATGGAGGGGGATTAATGGGACATTTTGGAGTTGCTAAGACCTTAACTGTTTTGCAGGAACACTTCTATTGGGCACACATGAAATGAGATGTTGAGCGGATTTGTGGCAGATGTGTCACATGTCGGCAAGCTAAATTCAGAGTGCAACCCAACGGTTTATATACTCCTTTGCCCATTCCTAATGAGTTTTGGATTGATATTTCAATGGATTTTGTGTTAGGATTATCCAGGACTAAACGTGAAAGAGATTCGATTTTTGTGGTTGTGAGTAGATTTTCTAAGATGGCACACTTTATTCCATGTCACAAAACGGATGATACTTCGCATGTTACTTATTTGTTTTTTAGAGAGATTGTGAGATTGCATGGCATGCCTAGAACCATTGTTTCGGATAGAGATGCTAAGTTCTTGAGCTACTTTTGGAAGACTTTGTGGTGTAAGGTAGGTACCAAGTTTTTATTTTCTACTACTTGTCACCCACAATGTGGTGTAATGCAGGACATAATAGGACAAGTTTTTCTGTCTGCAGCAGAAGGAAGAAGAAAAGAAAATGCACTGTGAAATGAGTCTCGACAGAGGGACTACTAGACAGGGCCTATTTATAGGTTTTTTTTTACCAACGATTTACTAAAAGACACGACACAACTGTTTTAACGGTAAATTGTTAACGGACGACCGTTGGATCCCTAAACGCTCATTTGCTCTCGCACACGCGCGTGCGCATGAGGGCAGTATCCTTAAACGCTCATTTACCCTCGCACACGCGTGTGCGCTTGTGGGCTTGCGTAGCACCATCCGCGGTGCTCAAACTTTTTTCTCTTCTTACATAAGCAATAACATGGAGCAAACAATCCTATTGAAACCCATATCTTAACAACACTTTTATCAATGTGGCACTAATTTTTTTTCCCTTTACTATGTATTCTACTTTAAAAATATTTTCCATTCACCTAATTCATTTATTTTTAAAGTAGTAATTGACTCAAAAATTTAATATTCAAACATACATAAATTCAACAAAGCTAACATGTTTAATTTCAGAGAGTAGTAAGAAAGTGAGGGAAGGTGAGTGACTATTTGATTGGTAAAGTTAGGGATAAAAATACTAGCTAAACTATGTAATACATCAACTCTGATACTTTTTTTAATTTTCTTTTCTATGGTAGAAAAAGAAAATTTCATTTAAACCGAAAATATTGTTGATAGCGATAATCAAACCATTTGAAGGGTGAAAAAAAAATATCTATAAGGAGTAAACAATGATGGAGCTAACAGTTCATGACATGCGATCTAAAATAATATGTACAAAGATATGAAAAAATAATGTCATGTATAATAACCGAAAAATATTGTGTTTTTTTGGGGGGTTATATATCTGTCCCTTAAATCTTTAAAAATTAGAATTTAGTCCCAAAATCTTCATATTTATAATTTAGTCTCCCAAATCTTTTAACTTACGATAATTTAGTCCCCTAACCATATTTTTTGCCTGAATTTTTTGTTATACTCTTGAGTTACTTTACTTTAATCATCTCTTCTCTCTTCCTCTTCTTATTGGGTTTCTCTATTTATTTTTCTACTTTTTCTCTCTTCCCACTTCTTATTGGGTTCTCTGAGTTATTTCACTTTAGAGATTAATTGAGAGGGAAGAGAGATAGGAGAAGAATGGAGAGCGCAACCCAATAAGAAGTAGAAGAGAGGAGGAAGAGAAAAGGAATATTAAAGTGAGTAAATTAGGGGTATAACGGAAAATTCGGACAAAAAATATGGTTAGGGACTAAATTATGGTAACTTAAAGGATTTGGGAGACTAAATTATAATATGAAGATTTGAGGGACTAAATTCTAATTTTTAAAGATTTAAGGGACAGATATGTAAAATCCCCTTTTTTTTTGGAAAAAAATACGGGAAATTCTATTTGCACACGGTATTTTACTCGCACGGCTTTGAAACTTATAAGTAATTACAAGTTTAGCATTATTTTTTTAAACTAAATTACCCTTATAAATTCCAAACTAAAATTTCTTAACATTTTGGAACTACGACTATTCGTTTTTTCCTCTATTTTTTCTCTAAAACCCTAAATAAATTTTTTTGGTATTTAATAAAAATACATTTCCTACAAAATCATCGATTTAATTTCTTAACCCCTTAAAATTTTTTATATTAACGTTCCTGAAAAGATTAGAAGAATTCTAAATTTTTCAATTTCACAGTGACAAGTAAAATTTGGGTTTGGAGTTTGAGTTTTCTTATGTAAATGGAAAATTCTAATATGCAATTGGTGTCAGAGAACAAATTTAAGTTACGATTTGAATTTTTTTTTTAGGTTTTATGCGTATTTGTTTAAAATTTATCGTTAATTAGGTTTTTTTTGTGGGGGGAGATTTCGCTTGTTGCTTGGGTATTAATACCCGACCAGCGTATTCTTGGTCGGGTATTAATACCCGACCAATATAATTTTTTTTCTCTTAAACTAACATTTGACTCAAACAAAAATGGATAAAAATGGGATCAGACGGATGAGGAGTTAGAAAAAAGGAGGAAGGGTATTTTTGGAAAAAAAATTTGGACTGAGAGAGTAAAATGACAATATTTCAAAGTAGGAGTTTGGTGTAAAGAGTAAGCAGGGCGCCAAGAGTAAAATGTCGTGGGCAAATATAATTTCCCAAAAAATACTTCTAAACTTTAATATGTCTAGCCTTTTATGTCTCCATACAATATGCAGAGACCCATAGCAAAATCGTTCATAAAGTTAGATATAATTATTTATCTATTTCTTAAAGAGTTTTATATCGAAAGCTATTTCCTTAAAATATTTTATTTTTTGAAAATGCTAAATAATGCTTTAGCGTTTTGTAACTAAACCTTCTTATCCTTTCTCCAAATAAGTAAAATAAAATAAATAAATCAATAAGAAATAAAAATAAAAGCTGGGGGATCCGGAGGTAGACTGTCCAACGAACAATTTTTAGCCGTCCATTGAAATACTTGATGACTAAAATTTTATTAGCGTAAAGTAGATTTTAGTGTAAATTAATAGTAGGATGAGTGAGAATTTAGAAAATATTTTAACTATTTACTAATTTAACAAAGGTTGGAAATTAATTTTTTTGTGTAAATTAGATTTTAGAGCAAATAATAGGACATACGATATAGATTGAGAGTTATAGCTCGAATGGTCCAAAAAATCTTTCAGTCTTGAAAAGTGGTGGTGATGACATGAGAAAAAGGTCAATCCGCTCATATAGCAAAAATGAACACAAGGCTGCAAGGTGCTGTTTGGACAGAAACTGGAGATTCCACACGGGATAATTTCGTAAGGTTTCTGAACGATCCCTGGGAATTTCTAAATGAGCACGCCACTGGTTTTTGTGAGCACACTTCCAAATGGTTTTAGAATTGGTCTCCCAACAGTTTTGATATTGTTCTAAAAGAAAATGTAACAAAAAAAATAACAAATTTGTAATTTATTATAACTTCAAGGAAGTGAGCTCATTAAAAAGGGAAATACTAAAGCACACCACTTGACTTTGTGAGCGGCACTTTCCCATGTGGTGCTCACCAGTTGACATGAGGGTGTGGGTGTGGTGCTCACCAAGTCAAGTGGTGTGCTCGTTTAGAAACACCCCCTCGCCAAAATAAGAATAGTGGTTTGCTCATTTAGAAATTCCCACGATCCCCATGAGAAATTACTCTATACCGCTTTTACAATATTACCCTCTCTTTCCAAATACCCGACTTGTTACAAATACCCTAAGGATTAGAATAATTCCGTTAGAAGTCCTTAACGTGTTCCACCACAAGTCTTCATACCCAAGCCGACTGCTAAAGTTACTCGCCCTGAATTTGGCTATGAGGAGGAAAAAAAGAAAAAAAGAATTTGGTCAGAGATATCTTAAAGTCACCGATGGTGAGCAGACCCTCCCGATCTCTCTCCTATAAGTACAGTTCCTCAACCCAAATCAATCATATTCTCTCTCTAGAATTCTTATTCTCTTTCTCTCTCCAAATCTCTATTTTTTTGGCCTCGGAGAAATGTTGCAAATTTCCCAGGTATATATATAAAAAAAAATAACTTTTCCTTTGAATTCCAATTATTTCTCTTTTATTCTAGAAATCGTTAGCTTTTCGATGCAATCACCAAAGAATTCCTATTCTCTGGTCTTTTCCCTCCAGCGGCTAATTCTTAGATTTCATTTTCATCTCGAATTTCGCGTCAAATCCAACTTTTTGCTTAAAAATCTAATCTTTTTCGCTTTTAGCATACATTTTTGTGCTATCTTTTTCCATTGTTTATAGTTCTAGGCTGCTAATTTCCATTGAATCTAAGAGGATTTATTTGATATTTGGTACTGCTTTTATCTATCAAAAAGAAAATATTTCCTTTTGTTGAATTATATCAGCTTTTATTTTTATTTTCCCCTTTGCACTCAGTACAGTCAGTAAAGTTTCTGTTTGTGCTTTGATCTCCTTGGGCAATGGCCAATGGGACGGACAGTGTGCCCACGATTTCTCTTTTCTCCCCCTTTCTCTCTCTCCTGACTGTCCTTTAATTACTTGAGACATGGGAGCTTTGCTACACTGCTACAAATTACTCATTTTTATTTTTTATTTTTTATAAATTCTTTAGATTGATTTTCTTCCTTGTTGATTATCTTAATATGTTAAATTAATTACTTGGCCTTTATTATGAATATAAATATTACATGACTGATTAATTGGGTAGTATCTCAGGACCCTGATTGTTTTGATTCCATTTATGTTTCTCAATTTTGAGGGAATTTTGTTTCTTTTGTAATTTTATTTTAACTAGACTTTTTTTTTTGGGGTGCGAATTTAATGTTTGATTATGCTAGTCTCTAACACTGAATCGAATCAATTCGTATCTTCAATTGTTCAGGATTTATATGTACAATTTTTTTTTTCTTTTTGTTCATATCTTTACAGGTGTGAGTTTGATTTTTACTACTAAAATTAAGAAAAATTGAGGGGATTTCAATGGAAGGGGAGACATATTCTGGTCTTAACAATGTTGCAGCCCAAGTTGACCCCAAGATCCTCCAAAGCTTTCGGAAGAACTTTGTTCAGGTACAGAGCATTCTGGATAAGAACAGGCTGCTGATTAACGAGATTAATCAGAATCACGAGTCTAGGATCCCAGACAACCTCAGCCGGAACGTTGGCTTGATTCGGGAGCTCAATAACAATATTAGGAGAGTTGTTGATCTCTATGCTGATCTTTCGACCTCATTTTCTAAGTCTATGGAGAGTTCTTCGGATGGTGATTCTTCCCTCAGATCGTCCGATGTGAGATCTGGTGTGAAGAGAGTTAGACCCGTCTGAAGAATTCTTTTGGTGGGTAAGCATAAATTGATATATTTCTTAATAAATCGATGACTAGAATAATAAGAGATCCCTTGAGTTCCATTAATATTATTGTTAAAAGAACTTGAGACTTGCGTCTTTTTTGTGCCAAAGTATTTTTAATCTACCGTCGAAGTCTGTTGTTGAGCATAAACCAAAATTTTAGGACATATTGAATCACCGACAACATATTTTAACCATTTGTTGGTTTGGTGTTGAATTCATCACCATTGTGATTTCAGTCAAGAGAGGGACTTGTATTAATACTTGTAAGTCTAATTTGTGAATATGGAGACCTATGAATGGTGATAATGCAGTCTTAATGAAACTAGAAGCCAATGCACATAAAATTCAAAACTATATTATTACTATTAGAGGATATTATTAGAGGAGAAACTGACTCCTCTGATTATGACCAAGATATTCTCCACAGTTGTAGCAGTTTGTTTTCATATTTGTTATTGCATAGCTATAAATGAATATCAACACTTCCATTTCATGGTATAAGAGGAAAATGAATCTGGGTTGTTCTGATACCATGAAAAAGAAATGCCTCTAGCAAATATGTTGTGAGGAGATATTCATTTATAACTGTACAATTACAAATATGAAAACAAACTGCTACAATTGTGGAGAATCACTGATATCTTGGTCATAATCAGAGGAGTCAGTTTCTCCTCTAATAATTACCTTAGGTGATAATTTTCTTCTTGCACTCAACTAAATCAGAACATTATTATCCAACAACGTCAACAACAAAGCCTTCATCCCTTATATTTGGAAGAAATGGAACTAATTCTTTCCATATTTTGTAATATCTCTATGTTCCTCTTTGGTTATGTGATGGGTATACATCTTACTTTTGCCTCGCATAAGAATTGGATTCCTTATAGCAAATCTTATCATCTTATCTTCTATGTTCCTGCTTGCTTGAGCTTAAGTTGCATGATAGTAATTTAGGTCTATTGCCAATCTGTCTTTGGGATTCAAGCCATCATGCCCCTTTTCATAATTATCATGATATTGCTACCATTGTTGAGGGTGCTGCGAGGTTGACAGCCAACCGGTCGTTAGGGACTCGTTCATTTTTTTTTTTCTAGGACTTTCCTGAGTCTTGCTTGTATACATCACCTATTTCACAAGAAAAGGCTAGGTGATGAAAATGATATTGACTTGTCTGTATTCCTTGGTTTCTGTCATAAATCCTCGGCTTGTTTGCTTGTCCAAGTGCATTGTACACCTCAGCAATCAAATTCCCTCTTGCTTGAGGGTGTGTTCAGCTGATATTTGGAGCCAAACCTTGTTACGCTCATTCTTAAAGGCTTCTCCTTCTATATAAAATTTCCTCGAAATGCCAATTTTTATCTTAGGTGGTCATATGTTCGTATAAAATCAATTCACATGAGAGATTTTTAATTTTTTTTTCCCCCTTATTTCCAATCATATAGACAATATCCAAACCGAGTGATAGGCCAACAACAGAACATGAGCTCCCTCCCCTAGGAAAAGGAGCAAGTTTCTAGTGCAATATAGAGAGTTAAGTAGGTCTCAATGCTTATCCATTTCGCCTCCTCGAAGACTTAAGGTTTTGGTCATACGACTCCTTTGTCATGTCATGTGTGAAATCTTTTTGTTTTTGTTGATTCCTGGCTGTCTCTTGGTGGTCCAGCTTCTTAGCCAATAACACTAGTGACTTAGTTGTCGATGAATTATTGGTTGATCTAGTTTGTAATGACTTCGATTAGGAGAATATCTTTAACTTTTTTCTTGCCAGAATCGACAGGTCTCAGCCCAGAAGTTTCTGGGGAGATTTATGATTTTTTTTGTCTTGATTGTCAACTCTCTATTATTATATTTTTAGAGGTTTTTACATATGTGTACCTTATATCTTTAAAAATTAGAATTTAATCTCTCAAATCTTCATATTTATAATTTAGTCTCCAAAATTTTCAAGTTACCACTGTTTAGTCCTCTAGTCATATTTTTTGTCCGAATTTCCCATTATACTCCTAAATTACTTCATTTTAGTCCTTGCTTTCCTCTTCCTCTTCTCTTCATCTTCTTATTGGGTTTTCCTCTCCATTCGTTTCTCCCCTCTCTTTCCTCCTAATTAATCTCTAAAGTGAAATAACTCAGGGGAACCTAATAAAAAGAGGGAAGAGAGAGAAGAGAAGAATGGAGAGAGAACCCAATAAGAAGAGGAAGAGAGAAGAAATGATTAAAATGAAGTAACGCAGAGATATAATGGAAAATTCGGATAAAAAATATGGCTGGAGATTAAATTGTGGTAACTTAATGGATTTGGGGGACTAAATTATAAATATAAAGATTTGTGAAACTAAATTCTAATTTTTAAAGATTTAAGGGACATATATATAAAAACTCCTTTTTTTTTTTTTAACCAAAACGGCAGGCGGAATCCTTTTGCGTTTCATTAGTAAGCAGATAATAGAACTACAAAAGAGAAGTTCGGTTTACCAATGTCGGTAAACTCCTAATACAAAAATAAAACAATAATTTTATCAAAATAAAGGGTACAGAAAACATCTCTCTCCTACAACAACAATAAAATAAAAAGATTTTCCGTGAGTCGTTTAGCTTCTCCAAATAGAGAACTGTCTCCTCTCCTCATCTCTTCTCCATGTAGAGAACTGTCTTTTCTCCTCAAATCTGATCCAGTTAAGACTGATGATCTCCTGAAGTCTCCTCTGATTGTCAACTCTTTATTAGTTGGTAGAGTGGCGAAGATCATGATGTCGTAGCCTATGGTATTGGGTGTATATCTGTTTGTAGTTTGATTATGTACAAATTTAAAGTAATATCAAGTTATCTGTTTGTTGTTTGATTATGTACAAATTTAAAGTAATATTAAGTTATCTGTTTGTTGTTTGATTATGTACAAATTTAAAGTAATATCAAGTTATCTGTTTGTTGTTTGATTATGTACAAATTTAAAGTAATATCAAGTTTTCGGTCCAAGAAACTCACTACGGTGATGCTAAATTATCGACACTGCTATGAAATTCTACCTCTTTGAGCTTTTGCAACTGATTTCTGCTGTAATATACTTAAGTTTTGACTCCGTTTGGGTTTGTTTAGTTAGGAAGCCCTCCATTGTTGTTTGGGTTTGTTTAGTTAGGAAGCCCTCCATTGTTTTTTAAAGTCGCACAATTTTTGAAGGCAAGCATATATCTATATCGAATTTGTTAGAATGCTTGAAACCTAGCCTTGCCCTAAAGGGGATGATCTTTGAAAGATTTTAGGGCAAGCCACATCCAATTTTGGGATGTTTGAGTAAATTTGACATCTTACCTCCTTCAGTTATCATATTCATTGATTCACCCAAGGTCGACTAATCCATATTCGATTCAATATTGGTGGATGTGTTAGAATTCTTGTCACGGGGAGAGCTGATATGTAAAGAATTTTGCTGCAAAAGTTGTTCAGGACCATATTTTTCTTCTCTTTTTCCGAAATTGCCTTCTCCTTTGTCCCCTCCTCCGATGGCTGCTGCTGTCGCTGTTGTCTTTTCGTTAAAAAAAAAATTAATGGTAAACTTGTAATTATTTGTTCTTTAATCTATAAGGCTCACTAAGAAAAACATAAGAAAAATATAGGGCACATCTGGAGGAGTTTCTAAAGGAGCACACCATTTTCCAAGTGAATCCATTAGATAGTTCATTTTTCATCCGATTGACCGTTGAAAAATAGGCTCACTGGGAAAAATGGTGTGTTTAGTCCTAAAAGTTAGAGTAAAAATAATTTTCCCTCACTAAGAAAAACATGGGACGCATCTAGTAATTTTCTTATTTTAAACTACGAAATCGATGTTATTTTAAAAGTGACTCCTTTTTGTGTGTAGGGAAATAGTTATTATTTAACCTACAGAGTCGAAGTTTCTTATAGAAGATTCGCTAAGCTAAACTCAAGTGTGGTGGACTTGCACATAAGGTAAGGCAACAAAAGCCTTAATCTAATCACTAAGGTAACTGCATCATCACACCTAATCTAAAAGAAAGTAATCCAATATTCTATTTTAATAATTAAGATTGAAAACAATTGGGTAGGATTAACATCAAAAGTGAGGATAAGAGTGGTTCATTTCACCAAAAGAAATAATTATATATCTTTTTGCTTTGTTGTTGTGCAAGGAAATGTTAAATAAAAAAGGCAGTGACGCATGAGGAGTGATAAAGGAGAGACTTTTTGTTGTTATGAATAAACTAGCACAAAACAAATAAATAAATAAATAAAATAGGTTATTTATGGAGCTCAGACTGAAAATTTAGGGATGAGAAAAGAATAGAATAGAATAGCTAGTTGTGAGTCACTCCATTATTTAAATTTTAAATAAAATAAAATTTTTATTTTTAATTCAAACAATTAATATAGCTATAGTTGGCGGTATAAGTGGGCATGGTCCACATGCCAGTACAAATCCATTCAAGGCACGAATCGATCATGTCTAGACTAGCAAAACCAAATCTATGATTAGCCAAGCATAGGAATGATAATAAAAATGCATTTACAGATTAATTTTTGATCCGTTCTATAAAAATTTTAAAATATAAAAATAATATTTTTATTTTTAATTTAAAATTTTGTACTTGATCCATGTACGCGTATATTATAATCTCTTTATAATCTCTAACCAAGCGTGTTGTGGGCTTAGGCTTGGTGCAAATGTTTCTGAGATTGATATTTGTACCCAGTTTTTAACTAAGCTTGCTCACTCGCCTACTAAATACACCCCTTCTTGTTTTTAAATTTTAACTAACGTACTAGGTGTATCTCCCTTGTTCCTTCAATTCCTTCCAAATTTCCTGACCACGTACCATCTCCAGCCTCTCTTTTACGTTATTGATAAAATTAGATATATTATAAAATTGGGTGAGCTTAGTAAAGAGGTGGATAGAGAAAATAACAGCTCTCATGTTCTGGTCCAGGTGGGCCAACGGGCTTAGAGGTGGCAAATGGGCCGGGCGTGGGACGCTCGGCCTAGCATGTGCCGGGCACGACTTGGATGAGCCGTGCCATGTCCGAGCCGGGGTCGCCCGTGCCAGGCATGGCTTGGCCCGTTTTTTTTTTTTTTAAAAAAAAAAATCCAATTTAGCCGTTATAGGGGGTTTTTGCAATTTTTTTGCACAGAGCCCCCTAACGGCTATATTTATAACCGTTGAGATGAAATTTGTAATTTTTCTCCCAACGGTCAAAATGGTCATTTGGGGGTTTGCAATTTATATTTACAAAAAAAAAAAAAAACTTTTCTTTTCCTACAAATAACTTCTAATCTCCTCAACTTCTATTCTTCACACAAATAAATTCTAACTCTCAAAACTCATCTTAATTCTAAATTCTCTCAAGCAAGTATCAAGTGATAAAAAAGTCTCAAACAAGCAAGTCTCAACATCAAGATTCAAGCACGCCTCATTGACCTCAACTCTAATATCTCAAGCAAGTTTCTCTTCGATTTTTTGGTTTCCTCCCTCTAGTACTCATCTCTCTACACTGTCCCTCAAGTGGTTCATCGCTCAAGAGCTATTTATAATTTGAAGTTTTTTATTTGGTTTTTTTGAGATTTTTTATTTGATTTTTTTGAGAATTTTTTGAAATGGATCCATACTCGTCCGGCGCTTCTTGCTCTTAAGCCGCGGGTTCTTTTTCTCTTTCTTTAACAAGTAAAGAATATCAAAACCTTTGACAACCCTTAGAATACCCTCCTCAAGTACCTTTTTATGTCCGAAGAAAAACCAACCGAAGCAACCATACTCGAAATCCAAACAATCACCCCCGCTACGACTTCTAGATTGGACATTTGAAAACATTTTGAAGAAATTATGGAAAATGGTGTTAGAAAAGCTAGGTGTAAATATTGTCAAAAAATATATTCATTCCCTTTAAGTAGTGGAACGGGTCACCTTAAAAGGCACCTGGATAAAACTCATCAAATACAAATAAACACCTACAGAGGATCATTAGAAATTCGTAAATATAATTCTATAAGTGCTAAAGATAATTTAGCAACATTTATAACACATGACGAACAACCTTTTTCTTTTTCGGAAAACTGAAAATTTGAAAATTTTTTAAAATTAACATTTACTGACGAATTAAAAAAAATCCCGCATTCTACTTGCAAATCCGACGTAGTTAAAATATTTAAATATAGGAGAGAAACTTTAATTATTATTTTAACATCTTTGATTTTTAGAATTGATATAACTGCAGATTGTTGGGATGCTCTAAATAGTTGTTATTATTTAATTGTAACGGCTTACTATATAGATCAAGATTGACATATACAGAAAAGAATAACTGGATTTAGGAGATTTGAATTCCCTCATAATGCATATAATTTATTACAATCCCTACTTAGTATTTTTTCGACATTTGGAATAGAAAGAAAAATATTTTCCATTTCTTTCGATAATACTTATGAAAATATGGCCGCAATAGAAATTCTAAAAAATATTACAAAAACCAATTTTAAATGGAAATTTTTTTCACATTAGGTGTATTTATCACATACTTAATTTATGTGTACAAGATGGATTAATAATAGTAAATGATTCAATAATTAAACTTAGGAACACAATACTATTTATTAAAAATAGTGGGGCAAGTAGACAATTATTTAAACAAATATGTAGAAATTTAAAAATCTCACCTAAAATTTATCTCTAGATATAAAAACAAGATGGAATTCTACATATAAAATATTAAACACAACAATTCAATATAAAGATGTAATAAATATGTTTAATGAAATAGAGTTACCAATATGTAGTTTAGATATTAATGAATGACACCATTTGTATTGTATTTCTAAGTTTTAAAGTAAATTTGAAATTGCAATTAGAATACTGTCAGGCACTTATTATCCAACTACACATATTGCACTATATTATCTAACCGAAATTAGTTTGGTTTTTAATAAATATAGAAATTATCCAATACTTGAACATATTATTCAACATATGCAAACTAAATTTAATTAATAAATATTTTAAAATTTTTCTATACTTATTATATTTTGCAATTGTTGTGGATCCACGTTGTAAGTTAGATGGACTTGAAATTTTAATAGATTTATTTTATAAAAATATGTGTTATGAAGATAATGTTATGGATTTAGTTAATGATATTAAAATTTGTTTAGATATTATGTACAAAACATATAAAGATATGTATGGTGATAAAACAAAATTTACAAAGGAACCAACTGTTAGAGAGACCCGAAATCAATTAATATCATCCGTATTTCACCGAAAAAAGGTTAGGCAATCCAGTACATATTTTAATGAACTGCATTATTATTTAGAAATGGCTAATTGTGAAGATAACGTGTCTCCAGAAAATTATAAAGTTTTTGATATTGTGGTCTGGTGGAAATCGTAGGAAAAAATATATCTGTGTTTTCCAACAGACACACTGGAAAGAGTGTATCTGTTGTAGTAGCGGAGTCTGTTTTTAGTGCAGGTGGTAGAGTGCTCACAGAGTGTAGAAGCTCAATGGCAACAGACACACTGGAGATATGTGTTTACTTGAAGGACTGGCTAGACACAGAAGAAAGAGAACAATGATCATCCAATGAAATAAAATTAGAGACCTCACCAGAAAATGAATGAAAAATAGACTTTTAATTTTTTTTTTCAAATTGTAAATTCTACATTTGTTAGGATTTTTATGTATTTTTTAAAATATTTTATGTAATTTTTAACTCATAAATCTCTTGGAAAAAATACTAAGAACAAGTTGAGAGTAACGGCCTGGTCCTCTCCCTCTCTTTGAATTTTGTATGATTTCTAAAGAGATTTATAGAGAGATTTATAGAGCAATTATATCAATGTAATAAAATTTAATGTAATAAAATTTTATTTTTACTATTGTTTATTCTTATTAAATCTAATTAAATTGAGCTAACAATTCTCTTAAACTAACTTAATAATAGAATTAATAATTTTAAAAATATATAAAAATAAAAAACGAGCTGGCCCGATCCAGACACGGCATGTGTCCGGTGGGCTGTACCGACAGGCTGATCTTGGGCCAATGGTCGGACGGCTGTGCCCTGCCTGGACACGACACGGCCTGCCCCAAAATTGAAATGAACCGTGCCCAGTACAGACCATGTCCGGACCAGATCAGACACGGCCTACTTGCCACCTCTAAACGGGCTGCAAAGCCCATTGCCGCCATAAGTCGGAGCGGGGAAACGGATCGCGGTCGGGGATTTCTTACAGTCACGTGGGTCCTCAGACCGGCACTAAGCAACAAAGGCCCGTACTGTCCTCATTCTCTCTCTCTCTCTCTCTCTCTCTCTCTCTCTCTCTCTCTCTCTCTCTCTCTCTCTCCCCCCCCTCCCCCCCGGGCCGGGAGTTTCTAGATGGGCACAACTTTTTTCCTAGTGAGCCCACTTTTCCTAGTGCGCACATCACTGCTTTTCAAAATTTTGATTTTTTTCCTAGTGAGCACGCCTATATACCCTAAATACCCTCACCATCTCCTTCTTTCTCCCTCCCATCGTTCCCCAAAACCCAATCCGTCGGCTTCTATCTCTGTCTCTCTCGAGCGCGAGCCCGGTGATCTCTCTCTCTCGAGCGGGTGGTCGGTTCTCTCTCTCTCTCTCGAGCGCGAGCCCGGTGGTCTCTCTCTCGGGTTCTCTCTCTCTTGAGCTCGCGCGAGCTTGCCCCTGTCTCTCTCTCTCTCGGGTGGCTCGGGTGGAGTCCGTCGCCGACTTCCCGGCTTCCCCCTGTCTCTCACCGACGCCTAGGGACGCCGATCAGTCATCTGCGCGGCGAGTCGCCGATCCGGGACGCGGTCTCCCCTGACGCACTCTTGCCGACTCTCGCTCTCGATTTAGGAGTGCAGGAGTTAAGATATTTGCTATTTAAATTAAATAAATTTTTTAAATGGATTATGAGTTTAGATAGATTGAGTAGTTGTTTTATTTTTAGTAGGCAGTATATGTCCTATACTTTGATTGGGAAATTTTGAACTATATGTCCTATACTTTGATGGATACTAAGGAAGCATGATAATGCCATGTCTTCTATATCAAAATCAAAGTTTGCAGGTTTTTTTGTTATTTTCTAGAAAATTTAAAAATATATTAATCAATATCAAGATTATAGATTAATCCATCAAATTACGTGTTGATCATGTCATATCTTACAAAATTATAATTTTATTATCAAATTCATATTTCTATAATATAAGAAAAAAAATTGGGCAGGGGATTCGCCACTTGCACCCGCTAACAAGCTTTCCAAGCAGCTTGACACCCGAATAACTCCCTCCCCCCTCTCCTGGTTTGAGTGCTTAGATTTGTTTCCATGGATAACTAGTATAATATTGGGACCCATGCATACTATTGAATAGAACTTAAGCACCATTTATATGGACTCAATACCCTTGAAACATACTAATGCCTGATCCAAATTGTTTTCATATCTGATACTAATAAAATAGACAATGTTTAAACAAAATACATAAGACAATACAAAAATTCAATACCTAAAACTAATCCAAAATTTGGACATAAGTGCCTTTATACTAATTGACTAAGATCTGAATTTTAGTTAAAGATTCAGTTATAGATGTATTTGAGAATGTGTTCATAGTTAAGTAAAGTCTAAATTTAGAAAATATATCCATGAGGATCTAGATTCAGGTTTAGATCAAATAATACCTAGATCCGACCTGACCAAGTAGCATCCCCTTTTTTTTTTTCCTGAGAATAATCAATAGGTTTACATAATAGCCTCATAAAAGGAAAAAAAAACTCACCAACGTAAACAAAACAAAAAAAAAAACCCTAATCTAGAGGAAAGAAATTATTTTTTACTATGGTAATCTGCACAATGAATTACCATAAAATTGTATCCAGTCATCTTACGTAATTTTTGTTTGTCATGAGTTTATCTTTATAAACTACTAATAAGGCTTTTTCACTTTGGTTAAAAATTTTATAAACTACTAATGAGCAAGATTAAAACTAATTTTTATAATTGCATGTTTTATAGCGAATGAGAGATGAAATTTTGTTCACAAGTATATTCATAAAATTGTTGATCTTAGGTAGATTTATGATATCATATTCGCAACACTGGATGAATCAATAAATATCAACAATGTTGGCACTATTCCGATGCCAATATTATAAAGTTTATATCATATTTGATACCTCAAAAGGCAATACAATTTTCGTGCTACTTATTGGTTTCGGCTGAAATTTAAAACCTTGGATAAAAATAAACTTAATTTAAAAAATCCAAAAAAAAATAGTTTTATTAAGAGGCAAATGTATGTAAACAGATATGAGCATGACCACTAAGTTTTAAAACCAACTTCAATGTCTTGATAGAATTTTGTTGAACCCATGTTCTGCTGAACCGCGTGAAATTGTTGCCACTGGATACAATTTTGGACCGTTATTACAAGCTTTATGAAATTTTGTGCTTTGTGTTTATCTTATTTAATTTAATAGATTTAGATAGGCAAATATAATTAGCATATGGTGATATTTGATGTTTGATTATTACTAATTTTAATTTGTCAATAAAATCGTTGGTGATTTACAGATGGATCCGGCACAACCATCTCGGATTCTCCCAACAGCCTCGAATAGGAGGAAAAAAATAGGGATTCGTCCAGACGTCGATCCTAACATCCCTGAAATCCGTGATGAACCGGATCCACAGGTTGATGCTGCCACAGAGAATCTTGCGTTACACATTCCTCGAGGTGTATCGCAAGAAAGTTATGGCATCGATGAGTCAAATTCTGAAGAAGAGGAAGTGTCGCCAATAAATGGAGGACCAAATGATCTATCTCTGTTGAAGAGTTTCAGAACACATGTTGCTTTCTTTATATCTAAGAATGATGTAAGATATATTAACTTTGATTTAAATTTTATCGTAGTTGTTGTTTATTTAAATTTTTTTGCTTCGTTATCATTTCAGGAACGAGATCCATTACGGTGCATAAATCATATGAAAAAAATTAACACATGGCCTCTAGAATCTGAAGAGCCAAATACTCGTTTTGTGCAGTATATCCATAATTCTTCTTTATATCCGCTCACATTATGTTCTTATCAGTACATTAGTAGCATTGAACTAACAGCATTTGTCGAGCGTTGGCATCCAGAGACGAATACTTTTCACTTGTCTTTTGGAGAAATGACGATCACTCTCGATGATGTCGCATGTCTCCTTGGTTTGCCAGTTATAGGAAAGTCCGTTAGTCTTTCAGACAGAACAGATGGATTGATTGCAGTTGAGCAACTTATTGAGTCATTGGGTATCGGGTATAATGAAACTTTTCAGGAGTTGAATACGAAAGGTGGAGCTTCAGTTCGCCTTGACTGGTTAAGGGAACGTTTTAGCGGTGTCACAGACGCGGATACAGAACGAAAAATATTATGTGCTGTCAGAGCATACTTACTTTATCTCCTTGGGTGCACACTTTTTGGGGACAAGAGCGGCACAAGGGTCCCTGTTGACTATCTCGCACTGTTACATGATGTCGAGAATGTGCATACATATGCGTGGGGTGCTGGAGCCCTAGCGTATTTGTACAGACAGCTCGGTCTCTCCTCTCGAGCCCATGCGGCTCAGATGTCCGGATATTTAACACTGCTGCAGGCGTGGATCTTCGCTCACTTTTCGTCTTTAATACCGGTCTTAAATGGTGGATATAGACTTGACCAGCCACAAGCATGCAGGTGGTTGAGCAAACGGGACAACAAAGTATCTTTAGAGCATGTCAGAGCTGTTAGGGATAGGCTAGACACATTGACGGTCAACGAGATTAGGCAAACTGTCATTCTATTTGGCATTTTTTCCAATTGATCATAATTCCAAATTTTCATATATATCTTCAAATTATCATAATATTGCAGGTGACATGGGACCCATATCGGTCCTTTAGGGAAACTCATCCATTTCAGGAAGTATGCTTCTATATGGGTACATTGAAAATGAAGGATATTATCGAGCCTTATCACCCTGTACGGGTGTTACGACAGTTTGGGCGTCGTCAGTATATTCCGCCTCCACCGTTCAGACCTATTCGAGAAAAACGTGGACTTACGAGTAAAATCTACTCGGTGACATATGGACATGCTGAGCAAATGTGGCTTAGTTGGTTAGATCATGTACTTGCACAGGAGTATCGAGGCGTAGAGGCAAGTACTCTTGGTGAGTGCACGCATGATTATTTGGCGTGGTATGAAAAGGTAACTCGACGCTTTATAGGTCCGTCCATCCATGCCTCGAATCGAGAGGGAGCAACGCAAGATGTCCCGCAAACAAATAGAGAAGATGTCTCGGAGACAAATAATGATGAGGTAATATTTGGTTTTATTTATTCTTTGTAAATTAATCAGGTTTAATCAAACTTATATATGTTTTTATCCTGATATATGCAGAGAATTCAAGAAGGTATAGCAATTATTGATCCCTTCTTAGAGGTAGGCGAGACCAGAAGTAAGAAAAGTTCGCTCTATAATGCCCTTGTAAAGATCAAATCAGTTCTAACTGGGTGCAAACAAACTGATACTCACACAGTAGCACAGCCCGTTGCGCAATCCCCCTCCGATCCAGCGAGCTCTTCAAGACGTCGTCAACCCGCAAGGAAGCAACCCACTCGAAAGTCTAGAAGAATGTAGAATTTGTTGTTATTTTGTAATATCAGTCGCAAATCCAAAAACAAGTTGTTAGCTTGGAACTAATATTCCTTTTAGTTTGTTGTTCTTCTTAATTGAAGTTGTACTCAATGATTCACGTTATATATATTAGTACCCTACCACATGATCTTTAAAGTTTTATGATTTTAGCTGAGTTTCTTGGTTGTTATTATTGTGATTTATTTGGGATTTATATCCCAAGAGGTTATACTTGAAGAAAAAAATGTTAGTGATGCACAATGAAGTTATCTTTTGAAACAAAAGTTATGCACAGTTACGTTTCAAGTTACTTACCTATTTAAGTATTTGTAACATCTGATGTTCATTTATCTTTTTGTGCAATTAGTTTCAATATATGGTGTTTTGGTAATATTTTGTAGTGTTTTCTGAAATTTTGGTTAAATTTTCCTGTTGGATGATTTATGAATCATTGCAAGCATGCACAGTAAAGTGATCACAATAGAATTTTTCACTTATTTTATTTGATTTCTCCGTCATCATATTTAGCACAGAAATGAAATTTCTCGGCCACCCAATGTTTTTTTTTAAGTTCTCCTCCTTTGGGGGTAAGTGATTCACTGTGCTATCTTAATGGTTTCTTGAATTTCGCGCACTTAGGTATCCTTGTACGCACCATCCACTATGGCATCTGATATTTACTTAATATCTCCATATTGTAATTAGTTTTGAATAAAGCGGATGAATGAGTCCTGCTGTTGTCATTGTTATACGATTCCATCCATTGCAGGTTTATCATTAATGTGTAACTTACATTTTATCATCTTAATTTTCTTAGCAAATGCAACCATCAAATTTGTAGGTACAATGAAAGATGAAATAAGAAATTATGTATTTCTTGCTATTTCTTTTTCTTTAGTTCAGTTTGTATAATTGTGAAATTTTGTGCTAATAGTCAATTTCTAATATTGTGCGAGAATTTGTGAATGTCAAACCTTTGATTAGAATTTGTTTATGGTGTATGTTTAAAAAAAAAAAAAGAAAAAAGAAAAGGACTCAGTAGCCGGATACTGGACATATATCGTTAAATAATGCAATCAAAACTTTGGACCTGAAATCAAACTAGTTAGATTTGCGAAGTTGTTTTTCGGGACGCCGTATCACTTGGTTTCTATAACCGTATCAGTCATCCGGGCTTACAAAACCGGATCAAATATAAAACTTTCGGGACTGTAAACCCGGATGATGAGATTGGAATTTTAACTCATCCATCCGGGGTAGACACACCGGACGGAGACCACTGGTCCGGGTTTACAGTCCCGGACAGAAGCTCTATGTCCGGGCTGTATACCCCGGACAGTGAGTTTCTGTCCGACACTGTAAGCCCGGACGATGAGGATAACAATTGAAAATACATCGACCAACAACGGTCTATTATATCAACACCTTCGTATCAAAACATATCAATAAAATAGGCAATACTGATTAGACATAAACACAAGCCATTGATAGCTTCAAATTATAGGTTCAAAATAAACATAATTATCAAAAATTATTAACCTTAGGCTAGCCACCGCAACATTTCAGATTAATTTATTAATTTAAACCTCAAACGACACATCCTCTCACAAAAATTTATCTGTTCATATTAATTATAGTGCTAATACTGAACTCAAATAACATGTCCTTTCAAAAAAAAAATGGTTGTGACTATTTAATTTCAATCATTTTTATTAATTTATTCTTCAACTCATACACTCTTTGCATCTCATTCAAATATGAAACTTTAATTTCTAATGACACAAATGGGACCGTGCTCACAAGATAATGACGAAAATTCCCAAACATAGGTGTTAGAATCAATCCTCCATATAAAACCAACTTAGTGCACCTGTCCGGGGTTTCAAGCCCGGACAAGCTCCTTCCGTCCGCGGTGTATATCCCGGACAGAAGCTCTGTATCCAGGGTATCCAGCCCGGATCATAGCTCTATGTCCGGGCTGTATACCCCGGATTCAAGGATTTTGACCGGGCTGTCAACCCCGGACGAACAATTTAAGTTGGTTTTAAATTTTCTAGGGTTAGATAATTAGAGAAGAGATTTAAGCTAAAATTCGACTTTTGAACCTTAAGAAGAAGAAAATAATAATAATAACAACATGAGAGAGATAAAACATGAACGAAAGAAGAAAGCATATGCACTTAGGTTATAATTTTCTTAACTTGAGAGTTATCTTAATAAACCAAAGAACTTGAACTTAGATTCTTCCAAGCTTTCACAAAGAACATGTAAAATGGCATATGGCATTAGATCAATATTATAGATATGGTGCATTAGGAGTCATGTCATGAATGACTCGTCCAAAGATCTACATCCGCTTAAATAGAAAAACGGATAAGGAGCAAATATAGGAAAAATCAATACAAATAAAAAATCATATATGAATATAAGAATGTACTGAAAAAATAAATAAACACATATGTGAATAGAAATATATCATCAAGTGTGTTGTCTACGTGATGTCTTCATTTCAATTTGTTTTATTTTTAAAGACTAAATTAGTTACCAAATATATCCGATCTTGAAAATTTTACTTTTATTGTACAAATCTAATTATCCATTACTATATTAGTCACCAAATATTGAATATAGGATATGAAATAAAAGAAAAAAAAAATCATATACGATGTTTTGTTGTGTACATAAAAATCAATGACTTGAAGAATAAATTGACTGTAAAAAATGGAAAAAGAAATACTTTTTCATATTCAAGTCCAGCTTTTCTTCAATATATTTGTATCAATATCCTGCTCCGAAACTATGTTGTTATTAATTTCCATAAATACAAGAGGGACCTTGTTCTACTTATTTGATAAATCTGAATAAATTTGGATTTATTAACTTGGGCCGTTAAATTTGTTTTCTTGAAATCCTTTTTCAACTTTCTTCACTAAACTATGTACCTACCATGCAAACGATGCTTAGAGTGTCAAACTATACGAAATTCCCTATGAATGTATCATAGCTCCATTTTTCCACATATACCCTAAACGATGGTTAGAGTGTCACACAATACAAGATATGTAGAGTGTCACTGGTCTGAGCCCTGAGGCCCTGAAAGCCTTGTCTCAAACATTTCATTATATGTTTTTAACGTAGCGAGCAAAAACTCTCAAATTTCCACCTCACCCCCGTATTTTTTCCCTTAATACATTTCAGATTAATTCATTAATTTACCCTAATACGGGGTAAAAAATACCGGATGGGGATCATCCCTTTTGTATCAATCATCCGGGCTACACAGCCCGGATAGTGAGTCAATGTCCGGGGTATACAGCCCGGACAGAAGCTCTCTGTCCGGGCTGTATACCCCGGACAAACAATTTCTGTCCGGGGTATACATCCCGGACAGTATCATCTTATCCGGGCTTGGTTACCCGGACCTGGATATATTGTCCGGGCTGTATACCCCGGATGTGTGGTACAAACATGAGGAATAAGTCATCCGGGCTCGCTAGGCCGGACGATTTATCTCTGTCTGGGTTTACAGTCCCGGATATGCTATATGGTATCCGGATCTGTAAACCCGGATGACTGATATGTCTTGTCCAGTTCATTAGATAGTAAGTTTATTATCACAGTATATCGTGCTTGTCGAACAACAACGGTCTATTGATTCAAAATTTTCGTATATAAACATATCAACAACTTGCCATGAAATACGCCAGTCATTCATAACTTAAAAATTAAAGTTTGGGATCCCATACAAGTCAACGTAGGATTTATGAATACGTGACGTCTAACTTTGAATCCTAATGTTGGCACCAAAATATACAAGATGCAAGTTCGAAGCTAACATGAAACCGCGATATATATCAGACTGAACTTTTTTTTTCATTTCATATAAATACAATTGTTAACTGCTTTGAACAAAAGATATGCACATAACAAGGTCATCCATAGAATCATAGATTATAATTCTATGATATCTTGTGTTGCAATATTCGGTGGCACAAGTTGCTTGAATTGTTCAATTTGTTCCATATAAAAATCTTGCCATCCAGTCACAACCGGGTCACGATGACGGTGCCAATTAAGCGCAATATTAGGAACTGGATGTCCTGCGTTTAGTTTAACCTGCATGATTAAAAGTTGTATTACGGATCTGTAATAAAATTCAAATGTAAACTATAAAGGATTCGAAATTTACCGGGACAAAATGACATCCTCCAACGAAAGCCATACTCACTTCCTTGATCTGGAGATTTGAGGCCGGAGGCGGTGATCTTAGCGGTAGGAAAGTTAGGCATTGGGCAGTGGAAATGAAAAATAACACTAAAGTAATCTCGACACTATCAAATGACCCATGTCGGGCAAAGTCATCCAGTGGTCAGAACTTGGAAATTCTCTAAAATAGTTTATTAACTTTTGTAGCTCAACAAAATGATCAACACTTCCAAATAGACTAATATAGGGTAGCTCATGTTCGTCTAGCTCGGTTAGCAAGTCTCTGCGAATTTGACTCCATTGATCTTCCCCGAAGCCAAGGCTATCTGTGATGACTCTAAACCCACAATTTCCGTCCGACTTAACTTCACCAACATTAGTGATATAGGAAAGAAAGAAATTAGGTAGTGAATCTTGATAACGAAATTTGGGTATGCTTGAATGGAATATGGGCTCGGGCTCCAAAATGAAAGAGAGTTCGGATACCGAAGCTTCCGCTGATGTTCTAAAACCCAGAGTGGATTCCTGTAAACACAAAATTTAAAAGTTAAAAAAAATATGAAATCCGTTGAGACATAATACTGCACATAAATGGTTTACCTTCTGTATAGGCTTCCGCTTTGGCATTAGCTTTGTTGGCCAATATTTTCTTTGAACAACCACTGCTTTCATCAATGGAGAACGACTATCAGTTTCAGAAGCAATTAGCTCAAAAGCACAAGGATTCCGTTTTGTAGAGTAGTCGTGTTTCCTTTTTCGGCGCGCAACGTGTGGTGTCACCTTCGGAATAGGATCAGCAAGTGAAGAACTTGCTGGATTTGAAATTTCATTCAACTTCTTTAACCTTCGAGCTTGTTCCTCGTGATCACATTTAAGCAAGTTAAAAATAAATACCTCCACATCTTTTTTGTAATTTAAACAATCAACAGCCGAAGCTTTGACTGGGAGCATGTCAAGTTTTCGCCAATGGAGGTCAATGCAATCCAATGGGATTGCTCGATTATCTCTCTGGTACATTGCAATTTCATGGGCACATGGCAAGTTATGCGTTTGCCTAATTATGCAACCGCATTCAACTGCATCCATTCCGATACTAGCCGCTCTTCGTAATTGATTCAAAATCAGATTTAATGCATATATAGATATTACACCCAGTAGTTCTCTAAATTCTGGCAACATGAAATTTCGATTAAATATTGTAAGGCTTTTTTCAAAAGATGCCTTAATCTCAGTATGTTGCAATTCAAGTAAAGAGTGAATGTTGCTCCAGTAGTTTTTGAAGTTGCCTTGACTCGTTCGAAGTTGCCGCTTCAATTTTGCATGAGCACTCTCCGCTCGATCAGTTGTTACATTATCCCTGTGGAGACACGTATTTGTCCAGTAAGCAACAAATTTATCTTTATATGGATCCAACCAAGTCTTCGTTACATATTCAACTGCATCTGGATATGCTCGGAATTCATTCATGAGTAAAGTCCGAGTTGAATCGTACTCCTCAATAGTTTCAGATAACATTATCAACTTCCAAATTGAGAAAAATTTCTCCCATTCTGTTTTCTGTTCCAAATATTTTTTGCAATGAGCCAACACATTACGGTTGATATGCCATCTACATAGTAAATGCCGACTTGAAGGAAATATCGATTGAACAGCATTTACTAGTGCTAAATCTCTATCCGTTACTATCACACATGGATAAATTTCATTAATAAATAGTCTACGTAACTTATCAAGTGCCCATGCATAGTTTGTTTCCCGTTCTCTTTCAAGAAAAGCGAAAGCAACACAGAATGACATATTCGTCGATGTTACGCCAACTATTTCAAGTAACAGGTATTTGTACCTGTTTGTTTTATAGGTACAATCTGGGATGATAACTCCTGGAAATGCACGTAGAAGCTCCACACCAACCGGATCAGCCCAAAATAGGTCAGTTACTGCTTCGGTTTGGTTATTGCTGCGATGCCACTCAATATACTTGCATTCTGAAATTTTAAATAGCAAGTGTTGCATTTGCGTTCTACCCCCCTGTTCATTAACCCGAAACTTGTGTCGTGCATTATAAATTGTCTTCATCGTTGATGCATTCTTCGGATCCTTCATCTTCAAAGATGTCAGGATATCTTTTGGTCGTACATGACATTTCGACAGCTCCATTACAACAGAAGTCTCGCTTTGGGTTAGTCTTCCTGCATATGAGTGTCCCTCAAGATATTCTGCTGCAAGATGATTATGCGTACCGCATATAACCATCAGTTTCCACTCAGACCCCTCAGCAGATGTTTATTGACCCTTTAGCTTAAATGGGCATCCACATTTTTTGCTACCCCTGAATCCTTCATCATCCTTTAATTTTTTGAATCTTGAACTTCTGCCTCTTTCACAGCCAAACCAGGTTCTTCCCTTCTTATAATGACCTCCACTATCCGATTTTGAAACAATTATCACCAATCCTAACGTCTTTCCCGTATCACGAACCCAATTTGCAAGCTCTTCTCGATTTAAAAAAGTCTACAATTACAGTGATTCAGTTAGACATATCCGCATTATATATTATATACACAAAATCGACTATATCATCGTACCTCACTTGTTGTGAACGCCGAACTATAATCAACAGCTAGCTCGCTCTGATCTTGGTTACAATGTATTGAAGGTTTATCCTATTAACCAAAGTACACATAATAGAATGATCATTAGAACGGCTGCAAAATCAAAATTGTTCTTCCTAATCGATCTTTATTTTAATTAAATCTATTCATTTTAAATTAAAACTTATAGAAATTAAAATCAAATTATCGATTCATACCTCCAGTGACTTTTGATCGTCAAAAGAAACTATTGCTAAGTTGTGCAACTCCATTTTCTTCTCCATCAACGTGGGAAAGAATTATTTTTACTTTCTTCTAAGGTTAGATAATAAAAGAACCGATTTAAGCTAAATGTAGATTTTAATTTTTGTATGGATTGGTGAGTTTGAGAATTTTTTTTTTTTCTCCCTCTTTTTCTCCTCAGCGCCTCTCACCCTCTCTGGAGAACGCGGGAAAAAAATGGACAGCAGGGAAGATGAAGAAGACAATGGGAAGGGTATTTTTGACCTAAAAAATTAATGACAAAACTGTAAAAAAAAAAAAAACTTTTAAAGTGGGCTCACTAAGAGATTTCTTGTGCCCATCTAGAAACTCCCCCCCCCCCCGGCCCCCTTAATAAATTTTCCCAGAGTCCTTTTTCCCTTCTGATTTGATCGTCTCGCCGATAAATCCATCGATTCTCTCTCTCTCTCTCTCTCTCTCTCAATCGATACCTTCTAGCTGCTTCGGATGAATGCTACAGTTAAGTCCAAGGTAACCTCAACGACCCATCGAGTATCTCTCCAAATTTTTACTTCTTCATGTTTTTTGACTTTGGCGATTCTTTGTGGTGCTAATTTGATCCTTTTCTCGAAACGATCACGAATTTCACGTCAAAATTCGATCTTTGTTGTTTCCTTTTCATTGGATTTTACAAATTTTTTTATGTCTTTTTTAGAAAAATTCTTTTGTTTCCCATGTCAGGAAATCTTCTGTGAGATCTTTTTTGTACTAGAGAAACGATTTGGGTACTCTCCACCAGAATAAAAAAGTGTCCTTTTTAACTCTAGTTTTTCCTTTCTTTTTTTCAAAAAACAAATATCTTTTTGTGTCTTTTCTAGTACAGTCTGTGATCTCATTATCCACTGTTTATTGCTCTGTGCTGATAAATTTCAGTTGATTCTAAGATCGTAAAAGCTTGGTGGAAATATTTCCTCTTAAGGAACTGTATCAGCTTCTCTGTTTGTTCTAAGGGTTCCTGTTTGTTCTAAGGTTCCTTTACTAAACTAATTAGTGTCCATTAATTCTGATTTTTTTAATCTAATTTATTGACTCTCTCTATTAGTTCCCCAACTGGGTTTTGTCTCTTTAAGTTCCCCAACTGAGTTTTGTCTCTTTAATTTTCTGAATTTCACCAAATTTCCTAATCATCCTATATGCTATCTGTAGTCAGTTTCTTCATCAAAGTTTCAATCTTTATGTGTAATTAGCACCCATATTTGTTTCCGAATTTATCGAACTCTGTCTTTATTTATTATTTCTTATCATTTGCCCTGTCTCATAGATTCTTCCTTCTTTCTAATGTCTCTGCAGGTCTTGATTTAAATTCTTGGTGATTAGAGATGGAAGGAGACAACTATTCTGGCTTCAACAATGGAACGGCCCAAGTTGATCCCAAGGTCCTTCAAAGCTTTCAGAGCAGCTTTGTTCAGGTGCAGAGCATTTTGGATCAGAACAGGTTACTGATCAATGAGATCAATCAGAACCACGACTCGAAGATCCCCGACAGCCTCAGCCGGAACGTCGGCCTAATCCGAGAGCTCAATAGCAATATTCAGAGAGTTGTTGATCTTTATGCTGATCTTTCGAGCTCATTCTCAAAGACAATGGAGAGTTCTTCAGATGGCGATTCGTCTCTCAGATCATCCGATGGCAAATCTGGCATGAAGAGAGTAAGGCCCGTGTGAAGAAATCTTTTTTCGGGAGGTAAGAATTATCTATTGCAAATGGAACGCTGCAGAGGCCTTTATCCTGCTTTTTAAACTAAAAAAGAAGAAGAAAAAGATCAATTGATACCTTGATTGATAGATTGGCAACTAGAAATAATAGGTGTTTACTTTTAATGTAGTACATGCAACTCTTTCTCCATTTACTCTGAGCTCATTGATTTTAATCAAAAGATTGGGAAAAAGAAAATTGAAATTGGATTCCATTCTTCAATGTTCTATATTTTCTTTTATTACATGCATAACAACACACAAGATTGCGGCTGGCTTTTCGCACATTTGCCTTTATAGTAATATAGTATCAGCTTTGGAGTTGAAACTAAAATTGGGATAACGTTTATTAACTTAGGCCTAGTTTTGGTTATACAAAGAGTTTCACTTAAGTTGGATCTGGCTCTAGTTTGCGTACGAGGTTTGAAAATGTGAGTTTCACCATAGGTCATTGCATAAGTGTGGAAAAATCCGATCTTAGTGGATTTTTGATTTTGGAGTTATGTAGGGTGGTCTTAAATTTTACAAAACCGGAGTTTAAAAACTCCATTCTAGATACTCAAATGGGTTATAGGTAAAAATAGAGTTTCAAGTTGAAACTCTTCAAAACTGCCGTGGTTCCACTTAGTGAAACCTTCTACCCAAACTAGGCCTTGTTATGGTAATTTATCATGGAGCGCTGCCAAGGTTAGGACGGTTGAGAGATGACCTCACACCAACGGGAAACCATTGTTCAAATTTTAGCATATCCTTCAGTATCTGGTGATATAGGACTTACTTGATGGTAGGAGCCCCTCTTTGTGGAACAGAGGTCACCGGTTCAAGATAGTCTACGTACACGCGTTAGAGGTAATTCTCTCTTATTTAGTGAAAAAAATAGAGGGATCATCCACCTCATTCATTATAGAGCTCAATTGCTTCATTATGTGCGTTTGGATATTTATCCTCCTTTCGTCGTGATAGCATGTACCTCTCTTGTGCTAAAGCCTAATTTTTTTAGCTTAAATGGTGGGTAGTTTGCTAAAAGCTAAATTCTACAATAATATTGTTTTGAGAGTATGAGATTCAATAATATTTATTTTTATACACCAAGGTTTAAATTATATATCCTAAAAATTAATGATGTATGATATTGAAATCAGCAATATCAGTGTATTGTGCTGGCAATATCAAAAATGTCTACAATATTATACTGATATTATGTGACATTTCATATATAAGGTACTGCAAAATTCAATATATTTACAACTGTTAGTGATATTCAAAACCTTTTTTTTTTTTTTTTTTTATGTTTATTAGTATGTTGATGTGCTTGAGGGCGAACGCCATTTCATTTGGCGCTCTGTATACCTTATTTTATGCCTTTGGATATGAATTTTGTTCCTCGCGTAAATCATATCATCTTACCTCTTTTATGAATTCTTTGCCAAGTGGAGTGTTAAGCATTGAATCTTGAGTTTAAGTTGCATGATGGAAAATACAGGTCTATCTACTTGCCAACTAGTGGTCTTGTTTTCATTACGGTATTATTCTTCTGCTTTTCTCGCTGATACCTTGGTCGAAAAGTAAGCACCAACTCATTACATGTATCAAGTTTCTCAAGGTGGAAACAAACCATGATCTATAACAACTCGGATTACATTACGAGTCCTTAAACTGCATACGAAGTAAGTCTACCGTAAGTCTAGAGATGGTAACGGGCGTGTCCTTATACAAAATTTTAATTTAAAAATAAAAAATTCTTTTTTTTTTCTAATTCTAAGTTTTATATAGGGTCAAAAATTGGTCGGTGCCATCCTTACTTGAGTCACATGATTGTACTCAAAATGAGGATATGAGATGACCAAATATTGTTCCATAAGAAGTAAAGAAGACGACTAGATTAGATAGCTCTAAGGCCCACCGATTATCCCCTGAAGTATCTGGCACTATGATTTTAAACAAATATACCTACACGTAGTAGACAAAACAATGCATCATGCTTGCATGCCTATCTTTGCCCTTTGCCTAAGCGGTGGTATTCACTATTCAGAATTCATTCATGTACCAAACTTTGTTAGCAATCTGAGATTTTGTTTTGGGATGATTTATAGGGATGAGAATGGACGGGTCCAAGGGGCTAATTTATGATTCGTTCTATTTAAAATTTTGAATTAAAAGTAAAATATTTCGATGGGTTGTCTGTTGTCAATACTCACATTCAGGTAAAAGTTTCATGTTGTGAGTTCGATATGTATACCTCCACATAACACTACTTCTCCATTAATTCTGATTTAGTTCGTTTCTTAATAGTCTAACGCATCCACATATTGATCTTTTGTGAAATTTATTTCGGCTGATTCTCCTACTTTGAATTTAATACCGGAGTTATTGGGAATTCCTTGTGTTTATGGGAGTGCTTGATTTCTTACTTCACGACTACTTTGAATAAGAGACTACTTTGAATAAGAGAAGAGGGCATTCGAGATTACATTCTTGACATTTGATGCTTAATGATGAGTTTGCTCATTCTGCGGCATTTTGGCTATGAATCACTCCACTAAGGTAGTTATTTTGGAGACGCTATTGTTTTTGAAACTCGAAGGATTTCGACTGTTCGAGACTTGCAATAGTGAACTAAAGCACAATAATGTTCTGTTTATATTTGATTTTGTTAGTTTTACTAGAATGTGCCCCAACAGAAGCAATGATCAATTGCAGAATAGTTCATCTCATCTTTTTTCAGAGACAATAGAGGGTGCATTGTTGCTAATGTACTCCTCTTAGGCCGTAGTTAACTAGCGTAACACTTTTGAGCCGTACAGAAATGAGAAAATACTCCATCTCTATGAGTTCAAAAATGCTTGGTGATTAACAATTACATATACAAATAGGTTTATCAATTGGGCCAAAACATCAAAAACTGTTGACCATTTTAGTTCCTTTTTCTTTTCCCACTTGCATGCATGCATGCATGCTGATAAATAAAAGACTACTTGCAATAGGATAAGCGTTAGGAGATCCATTGTTATGATCATCTTGAGATAGAATTGTTAATTTTATTTGGTGAATCTCAGGCAGAAGTAGATGGCAACTTGGCCGGCCATGTTTTTTCTAAATGGAAATTTATCAAGTTCAAGATAAAGATATTATGGTAACCTTTTTGTTTGAAAAAGAAAGTTAGTAAAGAGTGGCGTAAACAGTAAAACAAAATTTTTGCTTCCAATAATTTGAGATTCAAGTGGAGAATGAGCACATCGGACAGGACAACTTCTAGTTCAAATGGTACTAGATAGAATTAAATAAACCTATGCATACTTCATGTAAACGTTTTGCAACCATTATGCATCTTTCTCCTAATTTTCAAAGTGAGCCCAATTTTTTTTTTTTTTTTTAAGGGAATAATAATAAACACACAAGTTCAGATTTGTAGAACTTGACCTGAGCCAATTATTTACATGTTACTTCAAAATTGTTCTTTCTTTTTTTTTTGAGACAACTGATTTAAACATGCATATGGCTTTGAAATGGTCCAAAGGCTAGAGCACCAGAACCCAAAATCTCCAGTCCCTCAATCAAACCCCCCCCCTCCCTTCATTCACTTCCACAAAGCAAACACAGGCGCCCTGCGAGGCCTTGGCGCCGACGCCACCACCCAGTTCCCGCTCCCATTCTCACCATTCTCGTGCTTGGGGAAGAAAACCCCCCTGCCGACACGGTCTGGCGTGTTCGAAGCTGCAGGTTCAGGCTGAGAATGCCCTGCACATCATCTCTGAGAAGTCCTCCGCTGCGCCGCCTGAGCTCGAGCTTGGGAGGTCTGGCCTGTGGGGCTCTACTGAAGAGTCGTCGACGGACTTGGGAGAGCGTTTAGCGAGGTCCCCTGCAATCAGGTGGGCGCTCGAGCAGATTCTCTTCACGTCGTACCTGCTGATGTCGAAGTTGGTTACTGCACTGACACCACGAAACTTGATTGCAGCAATGTCGTACGCCTCTGCAGCCTCCTCTTGAGTGCCTGTGGCAGAGAATCGATGAGTAGTTAAAGTGGCGGTAGCTAATTTTTATGTTTCCATGAGTTACAGGATTGCAAATAAATCGATAATTAATGGGTATTTACTGAAACAAACTTGGGGAGTTGCTAAAGGGGCACACCTTTTTTCCCTAGTGAACCCACTTTTCAATGTTATTTTAGTCTCACTGGAAACTTGTGATGGCCAATCGGTATTGGATCCTAAATAAACTGCAATTTCGGGTTTGGATCCTAAATGTCACATCATATCTAAGTGTTCATATCAGGACTCGCTTGTAATTCCCAAGCGAACCCTACAAATTTACAGTGTGGATGAATCTTGAGTGAATCAAGTTGTTGAGAATGGGCACGAATTTATTCAAAATTTTGAACTAGAAAATAAGAATTTTATTTTTAATTTAAAATTTTGAATAATATGTGGAGGTTTCTATTCTCATCCTAAGCACATTACCTATTGCCGCAATTCTTTGGTGCTTATCGATTAAGTGTAACCATAGAATATTTTAAAACAAATAAGGCAATGTTGAAATCCTCATTCACCGTGTAACATATTTTGTCAGCTCATATTTTGTCAACTCATTACTCTTGTTTAAAACCTAGTCTTTATGAACCGTCCTCTTTCCCTATGTGTAGTCTTTAACTTTTTTTTTTCTTATATGTAATATTTCAATTTCTATTGAAATGAAAAAAGACGACATTTGGTGTCTTCCTCTCAAAAAAAAAAAAAAAAAAAAAGATTAACTCTACTCCAACAAGTTATTCTGGCTACTCTCTGTCTAGTAACCTAATCCACTTCCAAAATTCAAAAATTTCTTTAGAAGTTCAAGTTATTTTCTAAATGTAAATCATCGATAGATGTAGAAATTGAGAAGTGAGAATACTAACTAAATGTTCCAAGATACAAATCCTTGTTGCCAGCCACCCTCCCAATTCTAGCTTGCCATCTCCCATGCTGGTGGTGCCTACGGACACACGCAACGCCAATGCCAACAGTAAATATGAGAACATATGGGTCGAGTAAATGAGAAGGCTGTGAGAGTTCAATGCTAAAGTTGGTTATGATAGTACCTCGTCACCCCTCTGTACACAGACGCCCCTCTTGAAAATCCACTGCTTTTCCTGAAATCAAACATATTTGTTCGTCAAATTATGCATTTAACTAACGATACTAACTGAATTGTGCGACAAACCTTCTTAAATGAGCAACAAACTCTTGTTTGGTCATGCGTTTCATCTCCTCCAGCTCTTTCTCATATGTGCTCAGCTGACAACAAATCAGCGATAATTCATTAACTCCGCATATAAATGTAATTAGCTTATAAATTCAATAGCAACTTACAGGGAAATTGATATGAGTTGCAGGGCCCCAGTACTTGAGTGCAGCTAGATCGTATGCCCTTGCTGCTTTATCTTCTTTATCATAACCCCCTTAATAAAATACGCAATACATGGTAGAAACCCAAATCAACATAAGAATATAGCAAGTTTGTTACTTATTAACAATTCAAGCTATCATAACATTATTCTCTTACCTAAGTACACTGCCAAATTGTTGTAGCAGCAGCCAACAGATGAAAATCCATACGAAAACAACAAAGTTAATTGAAATTTTCAAAATCAAAGATTCAAAATCGGAAAAAGAACAGTAATTGAGAGACTTCAGTTAGTTAGCAGGATGAGAATGAGCAGACTCAAGTGCCCAGCTTTATTACCTTGTCTTCCCTTTCGAGTCTGGCCTTCCTTTCTACAGCTGTTATCCCACAAATGAGCTTCATATCTCCCAGTCCACCTATGCCTTTGCAAACTCAAACCGTAAACATCAACAATTTCCCTAAATATAATTAACAACGCCCCCGGATAATAGAACAATTCAAAATCCAATATTTTACCTAGTAACTCCGCGGTACTGAGAAGTTCTCTGCCCAGACGACTCAACAGACTTGCGAGGGGCAGAGTCCTGGCTGCTGGCCTTGGCCACGGTTCGCTTGCAGCTGTCAGCAGGCACCACGGGCGATGGTTCAGCTACCAAATTCCCACTGGACTCAGCCTGCAACCCAGGGCTCACCGAAAGGCTCAGTGCTTGCACATTGGGCTCATCATGGCTAGGCTCAACCAGTTGCAATTTTACCTTCTCAGTCACGGTTGCAGGATACGGGTTTTGTCGGAGCCACGATTTGAAACTCGACAAGGAGGTTGCACCACCATCAAGCCCAATGAATGGAGGGTGGGTGTAGGAGTCGAGCAACGGGCTGAAACAAGGAGGGGCATTGACATTGATCCCTGTAGGGCTCTGGTAGTAGTATCCATGAATAGAGGGGAGAGGCCTTGGGCTTTGGATTTGGCTCTCCTCATTTGTGTTCTCAGAGTAGCAACCTAAGAAATCTGCAAGCTTTGGCCCCTTTGCCTCCTCTTTGCTACCTCCATACCTCCAATCTATTAATTTATCACAAAAATTTAAACCATGTAAAGTTAGCTAAAAATTCAAACCATATAAATTTAGATAAAATTGGTAGAGATTATGAAACTAGTAGAGCTACCAAGAGCTAGAGATTAGATACAATCTCAGTACTGAAACTATTTAAAGGACACTAAGAATGACTAGGAGACATGCATTTAAAATAAACTGACACAAAGTACTAAAATCTATGAGAGGGAGGTGTTGAGACCTTGAAGAAGTGTCCAGATGAATTTGTTGTAGACAAATGAACTTGAAAAGAATATAAGACGTGATTAAGTAAAGCTCATCTAGAAGTAGATTAAGCATATGAAATAATTAATTAATTAACTCACTCTTGATTACTCCTAATAGGCTGGCTAAAGCTTCACATCACACAAAAAAACAGAGAAGATCTCAAGAAAACTACACTCAACAACATATTAAATTAAAAAAGATCAAAACCCAAGCCATGTCAGTAACAAGGGGACCAAGAACACACAGCATAGAAATTGCATAACTCATTTAATAGAAATTTCCAAGGGACATTAGAGCTGAAAAAGAAAAGGAATTTTTTTTTTAAAAAAATAATAAAAAAAAATCTATGATTATGAAGTCAAAAACCCTGTCAGCATAAGCTAATCACAGGTTACCAAGAAAACAACAGTCCTAAAAATCTCTATAAAAATGTACCTAATTAACTAGTTCTGAAACTTGGAAGGTAGAAGTACATGCAAACTGCAAAATCTAGAACACACAGAGAACCCATTTAGCAATAGTAGAGTAATATAAATATATATATATATATATATAAGAGTATATACCTGAGTTAGGGGCAGTATGGTGATTATCAGCAGAGTTAGAGGGGAAGTTTGGATCCAGGAAGCAAATGGAGCCATCTGAGCTAATGGGCATAGCAGCAAGAGGAGCAAAGTCAGTAGGATGATGATCAGTAGTAGTCATGTTGTGGTGGTGATTTGCAAAGGAGCTGCAGCTCTCATCTTGGCTTGGGACAGTCGTAGTAGTAACTGGTGATAGAGAGAATCCAAGCCCACTGCTCATCTGATGATGAGGGTGGTGATGATTATGATCCATAGTCAAATAATTTAATAACTAACAAATCTAGGAACCAAGAAGGAAAGCTAAAATAATGAGGAGGAGGGCGATGAGAGGGAGTGTTGGATAGTTTCAAAGTCCAATGCTAGCTCATGGGAGTTTACAGAGGAGCACACCATTTTTCCATAGTGATCCCACTTAATACCGAAAGTCCGGACTGAAACTACACTGCAAAGTGGGCTGACTAGGAAAATTGGTGTCCACCTCTAGAAACTCCGCTAGCTCATTGTTTTGGAGATGGCTGCTGTTTCCTTTGAACCCTTCAAGAATGTGAGAGAGAGAAGGAGGGCGGTGGGGGATGGGGAGTTTTCTAAAGAAGCACACTATGTTTCTCAGTGAATCTATTTTACAGTGTTATTTTGGAAATCGGGCTTATTAAGAAAGAAGGTGTGCTCCTTTGGAACTCCCGGGGATGCAACCCAGCAAGAATATGGGCCTGGGCTTCTCGGAATCTGGGATGCTGTAAGTTATAGAAATTGAGGGGAGTTTCTAGATGGACACAACATTTTTCCCAGTGAGCACACTTAAAACTTCTATCAAATTACAATTTTGCTATCGAATTTTTTAGACCAAAATGCTCATATCTTTCTCCTTCCTTCTCCTTCTCTTCTCAAACTATAGTTCAGTTAAAAAAAAAAAAAAAAAAAAAAAAAACCCTAAAACCCATAAGAAATAGTGGAAGAGAATTAGCGATGGCGTTGTCTGGACCGGCGATGACGAAGACGGCGGCGATAGGCAAAAGGAAGAGAAGATAGGTTTGATAGTTTTGAATTTAGAGAAGATAATAGAAAGAGGAATGAGAAATTGGGTATTTAGATTAGACAAGATTTTTTGGAAGAAAAGAAAAGAGGAAGAGGAAGGAGGAAGAGTAAGAGAACATGAGAAGAGGAAAGTATCAGTCATTTTTTATCCGGGCTAGACAGTCTGGATCAACCAGTATGATTCAGACTAACAGTCCCGGATCACTTCAAATTGATCCGGGACTATTAGTTCGGATCGAGTACGTGGGAGAGAGGATGAGATGAAAGGATATTTTAGAAATAATAATGTACTCACAAGAAAAAAACCTTCTCTTTTCAAAAGAGAATGTGTGCTTACTAGGAAAAGTGGGCTCACTAGAAAAAAAAGTTTTACCCATCTAGAAATTCCCAAATTGAGGCAGCTAGCAATATAATATGAATAAAATAAAGAGACCAGCTAGTTTTATTTCCCCTTCTCTCTCTCTCTTGAGGATTAGGAGTCACCGACTCCCTAGCTCCTGAGTCCTGGCGATTTTGGTGAGTTACTCGGTGTAGCAGAAGACAAATTTGGAATTAAGAAGAATAAGGCTACACGGGGCAAACAATGCAGTCCCGCGCGGGGATGATAGCCTCACAAATGCAGGACTAATTCAGTTTCTAAACATGATTTCTTTTTTATTTTTACCAAAATTCCAACTCCAATCATATTCAATTATCCCGAATTAAAGATTTCAGATCCATACAGTTCAGATATTAAATCAAAATGGAATTCCATTCTTATCTTTTAAGAAAACCCCTAAAAACTATGAATAGGAGCCAAAGGGGGAATTTGGGTATCTTTGCAGGCCCTCAAGTTGATTTTTACGCAAAGCATGCCAACCAACATTAAGAAGCCGCCGATCAGAAGCTTTCTCGTTCAAAACTAATCTAAGTATTAGATCGTTAACGGATTACAAGATCGATATTTCATATTCACGTCAAAAACCCACACATTTTGTGAAAGAGAGAAATATTATATAAGTCATCTCCTTTGTTTTCTATTTTCTTTTCATTGTATTTTGAAAAATTATTGTAAATTTTATAAATCCAAGACAATGGAAAAAAGCGTGCGTTTTGCGAGGAACACGCGGTGGGCTGTTCCGGAAGTTACGTAGCAATTCGAGGGTTCATAATTCTTGGCGATTTTTGTGATTTTATTTCGTTAACTCGCCGATTAATAAAATATGGGAATATATTCACTGTTTAAGCTAGGGAAAAAAAAACTATTGTTCCTCTCTCTTTGTTATGTGCATGGTATATTTTTAATGTTTTTTTAAGTATATTTGTTTGCATATGTTTGTTTATGGGTCATGATACCTTTATTCTCATGGTCCATATGCAAAGAAAGAAGCTCACCCCTAAAGAGTAGTACATTTAATCTTTGTTAATTTGAAGTTGCTACATGCATCTCCAACTAAGATGTTCAATTTGTTATGAGGGATATTTTTGATGAATTGGAATTGCTTGTGGGATAGTTTTTTCTCTTTTGTTTTAGGTTGAAACGATATAACGAGAAATAACAGAACGTCTGTTTTACATTGGAAAATCGAAAAGCAAAGATGAATCGAGAAAATTACGAAATCCAAAAACTCGATCATACTACGTCATACATGCATAAAATGTGCGGGATAGTTTTTTTTTTTAGTTTTTAGTGTCATAATTTTGACACAACTATATGCAAATGAAAAAAGTACTTGTTTTTGCCACAGGTGCAATATAATTAATGAGCGTAACAACTTCACTATTTTTTTTCCAAATTGGGAGATATTTCGAATTCGGTGAACCTTAAGTTGTATTTGTTTGAATAGAAGTAGAATAGAAATAGTAGAAATAAAACTATTTTCACTACTTCAATCACTTATTTGGCCCAAAAAAAAGTTGAAAGTTTATATGTTGAGCTGGTGCTTATGCAGCACTCTACTTTCAAATTTTTCTTCCCCTCATTTTGGTTTGGAAAAACTCTAGGAATTAAATGATTAAGATAACAAAATAATTTTTAATTTGCATGCCATCATTACCATTTTAAAATTATATTTTATATATGAAAAACAAATAAAATAATATAAGTATATTTTAATTAATCAATTAAATAATAATCAAATCCACTCCCTAATACAATTTTTTCTTCCAAAATAAACATACAAATATAAGAAGTAATATCTTCTTTTACTTTCATCTTCTAAACAAATCTATATTCATTTTATTTAATTTTAACTTTGTCCTCTTCTCCCTCCTTTAAGACTTCCACCCAATACAAACCAAACCACCCACTTTCCTGTAGTTCTGCTCAGTATCTCTCTCGGTTGTTGTCCTATTGTGTATGGTTGCACAACAGTAGCAGCAGTTGCAGCTGTTACGCAACCATGCATAACAGCAACTACTGCACAGAGGAGGAGGGCACAATACAGTGGCATAAGGGAGGTGGGGCTTAGTGGGAGCAAGCAGGAGGTTTAAGGGGAGTCTTTTAACTTATCAAGGGCGAATTTGTTTTTTAACTGCATATAAGCCATTCCCCTAAATGGTTGATTAGCTCCACTAACGGTCAAGGGATTAAATTAGAGTTTCAAATTTGAAAGATAATAAGTTCTAGTATGGTACAGAAAATCTAATTGTAATTAATCTTTTTTTTAATGTATTACAGATGTGCCAAATTGGTTGTTAACATACTCTTTTTTTTTTTTAATAGCAAAACTCTGCGATGGAAAGCTTGCGTGCAGATGCAATGAAAGAGTTTAAAACTAAAACCTACCATCTGCACAAAGGAACAGAGGAAGGGCAACAAACCTGCAGCCTAATTAATCTGCTAATGGATCTAGTAGAGTTTATTAGGCCGTAAAGTGAGACTAATTAATATCTGGCAAAAGAGTTGGCATGCTGGCTCTTAGTTAGGAATGAGAATTGACAGATCTAAAAACCAGCTCTTAGTCCACTCCATTCAAAAATTTGAATTAGAAAAAAAAATATTTTATTTTAATTCAAATTTTTAACTACTATAGGTCTAACGATCCATTCTCATTTCTATCTCACCTAAAGTATGTCATGAAAGATAAAACACAAAAATATTCTGCACTTTACCCTCTCAAGTTAACAAAATGTAGCAAAGCCCATAAGTATGCGACATATATAAGGACAGATTCTAAATGAGCATGCCACTTGACTTGACTTAGTGAGCACACATTTCTAAGTCGGTGATTAGTTTCTGAATGGTTTTCAAATGATTCGTGAATTAGTCTCCAAACGATTTTAAAGTATGAGAAAGGAGTGGATTCTACGGTTGGGCACTCCTAATTGCTCAATCAAACTGTATACATACTTTATTGATCCAGAGACTAATCACCGACCAGGACAAAAGACAGAGTCAAAAAAATTTTGACAAATTTGTAATTTTTTACAAAGTCCAGTGGCGTGCTCATTTAGAATTTCCCTACGTAAGATCAAACCCTAATGTACTTGCACTCACAAGCTTTGAACGCCTTAATGTACTCTCTCAAAACGCCCGACCCCCTTCCCTCATTCAAATCTCTTCCCCATTGCCAAACTCCTGCTCCTTATCTTTTGCAGGCGTTCTTTTGGAGCACCTGGCCTCGTGAGTTGACGGGTCCCTGCATGCCCTGCGCCTGGATTCCAAAGGGGTCGACGCCAGGACAAAGATCCCAATTAGCCCAAAACCCCACGCACAACCCAACAACCAAGCGCACCCTACCCACATGCGAACGAGCCAGATACATTGGCTCCTTTATGGGAATTTCTTTAGGAGCACACCACTAATCTTATTAAACACACTCCATTAAGTTGCATTATGAAAAACTTATTCTTGTCTTCAACCCATTGGGTATTACTAACCGACCAGCCAATATCTCATCCGGTATTTAATACATGGACGAACTTTTATCTGGTCCGATATTAATTTCCGACCAGTAGTTTTTTTCACCTAACTTTTTTCTTTGCGGGCGCAGAAGAAGAGGCACCAAGGCGGAGGCGAGGACGCAGGCATGGGCACGAAGGCATGCTCGTACAAACGGAGCAAGTAATCGGACGTGGAAGGCAAGGGAAGGAGAGATCTGGGTTTTTTTGGGATTCTTAAACGAGGCCATGGGAGAGAAGAAAGAGAATAAAGTTGAAAATTTTTGGTGTATTCTCTAAGAAAATTCTTCATTTTTCAAAAAATAAAAAAGAATTGGTTCGGATGTGTTTGTTTGCATTGAAACAAAATTAAAGTAGTGAAAATAAGGTTACTTACATTACTTCAAGTGTTTGTTTGGTCAAAAAGTAAGTTGGAAGTTACTTCTTAATTGATGAGGTGACGTCTAAGTGGCACTTCACTTCCAAAACTTTCTTCATCATACTTTAATATTGAAAGTAAACTAGAATGTAAAAGAAGAAAATAAAAAAAATATTTTTTATTTGCATTTCATCGTTATCTTTCAAAAATATATCTTTATCTCTAATAAATAAATAAAATAATATAACCTATATTTATTTAATTAATTAAATAGGGATATTTACTAGTTTGTCCCTCAAATCTTTATATATTATGATTTAGTCCCCCAAATCTTCATATTTAGGATTTAGTCCCCCAAATCTCTCAAGTTACTACAATTTAGTCTCCCTCCCCAAATCTTCCAAATTTTTGACCTGATATTACCATTTTACCCCTCCTTATTCATTCTTTCTCTTCCTCCTCTCTTCCTCCTCTCTTTTCCTTTTCTTCATTATTCCTCCTCTCTTCTCCTTCTCTCTTCCTCCTCTTTTCTCCCAATGAAGAAAAGAGGAGGAAGAGAGAAAGAAGAGAGAAGGAGAAGAGAGAAGTGATAATGAAGAAAAGAAGAAGAGAAGAGGAAGAGAGGAAAAATAGAAAGAATGAATAAGAAAGGGTAAAATGGTAATATCAGGTTAAAAACTTGGGGGATTTGGGAACGAGAACTAAATTGTAGTAACTTAGGAGATTTGGGGGACTAAATCCTAAATATGAAGATTTGGAGGACTAAATCATAATATATAAATATTTGAGGGACAAACCAGTAAATACCCTAATTTACCAACACACTTTCTTATTTCAATAAAGTAACAAACAAATATAAGAACAGCACTTTTCTTTTACTTCAATTTTATAAATTACTTTTCAATTTCTTCGTTGCCTCCACTGTTTTCAACTTGCCTCCACTATTTTCAACTTGCCAAACACACCCTCAGTAAGGTGTGCTCTCTAAGCTAGTGGTGTGCTCGTTTTGGAATTCCCCTCCATTGTATGTACATACATATCTGCAGTAGTCTGCAGCTGAGCTGACAGAGATAAAGAGAGATTTTTGCGAGCAGAGACAGAGACAGGGAAAGGAGAGAGATAGAAAGAAAGTGAAATTTTATGGCCTCGATCGGAACCTGTGCCGGCCATTTTAGAGCAGATCACGATCTCACAGCAACAGCAAGAGGTCTTCCCCTGGGGAAACTCTAAATGCGCACCACATTTTTCTGAGTGAGCCCCACATTCTATAGTAAAGTGGTTTAAACACAGGGGAAAATGGTGCTCACTAACACGAATGTGGTGCGCATTTAGAATTTCCCCTTCCCTTTGGTGTTAAAGGCTAGTTATCTGGCTACTGGGACTAGCCTACAGTGTGAGACTACAAGGGATGCGGTGATATTTTTGTTACCGAGGCAGCCATGGCTAGTCCGAGCCTGATCCGTGGAATCTTCTCACTGGATTCATTCAAATCTCGAAGTATTTGATCACAGATCTAATGGAAGTGGGGTTTGGTATTGTTTTCCTTATATGTGGTCATGCTCGAGCATGGGTAGGTTGGTGGATTTGCTACTTTTGTGATGGTGTAGTTAAGAATATTGGTGAGAATCTAGTACTACTACTCCACATGAGAGAACATGCAACGGTGTGAATTGTACGTTCGTCTGGGTTCGGATTAAAGCTGAACAGAAACCCCAAAAAAGCGATCTGAATCTCAAAACCGAACCGAACCGATTGGTTCAGATTATTCGGTTTTCGATTCGGTTCGGTTTAAAAACCGAAATTAATTATAGATGGGTTTCGGTGGTTTTAGCTCCAACTGAAACCGACCGAAAAAACTGAATTATATCTTAGAAACGAATCAATTTAGATAGTCATTTTTGGCTCCAGAGCACGTCATATGTTTTTGGCTCCAGAGCACGTCATATGTCTCGTAGGCCCCCTTTGCCACTCCATGTCTGGCTCGGCTTGGTCTCGCTCCCTTCGCCTGCCTATCGTAGACAAATGAAACGCTGTCAAAAGCGTCCGTTCACATCAGGAATAGAGGTTGTTTATGTGGTTGCGTCGTATTTCTTTTGTCGGGTTGGTTTCCAGTGTACCGCACCTTGGGTACGATGAAAGAGTTTTTCGAGAAAAGGTCCCAAGGCAGTGACGTGACGATGACGGCTCTTTGGTGAACCAGACTATGTCTATTTTATTGAGCCAATTGTCTCCCCGATTGGTATTTCTCTTGGGGATGGTCAAAGAGATCTCTCCTTTCAATTGAGTGCTTTCAATGCCTTTCTCGGCATCCCTCTATTCTTCTTGTTGGACCGTGCAACGTGCCATCGGACGTTCAACAGGCAGTCTCACAATCGGGCATGAGTATCCGAAAGTTTTCATTGTATACTCCCGTGGGTCGGAAGGCGCGGGGGAAAGAGGGGGACACTCAGTAAATTTCCCATACATACCGAGGCGCCTATCAAAAAGATACTTCGAAGGCTTCAGGATCGGGGTCTCATTAGCCCAAGAAGACCCAAACCCATCCACGTGGCCTCTTTGACTAACGTCAGCGACGGAGACATAGTAAATCGGTTCGCGGGTATCGCGATAAGTCCTATGTCCTACTACAAGTGCCACAACAACCTTTACCAAGTCCGAACGATTTCTGACCACCAGATCCGCAGCCATGTTTTCTTTCTGTGAGAATGTTGTAGGACTCTAGAAATTTGTCGAAGCTGAACATGGTCAAAAGATGCCCTAGACGTATTTCGCTTTGATCATTCGACTGTCCGCCGAGTGAAATAGTTCCTCACTAAAGAAAACCGACAGTTCCAATACAACCAAAGAAAGAGATAGATCACATCATCGGCTAAGTGCCAACCCTCCTAATTTGAAAGAGAAAAAGAGTGGAGTTTCGAGAACGAGAATTATATATTTTCTATACGCGTTTGCCTTTTCTTGAACGAATTTCGAGATCTTCCGTCGATTCTTCTTCATTTTCTTCTTCCTCTTCTTCTAAATCGTCTGTCAATTTGTATGACCAACGAGAAACCCTTTTACTGATTTTTTCCATTCCAATAGATTTCTTTCTAATTGTTGTTAGATCGTTTGGATCAGTTGAAATTACATCGAATATAGATTTCAAAGATTTTGTTTTTCAGAAACTCGGTCTCACTGAATCCCCTCAATACCCACAAAACCACATGTCTTTATCTTCCCTATGAGTCTTCTTCATGAGGGATTGATCAGACAAAGATGCATTCTATAAACACCCCAGACGTAGTCTGACTTCTCCTTTTAGTCAAAAGTCAAAAAAACTGGAATGTGCAATCATGAACGATTTAATAACTTCCAAAAAGGATTCCGTAGAAATGGTTTGGATAAATAAGATTCATAGTCTCTTTTATAATGATTCTCGAGAATTAGAACATCAAAAGAATACGTTTGGCTTTAGCGAGAAATTTTTATTGAATTCGATTGGGAATTCCTTAACCTCAATAGATGAATTATCTTTTGAACACGCGTGACGAATTGATTCTGAAAGTCAAACAAAATCTTTGAAATCTATATTCGATGTAATTTTAATTGATAAGCTGACAAGCAACGATTAGTATGTGCAGATGATCCTCGAAGGCTTCCTTAAGTCAGGAATAGAGTCCGGGCGCCGTGGCTAAAAGATCGTCATTGTACACGCCATTGTCACAGTCCTCTTTTTTCGGCTCGCGGGAAGTTTCGCCTCGGCTAGTTAAACGGTGAGCCATCACCTCACCAGGAAAGACTACAGGCTTTCTCGAGACCAAAATAGGACAGTGCCTAAAATGATCAAGCCAATTTATGTTGTACCAAATCCAGTTCCACATGATGCGACAAAATTGTTTGACCGTAGTGAAATATCTCTTTACCCATGAATGCATATGATGGGATGAGAAGAGGTGCGAGAATCACTAGAAGCGCCTGGCCGGCATCTGGTGGATAGGACTTCAGATACAGATACATCTCATTCCGGTCGGTGACTCCTTCTTTCAATGTATTTCTTTTGGGCACTGGCCATTTTGTCTAGTCAATCTTTCTGTCTCTCGGAACTCGATAGAGTCATTCATGGTATGTACTTGTCAAATGGGCTACTCTATGTGAATGGGGTGTTTAATTAAATAGATTTACGTTTTTTTTAACTTAACTGGGTTTTCGGCCCAGGTCCAAAAAATCGATAACCGAACCGAACCAAGCGAACTGAAATATTGGTTTTGGTTTTCACTTGAAATTAGTCAGTTTCGGTTTCGGTTATTACTTTTCGGTTCGGTTGTCAGTTGCAATTTTTTTTTGCAAAAAATCGAACCGGCCGATACACACCCTTAGTTTGGATGCATGTCATGTTAGTGTTTAGATGACAGTAAGGACAAGGATAAGAATTGACAGATGTAAGAGCAAATTTTTTTGGCCTGTCTTTTTGAAAAGTTTGACTTATAAATGAATATTTCTGATTCAAAATTTTAAATATAACAGATCAACAATTAGCCTGTGAACACGTTCATTCCCATCCTTAACTGTGGACTAGTTCACAGATCGTAGTGCTTCTATAAGATGTGGTTGCACTTGCTCTTGCATATAGCTGAAATGGTTAGACGCCAAGCTCTACCATGATGTCTCGACCGATCTCAAATATATCTATACTTGCACAAGGGATCGATGTCTGTCAATTTCAATTACAATGGCTCTGGATCTAAATTGCTCCTATGTCAAAATCTGTTGTTTTGCTATTTGTACCAACTATTGATCTTAAAATCAATGAGTATATTTTAATCGTGTTGGGGATTATCTTTATTTATAGGGGAAAATTGGGCCGGTTTTTAGAACATCTGAGTGGGCCTAATGTATTAAATCTTTTCATAACTGGCTGGCGGCTACAAGGGGCTTTATTGGTCCAGAAGATCATTCTTTATGGGCTTGAACAATTGGGCCTGTTGACCTAGCCTCCGTTAGTAAATAGAAGGAACACCGTGTGTTCTAAGGAATTCCATGCCAAATCTCCTCCTTCGCACCCCAGCCCAGCCAAAGTTTTTTTTATCCCATGGCAACCTTTGGATTATTTTCTCCCATCAAGCATTCTAACTCGTAATGAAATCCGATGCCCAAGGCCCAGTGGCCTTTTTCAACATATGACCCAAATGATTATGCTTCCCTTACGGTGACATGCTTTATATGGGGGGAAGTTATAAACGCACACCCAAAATTTCTAAGAGCACTCCGCAGAAGGCGGGGTGTGTGGGCCCCACCGCTGAGTGAGTGGGCGGGCGTGCCCCTACATATTTGGTGGTGTGCGCCTTTGTGATTTCCCCATTGTATAAGTTTAATTCAGACTTGCCTGGCCTAAGGCCGGGAAATTCTAAATGCGCACGTCATCTTACTAGTGAGCACCACATACTATATAGTAAAGTGGTTTACAACGCTGGGAAAAATGGTGCTCACTAATAAATCTGGTGCGCATTTAGAACTTCCCCCCAAGGCCCTTTCTTGCTTGCCTTTGCTTTTCCTTTCATGGTGGGCATTAGAAAAGACGGAGAGGACGCAGACCGAGAGCCCCCAGAGCCTGAGGGCGAGAGAGAGAGGGAGCTCGCTAGAAATAGTCAGGTACCATTTGCTGATTACTACTTATTTTCTTCATCATAGCCTTTGTCTGCGTATGTGTTTGTGCGTGTAAAATAATGTATCATAATTTTTTTTCACCACGACTTATTTGTGAGATTTAGGTAAGTTTTATTGTGTTCGATCCAATCAAAATTCTTCCTCTAGAATGAATCGTACAGTTAGCTTATTACAATTGAGTCCATGTACAATCAGTTGTTTCAAAAATTAATCATACAATTAAAAGAATCGTTAGATTTCTTGTGATCCACAAATGTAGTGCTCTTGTTGAAGAACAAAGAGGGAGAAAAGAAATGCCCTTTCTTTAGTTAAACCTTTCTAGTTGTGGAAGTGATTTTGGGAACTCTTATTCTAATTAAAGAAACTACTTGATCCTTTGCTAATTTCAATATTGTTTCGCCCTATTGCTTGCTTTATTTTAATTTTCTTAATTAATACAGGAATTTATGTTAGCTCTAATACTGTCTTTATGCAATATATGTATCAAGAAGTTTTCTAGTGGTGGTGATGTTCAAAACAATTTAATGAAGATGTAGATTTGGCATCCTATAGGTTGCGGAAGGATAATTATTGCCTAACTGAGATTTGCATAGAAGACGAAATATTGGGATTAATTTTTTTTAGTATGCTGAAATTGACTTTCTATTGCAACAAGTTGAAGTAAATTGTTGCGTGTGTGTGTGGGATTGCGAGTCTCTAATTTTTCCAAGTCCTTGCATATCTTTTGCTTACATATCTTTTGCCTTTTTGTTACTTTTTTCTTGATTTTTCCCCAATCTATGTCTTTGTCGGTGAGAATTCCATATAAATTTACATGTTATCGTTATTTTTAACATTGATACCGTTAAAATTCAAAATAATTTCCCTCAACCCTCACCATAACTTCAGAGTTTTGGTATAGTAGAACGGACTTTTAACATGGTATCAGAGCAATATAGGTTCAATTTCTGTCGGGTGTGCATGGGCGTGTTAAAATTCAAAATAATTTCCCTCAACCTTTACTATAACTTTGGAGTTTTGGTGTAGTGGAAGGGACTTTCAATAGATACAAACCATGTAACAACTTTGTTAAGATTCTTCTAGTAATCTCGTGCCAGAATTTTAGGACCATCATTGAGTTGTTGACTAGTGTTTTGTGTTACTGATTGACTTATTTTTCTTAGATTGCAAGCATATGGTTGTAATGCTTTGATAGAAATCGATTCATATTAGTGCAACGATTGAATGAGATGGATTTTCCTTCACTGTAATTTAGGACTTAGACTTTCCAAGTGAAGCCAGAAGTTGAGAGCAACCCTCGCCTGAACTCTGGTGTCTGATGGTTGATGCTGTTGACATGGAATAAGGAGAATGCTGGCACCTATATTAGATGATGAATTTTCAGGTCAAGCCTATTAATCTTCTTTTTTTGTAATTTATATCAGAAAATTAGTTAAGTTCAATTTCCCAGTAGAACATTCCTCGATGATATTGTAGTTCAAATGTCCTTTTTTTTTCTTTTTCTTCCGAGAGTCATTTCAAATAAGTTAAGGAGCTAAACTAATAGTTGTCTACTTAGCTTTGTTGGCATTATATTTTGGCCATATCGGATTCATGTTAACCAATTTAGGAACTATTAGATGAATGCATATTCCAAATGGTTGTAATTACAATCCATTCAAGAGTTCCTGGTTTGTAACCTGAGGTTTATATCCTCTAGGTATAGATCCCTTTGTCATTTTTTCTAGCTTTGTAGATAAAGCAAAGGGTGAAGACATTTAAAGAAGGAAGCAAGAACGATAACGAAAAAACTGGTCATGGAGGAAGACGAATGAGAATGGGCAGGTCCAAGGGCTAACCGTTGGCCCATCCTATTCAAAATTTTTAATTTAGAAAAAATATATATAACTTTTATTTTTAATTCAAAATTTTGAATAGGATAGGCTAAGTGCTGGCCATTGAACCCGCCCATTCTTATCGTCACACCGGTCCCTTACGCATCACATCTTGAGATTGTAGTAAGTCAAGTAAAAGGACAATGGTAGTATTTGATCCAACAATCTAAGGACAAGCTTAACCAACCATTCCACTCTTCTTGTAATTTCTTATTTTTTATTAATAATATACAGGTATGTGTTTGTGTTGGTTAATTAAGATCTAGGAATCTTTTATCTTACTGCTTTGGAGTTACCTTACCTCATGAGTAGAAGGGTAGGCATTATAGGAAGTTGAATAATCATAACTGGTGCGCTTCAAAATCCTCCACATGTGGCTAATCAGTTTTTTAAGCATAAAAGTTGGGTAAATCCCCCCACATTTCATTAATCTGTGCTTAACGAAACTGATAAGTGGCTAAACAGTTATGGTTATTTGATCAAGGAAAATTTGGAGACCAGTGAAATCTTATAAGACCGATTTGCATTTGTCCTTCATTACAGGTTCTGAAGCTTATATATGCTTTATTAGTCCTTGATGTCATAACATTAGTCCTTGATGTCATAACTTGACCTGCAACAATCCTTTACCAGAAGGTGGAGTTGTGTTCTAATCAACGAAAACTATTTTTTTGGTTTTTAGAGATACCAATTTTAAGAGAACTGTAACTTCTTCTTTTTTCTTTTTTTTTTAATTTTTTTTTTTGAAGAAGAACAAGGTTGCATGTCATAACCATGTCTATATCTGTTATTATAACTAGCAAACATAACCAAGATGTAGAGATGGATGTTGTAAGTCCATTTCACCAGTGGCCAAGTAATTGCCGATTTTGGGAAGTTTGGGGTGTTTATTAAGAATTTTTAGTTCTATGGAAGAGGTTACAGGTTTATATATTGTTGCCACAATTAGTGGAATTTGACTCATATTTAGAACCGAGGTAGGAATTTTAACAAACTTCTTTTCCCTCAATTTTCAGCGAAGGAATCTTCATTCCCGAGCAGTTTTCGTCTCCAACATACTTCACTGGAAGTTACTTGGTTATTTCAGAAACTTTCACTAGACAGTGCTCGCATCTTTGGTATGTGTATTTAATATTCTATTTTAGTGTAATTAGTAATTTATGAGTTATAGTGAAGATGCAATATTTCATTATTGTTGATAAACTTCCTTTTTTATTAAACTCTAGTCTCTAAGACAAAGATGTTGAAAAATTTTCAGTCAATTGATTATCTGAAATATTTTAGAATTTAAGATTGTGTTTGGTTTGAAAGAAAGTGGACGAAAGAAAGAGAAGAGAAAAGGAAAGAGAAAAGACCAGAAAATAAGATGGAAATTGGTTCTTCAAGGGAAAAGGAAGGAAAAAAAAAGAAAATAAAAAAGAAAATATTTTATATTATTTGGTGTGAGAGAAAACTTTAAAGAAAAAAAAGTAGAAAAAAAAATATTTTCTTACTAACCAAATATCAAGGAGAAATTCAGTTTTCATCTCTTTTTCTTTTCTCATTCCCGTTCTTTCTTTATTTATTTTTTTTCCTAACATTTTCTTTCAAACCAAACACAGTCTTAATGTTTAGTTAGTAAGAAAATATTTTCTTTCCTTTTAAATTTTCTCTCAAATTAAACAATGGAAAATATTTTCTTTCTTGTTTTCTTTTCTTTTCCTTTATTTTCCCTCAAACCAAACAGAGCCTGACAGGGTGTGGCGGTGTAATGAATCCTAGATTGGAGTTCTAATTATCAAAAGTAACATGGTGTTTATATTCTACTTTTGAATTGAAAATACTTGATTTATTGTGTCTCATTATTATTTAGTTTTAGGTCAGTAATGTTTCCAAAATTGAGACATTGCTTCAATTTATTCAAGTGATTCAAGCCATTTAATTTCTTGCAGATATCAAGTGAATCACTATGCCGATTTAAAGAGATTTAAAAAGGTTAATAATTAAAGCACCCATCACGACTCCAAAACTTTAAAGTTGGGATGGGAATTGAATAAAATTATTTTATATTCCAACATATTAACGCAGGTTGCGCGTCTAATTGAAACTTGGGTTTACGTATTAAATTCGTATTAAATGCACTCCCGATGAAATTTGAATTTAAATTGCTTTGATACCAAATTAAAATCTATGAAGTTATAGGGAGGATTGAGAATAATTATTTTGTATTCAACATTATGAAAATAGTTGTATAAGGTTCCAAGTAGTGAAAATATACATAAAACTGTCAAACAACAGGACTGTAGGACATCAGTAGCAAAAGAAAACCATCTCACAGATTCAGAAGGCCTTATTCTTCACAGAAATAAAACTGTAAAAAAAAAAAGAACAAACAAGGATAATAGTAAGTAATAAAGACAAGACAAACAGGTAGGGTCCACAGAAACTCGACTCAGACTCACTGCTCACATCCTCTGCTCCCAATTCAAAACCCCCATCTTTCATCAGTCAGTCATCTGCAACAAACAGCCAAACAAGAATCAATTGGCACTAAACAACACTGCTCAAGGGATTGAAATTGATAGCTGGGTCTTTGAGTAATAAGCCTCCTCTTGATCATTACTAAACAAGCACAACAGAGGCTTAGGCTCTTGCTCTCTCTCAACCATCACAGGGTTCTTTAACATGAGATCAGCACCAAGCACATAGCAGTGCTTCTTCTGCTGCTGCTGCTGCTTCTCTTCATCCTTGAAAAAATTGTAGCAGGAAGGAGAGCCCAAGAACAAACTGGTGTTTGCTACTGGTGGTGGTGGTGGTGTAATTTTTGGCAAATTTTCCACAAGCTTTCTTGAACTCTTCTTCCCCCTGTGCATATGCCTCTCGCAGTACTTTGAGTCCTGGAATGCCTCCTTGGAGCACCTCCACTTCTTCCCATCAGTTCTCTTGCACCTCCATGGCTCTTGATCCTCCTCTGCTCTCCTCCCATAGCTCACTGTCAAAATAAAAATACAATCTTTGGTGACGCAAAATCAAGAAGTGGAAAAGACAGAGATATGGGGATTTACTTGAAGGGCTGAGAGAATAGGGATCCAGGAAATAGAGGCTCCTCTTGAAATGGGCAAAGAGATGGGGTGGGATGGGGATCCCTGATGCCAAGTGGTTGAAGACGAGAGTTTGGAGCTCAAGCTCCCTCAGCTGAGCCTCTGTGAACAGCAGCATCCTGTTGAGAGCAAAAGAACTAAGAGATGGGAAAATGAGAAAGCCCACCTTTCCTTCTTATGCAAAAGAAACAGCATTAGTATTATTATATTATATGTGTATCAGTTACAAAGAGGAAGTGTCATTCATCAGTCACCATTGATTGCTATACATTGGCTTTGGTCAAAATTTTGATTTTGTTTGAATAGAAAAAAAGATGGGGAGGGGAGTGGAGTCATCAATAAAGGGCGTGCATTTATGAAGAGGCTGGACTGTTTTCATGCCAGGGGTGTGATGTGTGTCAGGGGACCTGGCAGTTGATGTCTGCTGCTGTTGTTGCTTGCTGCTGCTCTTGTTGTTTTGTCTGACAGCAGTGGCAGGTGTCAGGGTTCTCTTGGCAGGGAGCCAGTCTGCAGCCTGCAGCCCGCTGCCACGGGTGCAGGAGATGTCCCTTGACCTGCATCTTTCTCTTGTTCAGCCCAGAAGCAATGCAGGCAAAAGGGGTGGTGACATGAATTAGAGGTGAAGTTATCAGGGAGGGAGATGGGGAGGGGGAGGTTTCACCTGTTGTTCCTCACTTTCTGCTGTTTTTGTGAATCTTTATCTCTCTGTTGTATGGGGAGGTGTTTTGTCTTCATTCACTCACATGATGTCAGTACTGCTGTGTCCCCTCTTTCTTCTTAAAAAATTCCAGAACAGGAGGGAGTTATGGGCTTTTTTATTGGCCTGCTTCTTTGTGCCTGAAATTGAAATCAGAAGTAATAAGTACTGTAAGTGGGTGTTTGGGTCTTGGGAAATTATTGGAAAAATGGAAATAAAACTGTAGAAATTTGCAGCAAACAAAAATGCAGTTATAGTTGCAACTGCATTTTTATTTTCTAAAAGTAAATAGGTGAGGTAGTTTTCTTCTACTATTTCATATGTTTATTTTGTAATTGATAGGGTCCAAGTTTCAAATATTATTGGTAGTAGTCTAATTGAACTCTAGATGGATGATAGAAGAATGTTTTCTAAGGAAAATGTCTTTCTTGGTCAAAAGACAATTTGAAGAGTATAAGTCAATTATAATATTGGTAAAGAGTATACTAATCAACGAAGTAATTTTTTATAATTTGGACCTTAAAATTTTTTTGAATGGTACAAGTCAATTATAACTCTAGCAGTCTTTTGTTTAGCAAGATATTTAAACGGAGCAAAGACTGCTAAACAAAAGACTGGGTGGACGAGTCAGGGTGGCGATCCAATTTAACAAAACGGAGCAAGATATTTAAACGGAGCAAGATATTATAACTCAAGAATTACAGGTTTCAATAGTGACGAATCCAATTTTTGTCGGAGTGATGGACGAGTCAGGGTGGCGATCAAAATTTTCTTTTCAATAATGATCTGGAGTTGCTATGCTTCAAGATCAGTTGTCCCGAACATCAAAAGATTGGGGAATTTCCAAAGGAGCACACCACTTTTCCTATTGAGCCCACTTTTCTAGTGAGCACACCCTCTCTTTTGAAAAGAGACCATTTTCCTAGTAAGCACACCATTAATTCCCAAAACACCCTCTCCGTCTCTGCTCGCCACCCCTCTCTCCTTCTGCTCCCTCGATCCGTCCGCTATTTCTTGGCGATCTCCCTTCCTCTCCTCTGCAACCTCCACCTCATAACCCTTCGCGCCCTTTCCATTTCATGTTTGGCTTCCAAATTAACCAACTCCATCACCGCTTGGTCGTCGTCAGAGCTCAGAAAAAAGAGCCACGCCGCCTCGAATCCCGTCGAGGACGAGAAGTTCAAAACTTTCAAATATCTCTTCGCTCGTCCCGGTATCGAATCCCATCGAATTCGTACTCCAATTTTGCAAAAATCCCCTTTCTCCTTGATCCGGACTAAACATTGTGGTTCTTCTAAGGTTGATTCGGGTTTACAGTTCCGGATCCAATTTTGCATATCCGGGCTGTCTAACCCGAATCAATGAGTCCAACCAATAAGAAGAAGAATGGGAAGACAAATTTGGAATAAAATTTCAATGGCAATATGGTAAATACAATGAAATATTTAAGTGGGCTCACCAGGAAAAAAGGTGTGCCCCTCTAGAAATTCCCAAAAGATTGCTGCAGACTGCAGTCAACAATAAATTAGCATTTCTTTTTAAAAAAAAATTTAGAACATAAATTTTTAAACTTAACTAGAGGTCAGTTTTTTTTTTCATTAAAATCTTTGTATTCAATTCGAATAATGAGCTAAACATGTACTATTACTAAGATATATAAAATCCTTATACCCTACGTATTTTCAAAGTTTGTCGTCTATGGGATATCAAAAAAGTATGTAAGATCTATACTCTCAAAATATATCGCATCAAAAAATTACTTCTAACATATCAAAAATAAGAATCTCGACTCCACAATAAAGAACAATCAAAATCGTATAATAAATATAAAGTACTTACCCTAACTGGATTAGATCACGAGGTATCTCCTCACTTTTGCTGAGCAGAGGGTTTGTTGCCCATGATCTGAGAGAAGTGTCCTCGTTGAATTTATAAAAATAATATTCTCAAAGTTTCATAAAAATATCTTTCGATACAAATGAGAGAAGAAAGAAAGAAAAAAAAATAGAAGAGAATATCTAAGATACATGAAATGCTAAATATGATGTTTGAAATTCTTTGATATGATATATTTTGAGAGTATAGTTCCTTTTTATTCTTTGATATCCCCTAGGCGACAATGATGGGGAATACATAGAGTTTGTGGGTTTTATGAATCTTATTAATAGTATATGCTTATATTATTAATCAAACCTTTTAATAATGTTTATGTTTGGAAAGTCTTTGAAAAAGAAATTATTGTTTATTGTTAACTGTAGTTTATTATTCACATAATATTAATAGTTAAAATAGTCTATAATTAACCTCAGATTCCTCATTATAAAAACTAGTTATGATTATTTTATGAGTTTATGAGAATTATTATTGACTGTATTAACCAAATCTTATATATGATGTTGGAGTATTAGCTAGAGGTGTTGCCAAAATAAATTCCAATACAAATTCATAAAGATTAACATGGTTTGTCCTTAAATTAGAATATTACATCTACATTTGTCAGTCTGTTTTCACTATTTTGAGTGGAAAGAAAACTAAAATACCTCTTTAACATATATCAATTATCAAATTACAGCGAAGTTGGATCTATGAAGCATGAGATTTATTCATGGTACTATCAGGCTTCACAAAACGAACAATTACAATGCTAACAATTAAACTTTTGATAGCTAAATTTTGAATTAGACCGGGCCGAAAATTGGTACACGGAGCTGTCCATTCCCATCCCTACTAGTCACTATTGAAATAGCTAATCACAGGCCCACCATGAGTTGTATCACCTACAAATACCATGCTTTGAGTGTATCCATATGTCTTCACCTTCCAATCCCATGATCGAACTATGGACTCCTCGCCTTCCTGCATTGGTCATCCTCCCTTTTTTTAGGATGTATTTGTTATTGCATGAAAGTAGAAAGTAAGTAGTGGAAGTAGATTTATTTTCATTACTTCATGTGTTTGTTTGGCAATGAAATAAAGTTGAAAATAATTTTACAATAATGAGTTGGATTCTATGTGGTACTGCTCCTTCTCAATATTACTTCACATGAATTTTGAATGGAAGAAGGTTTGAAGTAAAAAAGAATTAATATTTTATAATTATGTGTCTTTCTCATTTTTTTTTCATTTCTTCTAAAAAAAATATTATTTTATTTCTTTTCTATCTTTGTCTTTTTCCAAAAAGTGAAAAAACAAACACTAAAAGCATAGAAAATGTGATACTTCCAAATCTTTATTTTTGGAAGTTATTTCTATTTTTCTTTCTTACTTCCACCACTATCAAGCGTCCAAACATATCCTTAGAAAAGTTTAATGCACCTTAGTTTAAGCTTTCTGCAAGGACAATGCATCTAGGGTTATACTATGTTATATAAGGTTAATTACTTTTACTATTTTTATATTACTAGAGGTGTATCACTAATATTCTCTTACAAATTTTTTCCAAAGAGACCTTGATATTTATTGCACCTATAACTCCTATGGGTATTAGTGATGGATATCAGTGGAACATGCACAATAGTAAATAGGTAAGTGGAGCATGCACAATAGTAAATAGGTAATTGTTGCAGTTAACCTTATTTTTTATAACATCCAAATTCACTATCACCATTATTGTGTTAAATCCTTCTGTTTTTGCGAAGGAGAGTATCAGCATCACATGCTCCCTCACATTATAATATCCTCTTCTACCACATATCGATCAATTTATTATATAAAACTTCAATTGGATTGCTCTCTATGCATATGGTAGGAATTAAACTCAAGAATATTTAATCGGAAAAGTAGTTTTCCGGCTATCTCACCTACTCACACTACATTCTTGCGTCACTCATTCGCACATAATGTAGAAAAGTATCACTTATATAAAACCGACATCAAACAATTCTGTTATTCTCGAGAAAGTGGGAGAAAGTGGACGAAAGAGAGAAGGAATTTTTGATGCCGGTAGAAATACCTTAATCGAATAGAAAACATAGATCGTGATTAATATGTGACTAACTAGGTTTAGATCAACCTTTTCCTCCTATGGAGATAAAAGGCCTGGTATGTTTCGGAGATTCGATCTAATCGGATCTGATTCGGGTTTGGGTAGTAGGATTTTTGATGCTTGTAGAAATACCTTAATCGAATAGAAAGCTGTACCAAATATATGTTTCAGAATTGGCGGACTTTTCAAGCCTTTTATCGTGGGCTTTACTACAAACAGCCGGACCAAGATTCAACCCCAAACCTGCGGCCCAACCAAGTCCATATTTGGGTTCGACCATGCGAGCTGCAAGGATAGAACAAGGACGAGCCCGAATTTTTGGATCTGCCGTCCTCATCCGCTGTTTGCTGTTCGGACACGCGCAGCAAATCTTCAAGTTCACGTGCTCCCTCGCGGGCCCCCGTGTCGGCTATTTCGAAAAGAAGTTCGGTCCTCTCCCGAACACACCACCGTATATAACTCCTATGCGAACTCCTCAATCCACCATACAGTAAACAATCAAAGGCGGATCCTTCTCCGCATAGAATTATTATGCGTGAGTGGGCCCCTGCACATAACCCCATATCTTTCCCTCGGTGGTGGGCCCTCTGGAACCGCGAGTGGGTGAATCTAGGTGCTGTGAGGTTGGTGTCCCTCATAATTATTCTTCTTTATTTCTCGTACGGCAAGAGTTCATTTCCTACATACATCCCCATATCTTCCCAAAATCTCTCAAAGTTTTCTCTCTCCCTCTCTCTCATCGAAATCATTGAGATCCTTGCGAACTTGGAGGCAAAAATTCGACAAATTTAGCCCAAATTTCCTACCAAATTTGCTCCTCAGAGCTCGATCTCGCTGGCGCAGTGAAGAGAGGATGGTGATCACATGAGATCCGCTCCAGTTTGCACAGATTTTGTTCCGAATTTGGTCGGGAAACAGCGGAAGATCACACCTTTGGATTCGCAACTTCTGAAAAAAGATGGTAACTTTCCGAATTTTTCCTTTTATCCCTCACTGGATTCGCCTGATTCTAGGGCTCTTATTAGGGAAAGTTTTGTTATTAGGGTTTTGATGCTAGCTCTTTTTTTTTTTTTTTTTTTTTTTGATCTTTCAATTTTCTTAGAGTTTGGATCGGGATGAGAATGTGGAGGGCTTTTATCCGGATTCGCTCTTGCTTGGAAATGGTGTCTTAATTTGTTTTCTTTTGATGTTAAGTTTGTGAGTTTTTGGATTTGTGTTGAAGAATGTTAACCTGGATGTGGTTAGGATTTGTATTGAAAAAAGTTGATTTGGATGTGGCTAGATAGCCAAATTTTGTGGAGGACCTTGACAAATTAACTTTAGGTTAGATTAAAGTTTCTCGTTTACCTTAATGCCTTAATGCCGACTTTATTGAAATTTTTGTTCTTAACTATTTTCATTGAATTGAAATATTGTAAATTTATGTGATTTGATTGAGATTGGGAATCATTGTAATGGGGTTCTTCATAGAGCTTGATTCCTTTTTCTTAACTTCTGGAATTTTACCTTTAGCATTCATTTCTTTTAACAGCTGCTTCTTGATTTTAGGGCAGTCTTGGAATTATCTGGATTTTACCTCGGGAATTAGGGTTTGATGTGGTAGAATACCTTTGTCCGAAGGCAAAGATGGATGCTCATATGAGTCATTTTGAATATGAAGAAGTGAAAGAGAAAGAAGTGACAGATGATGAGCTTGAAGGATTGGAACTAGGCCTATCATTGGGAAGGTGGGGCCGGTCCGCAGGATCATCTTCAAATGCTGGAAGAGAGATGGAGGGATGGCTCTCGCCATTTGATCTGACTGTTGGGTGTTCAAGAGCATATGGTGGGGATTTCATTCCTGGGAATGAGCAAAAAGTTACTTGCTATCCTTATATAAATGCTGGTGCGGAAGGAGCAGCCTCTGACTTGGAAATTGGTAGAGATTGTAAACGGCCTAAAGTTCTTGGCTTCCCATTACTGTGAGTTTTCTTGTTTCTTAAACTTTGACAAGGGCATCTTTATTTATATTTATAATTCCGTCATTTTTTGTTTTCTTATCCCCATATATACGATGGTTATACATACAAGTGCTGAGCCAATGAGGGAGGTGACTGAGGTTCCTTATATCATATGGCTATTACAGTTGCGTCCACAATACATCAGCACTACATATTATGTTGGTTATGATGCTCACACATTGGATTATATTTGGACTGGTGTCAGCTGTTTTTTTCGATTTATGATGACTTGGTTCGGGTTCAATTGACACATTGGTTCTTACTAGCTTTAAGGTTGTCAAACCAGCATTTAGGTTGCCATTCTGATATATCTGGGAACTCTTGATTAGTAATATTTAGTTCATAAGATATGATGGCATCCTTTTATTTACACAATGAATGGCTTGGACAATAAGGATCGGATAGACTGGGAAGAAGTTAAAGATATTAGATATCTGATGATACTTTGCACAAATCCTCTTCAATCTCTCTCAAATAAGCGAAAACTTTTACGAAGTTAAAGTTGATAACCTCTAACTGTGTCCGTATGTTGAAAGATTATAATCCTTTCCTTTCCTTTTCACTCGTCCTCCTTTTCATCCACCAAATATACCCATGTACTCACCCATCTAAAACCTATCCGTTCCTACCGGACATGAAGTTCTCTATGTGTGGTTAAGCCCATCATGGATTGATGTAAAACATTTTCGTCTAATGCCAAATCACCTTTGCCCTTTAATGAAATACTGAATGCCCTAATTCTCCCTCGCATATTCTGTCTCAAGAGCCAAATTGCATATGAAATAAATTATCACAGTTCTTAGTTATAGAAGATTATATATCTAAATTACTATTAGTTCAACTTTTTCTTCACTACATGATTCCTAGTCTCTTTGTTGTATTCATTTCTAGAGTATTGTTTCCTTTGCTACTAATACTGATATTAAGGTGATGGGTAGTGGTTGTGATTTGCTATTGCTTTTCCATGTTTCTCACTTGGCGGCCTTGATGATGATACTACTGGTTGAGCCGTCTAAACTTCAGTCCAGAAACACATTCAGCCATTCATTCAACACAGCTAATGTTGGAGATTAAGATAGTTTTCTGTTTTTGCTAAGCAACTTGGCTCTGGTTTGTTGAAGGATTGGTTAGGAAATGCCAAGTTTCAAAATGAACAGAGTTGGGTTTGGATTGAATTTAGAAGGGGTTTAAAGACTATTTTGTAGCTGTGGTGGAAGAAATGACAGAGCCAAGTTTGATAGCTATCAACCGGTTGTGGTGACTTAAACAACTACTTTTACAGTGTTGATGGTGCAAAATTCTATGGTGTGAAGGTGATGCAACAAGTTAGACCAACTTCTACTGGTTGCCCAGCTGCGAATACCAATCACCTGAATTATCAATTCATCTCCAGAGCATAAGGGTCAAGAAAATTATGAAGCATCTAGTGATTGCCTGTAATTTGAGGTTGATTACCAATGTGAGAGCATTAGTTTGGATGGATCATGGTGGCTAAAGAGCGTTGCCTTTTACATGATGGGCCTAATTGAGGTGAAAATCATTTTGGTACATTGTCAATTTGCATGTAATCAAGTATGTTGTCTAAAATTGCCTGCCTTATGAAACTTGTAGAGAGCTTGATAGTCAAGGAAGGCTGGAAACATGGTGGATGTAAGGGCAATTAAGATGAGTGGGGATAGGGAGACTGTATTTGCACTCAAAATGATATGCTTTCTTAATCCCCTTGAAGCTGAAAAGCAAGTAACATGTTACAGAAATATTGAACCTGAAAATCCTCTTCACAAGAAAATGCTCATGATTCACAATCATGTTTTAAAGGATTTTTGTTTATTTAGTTACCTTTCATTTAAAGAGCAATGTTTACAAGTTCATAAAAAAGGACAACCCAGTGTACGAGGCTCCCACATTGTATGGTCTGAGAAGGGTCTGAAATGTGTAGCTTTACCTTTGCTTTGCTAAGAGGCTGTTTCTTGAGTATGAATCTGTGACCCCCAGACTGCAATGCAACAACCTTACCATTGCTACTAGGCCATCCTTTGTTAACAAATGTTTGAAACAAATTCATAGTTTTATCTTTTTAAAGGAATGGGTTTATCTACTTTGCCTCATATTGGTGCGCTTATTTTGACGTCTCCTTATTTTTATACTTACAATTATTTTGCAAATTATTGTTTATAGCTTCATTGTGTAGTCCTCTGAGAACTCTAGGTGTTTGGATGAGCCTGTTGCCTGTTTGCCAGTCTTAATCTTCTTGTGCTTAGCAATTTTACATGATAGGTGGCCAACTGTGCTTGTGGTATATACATCTAAAGTCAAGATCTGATCCTCCATCTGGGCACATACTTCTCTGAGCTTTCACACATTATTTTTGCATTAGAATGGTTTGATTTACTTGTTTTCTCATACAGGACAAGACACTTCACGTCAGCTGGTGCTGATTCATCTGCATCACCATCCTCTGGGAACCAAATCAATTCTCAAGTTTCTTTGTTTCCATCTGATGCTGCAAGCAGCAGAGGATGTAGAGATCAGGAAAATGGTGGTGATAACATGTCTTTGAACTCTAATAATGGTGGTGGTGACGACGTAAATAAGCCTAGTGCCAGTAATGCGGAAGATATAGAGATAAGAATGGATCTTACCGAAGATCTTTTACACCTTGTAGGCTATTTTGTTTTATTGTTGGTTACTTTTTGTCTCATGAGTCTATGTTGACGTATTCTATGTGCCTGTAGGTTTTCTCCTTTTTGAGCCAAAAAGATTTATGTAAAGCTGGTGCAACCTGCAAGCAGTGGCAAGTAGCTAGTATGCATGAGGATTTTTGGAGATGCTTAAATTTTGAGGAAACAGATATCTCCCAGGAAAATTGTATGCTTTCTGTTTATACTTTTTTTAGTGACATGTATGGATGGTAGTGCTAATTGGTGCTGCTTACAATCTTAATTTAAAGATATTTCTGATATTGCCGTTACAATATGTGTGATAGTGCTTATTTTTACCCCATTCATGATCCACTGATATAGATATCAACCGGTTCTGATATTTTTGACCTTGAATTTTTACTGCTGTCCTAATCTATCTTGATTGTCTTTGCAGTTGAGGCTATTTGCCACCGCTATGCAAATGCCACTGAAGTGAATTTATCTGGCGTATATAACTCTGACGTGCTTGCCATGGTAGCCATGGCTTCTCTTAGGTTCTCACCTCTCTTTTATTATTTATTATTATTATTATTCTTTTTTTTTTTTGGCATTTTGTTGTTTCAGATCAATTTAATCCCTTTGAGTTTTCTTATTTGATTGATTAACTTTCAGGCGGCTTGAAACTCTAATCTTGGGTAAAGGGCAGCTTGGTGATGGTTTTTTCCATGCTTTGACGGACTGTCCTGCATTGAATTGTTTGAGCATTAGTGATGCATCACTTGGTAATGGCATCCAAGAGATTGCTCTACACCATGATAGATTACGTGAACTTAATATTGTCAAGTGCCGTGTTCTTCGCGTTTCTGTGAGGTGGGAGACTACCAAATTTTGTTATCCATGATATTTTTTAATGAGTGATTTGATATCGACTTGACCAATGTAAAAAATTCTGATAATTAACAGATGTCCTCAACTCCAAACTTTGTCACTGAAGCGTACCAGCATGGCACATGTTGTGCTTACCTGTCCTCAATTACATGAGCTAGATTTGTCGACTTGCCATAAGCTATCTGATGCTGGGATTCGTTCAGCAGCAACATCTTGTCCATTACTGGGATCACTGGACCTATCATTTTGTTCATGCGTGAGCGATGAAACTTTGCGTGAGATAGCTTTTGCTTGCCCAAATCTCTGTGTACTTGATGCATCATATTGCTCTAACATCTCCCTTGAGGTTAGTCATTGTAAATTCCTATTATATATTCTTAATTAGTGAACTTACATGATTATTTCTTGTGATGGCAGTCTGTGAGGTTGCCAATGTTGATAGATCTGAAACTTAATAACTGTGAGGGGGTAACTTCAACTTCAATGTCTGCATTATCTTTTAGCCGTATGCTAGAGGTTAGAGCTTTCATCCTTCTCCTCAAAGTTGGATATATATGACAGCTGCTGTACATTTATTTATTATTTTGCTTTTGTTTTGAGTGCAGTCATTAGAGCTTGATAACTGTGGACTTTTGACATCTGTTTCTTTGGATCTGCCACACCTACGGAGTATCAGTCTTGTACATTGCCGCAAGTAAGTCTTGCCTCATTCTTCTCTATTTTGTGGCTCATCCTCCTCCATTGAAGTGTGCTAAGTTCCTATTTCGTATATCTAGGTTTGTAGATTTAAATTTGCGAAGTCCTGTACTTTCTTACATCAAGGTTTCTAATTGTTCAGCACTGCTCCGCATTAATATCACATCAAATGCACTTCAGGTCAGTTTCTATCAGTTGACTATTCTTTTTATTGCATTATCGTTTTGTTATTTATAAATTGGTCACAGAAAATTACATTGTTTTCTGCAGAAACTGGTACTGCAAAAGCAGGAAAGTCTATCCACTCTGTCATTGCAATGCCACAACTTGCAAGAAGTGGATCTTAGTGATTGCGAATCTTTAACCAATGCTATCTGTGAAGTTTTCAGTGATGGTGGGGGTTGCCCGAGGCTCAGATCGTTGGTTCTCGATAACTGCGAGGTGTGCTGCTTATTTATTCTTCTGTGCCAATTTTACACACACACACACACTGCTCTCTTAATATTTTATTGCGTCAGTAGTGAGATTCGGATGGGAACATCATAGTTAATACTGGTCAAAAGGTGAATCTCTTAAAGGATAATTTAATTTATAATAAAAGACTAGCTATGGAGTTGGGTTTATGGAAAAAAAAACCTTTTAGTGATAGGTAAGTGAAGCTCGTGAAGTTAATAGCATCCTCACTAATGTTTGTTTATAGTACATGCTAGCTGTAAAAATCATGGAGTAGGGTTTATAGTACATGCTAGCTGTAAAAAGCCTCACTAGTGTTTGTTTGAACATCATAGTTAATACTGGTCAAAAGGTGAATCTCTTAAAGGATAATTTAATTTATAATAAAAGACTAGCTATGGAGTAGGGTTTATGAAAAAAAAAAACCTTTAGTGATAAGTAAGTGAAGCTCGTGAAGTTAATAGCACCCTCACTAGTGTTTGTTTATAGTACATGCTAGCTGTAAAAATCATAACTATGGAACATATTGTACAATATGATGCACAAGAATTAGCTATTAGTCCTACAATACGGTAACCGTATCTTACAATATACAATATCATATCATACGATAGGATTTGCTGGCCCGGCTTATAAATTGATTTCAAACTCATTCAAATGATCTCTTTGGTTAAATTATGTGTTGCAAATTCAAAACAAACATATCCTTTTGACAAAAGAGAACATCAAAGTTCAAAGTACCATTTAGACCAATCATTAAATGATGTATATATGTTTATTTCTAGTAAATATGAATTATTTAGTTGGTAATTCTCATTTCAAGTATTTAATGAGTTTATTTATGTATACGCAAAAATCTTAACTTATTAGTAGCATTTACTCGAAAAGATGAATTCATATATATTGGAAGATGATTTAATTTCTTAAAGATGATGACAATGCTATATCTATAGAATATAATTAATTTGGCTTTTGTTTAGATAGCATACAATTGGAATTGAGGTAACAAAAGAGGGAGAGATTGGAAAAACTTATGATTTGATTTGCCTATTGAATATGAACTCCGTTTATAAATGGATTGTTGAAAAGGACTCTACATAGTGGAAGATGCCGATTAGGTGGAATTTGATTGAGTGTTTTATAGTTGGAGGAACAAGTTTTGGATGAAAATGAAAGGAAGAGATGAGTATAATAAAGGATGGGGAAAATTAGTTTATCTTCTTTTTCAAGTGAGTTTCTTGATGCATTATGTTTGCCAATCAGCCAGTGTAGTTCAATAATGATTGACAACCTTATGCCATTGCATTGTGGATGTTTGTTACCTATTTATATATATTTATTGATTTGTGTTCTGCATGTTACTAAATCTAGCGTGTATCCATTGTTCTTTGTTTGCTTGCTTATGCTTTAAGGTCATATGATGTTATATATATTGTTATGTGTTTGATTATTTATCTACTACATAATGATCAATGTATCTTATAATATGATTTGTGATATAACACATTTGGGATAACGGCACACAATAGATATCTCGATTTGACAACTTTGATCATAACATGTAAATTTGTTAATATAGAGCTGTGGGCAGTAGTGTTATTCCATTTATATTCTAGTGGCTCTGCCTAATAGTGATTATTATTGCACGCAACTAATTGTAGCTTGACCATTCATCAGAAGTTATCACTACTTGTCTCTTCCTTGGTCTCTAGAGATCTTGAACATGCCATGCCAACCGTGCAGTGGTTTTTCTAGTGGGGCTTTAAAAAGTTGTTGCATTAGACTTTCTATGTTTTAATATTTTTATAATTTGTAGCAATAACCATGCTGAAAGTATTTGCATGTTTTTTAACTTCAGGTATACTTGTTTTTCGTCTTAAATTAGCTGACATTTTTGTTAGTATAAAAATGGTTGATGGTTGTGACAGTGAATTGTTTAGTTCATTTTATTATTTTGTACAAGATTTTTTTAGTTTAATTAAAAATGCATTTTGGATTTGATGAATCTTAAGCTTGTTTTACCTTTAAAAGATCTTTAAGAAAAAAAAACCTACCTAGTTGAATTTCCTTTGCAATTCAATTGGTTCTTGTTTTCTTTCATACTTTTTCCTTCTAAATTTGGGGAGAGGTTGTTGGCAAGTAGTTGAAGTGATTGAGACCTGTCCACCATACTTATATTCATATTGCATTCTTGACACTTGGAAGAACACACCTGCTCGGCGGGGGGAAAGCAAGTCCAAGCCCAGATGCCAAGTTACCCTTTAGTAATATTCAGTTGAATGTATACTGTGACTGGCTATATTTGGGGTAGAAAAGTTGGGTTGATATATAATGAGGTTGGTTAGGTACTATGCATCGGTGAGTCTAGCAGTTGCATAGACTGAATATCATGTTGCTTCTTTCCTACAGTGCCTCTGTGTCCTGCTGATCGCCATTCTTTTTGTTTCTCTTACATCATCATGTCAGTTGCTGCTACCATCTTACCTTGCATGTTATTGTGCCGGCCTCTCTTATCTAATTTTTTGTTTTTGTTTTTTAGTTCATCATAATCCCGTCTCACCATCTTGCTTGCATTGGGACATTAGCTTAGTTGTGTTATAGACTAACTGATTGAAGTCACTTTTACTTTGGTGGTAACTTGGCATGCATGTTACAACAATATAGTTTTGCTTCAGCCTTTTGTATGCATTCGTGTTATGATATCTTTTTTAGAACTTTTTGTTAAAAGCCATGTGTTTTTTTCCTTTAACCTTTTTCTATTTCAACAGAGCCTAACTGTGGTGGGGCTAAGTAGTACTTCTCTGGTTAGTCTCTCTCTTGTTGGTTGCCGTGCTATGACTGTCCTTGATCTTTCATGTCCAAATCTTCTGACGGTAAACCTCGACGGCTGTGATCATCTAGAGAAAACTTCTTTTTGTCCGGTGAGTAAAGCTGCAATCTATTGATTTAAAGATTAGTACTTTTGCAGTTTTTTAAATTTGTTGAAGCTGACATAATTACTGTTTTTTTATTTTGCCTAAAATTTACTGTTCGATGTGGTTTTGGCATGTTCTGGGGCCATATTTTAGTTGGAGGATCTGATCTGTGAAATTTTGGTTTTAGTCTGTTTTATTTTCTTGGTGTTTTACAAAGTATGCTACTTTTCATTTAACAGTGATCAGTGAGCATCCTTTGCCGCTTGCTGTTAAACCAATCATTTCTTCATAGTTTCTATTGAGTGGCTATACATTCATTGGTTAAAGTGTGTAAATGAAGCAAAGAACAAATTCAGCTGTTGAGTGGGGATCGATGATCCTCTGAAATGTTAAATATGGCCAGTTCACAGTGAACAGTGTTCTGTTAAATTAGAGAGCTAACTAGTTACAACTTTTTAATGATGCTATGTTTAATTTTTTTTTTAATTCTATTTTTTTGATAGATTTCCTGTGGCAATATCTGAACAAGTGAAATGAAAAGCTATGTTATAGGTTATTGCATTCACCTTTGAAACATAAAATAAGCCAAAGCACCAATTTGAATGGTATGCTGAAAACTCGCATCCCATTGGCAGTATGTATGTTGCATAGGTACGGCTACAATTATAGGATACAATACAGATACCCAAAAATCTCAATCGTAAGAACGAAATCTTCAAGAATTAAATAATATTTCTTAAATTTACTGTGTAAAGTTCTAGTTCAATCATATAATGATGGTTTGAAATATCAGAGTTGGCTATATGGGTGTACATATCAGCCATGTTTAAAGCCTTTAACATAAATTATTTTAACTTCAAGGTTAAGAATCTGACATGTAAACTGAAAGTTATACCCAATTTTGTGCTCGAAGCCGAAATAAAATGAATTTAGCATGTGTAAACATTGAAAAATTGAAGTTTGATGAAGCCTTTGTGCAATGCCAATTTCAAGTTCGGTTTTGACCATGATAGGAGCCAAACTAAAAAATCGTTGTTGGGAAGAACTCCGAGTTCCTTTTGCATTGGCTTTTGAATCAGCTTGATTGGACTCTGAAGCGAAACATATGAAGGCTCCCGTGAGGGAGGTTGCAGGACACCAGAGCCATCGGTGAGCCCATCGGTGACCCCACTGATGGATAAAATATTTTCCAAATCAGTGCCTAACCACCAACCACCGGGTACACACACCGGTGCACCATTGGTAAATAAATTATATTTAACCCCAAGCCTTAACTTGGCCACTGGCAAAACTACTGGTGGGTCAACTGGTGACCACACTGGTGGCTCAGGTTGCTTATCTGAATTTCTGGGTTGCTTTTATGATAATTAAGATGAATTTGAGTTAGTTTTGAACTCCCTTTTCCGCCGTAGATTCCTACTCATCAGTTCTAAAGGGGATGATTTATTTGAAAGATTTGAAGATCCATGGAGTCTAAAAAAACCCTTGATCTCCATTATTGGAGGGGTTTCCAATGTTCTTCTAATATTATCTAATTGTTTCCTCCATTGAAGAACTTGCGAGAGAGTCACCCTGCCTTTTTTAAGAGCATGATTTTCATGTCAATAAGATCTTGGCTTTATTTCCATCAGCTCAACCGTTGCGCGTGAAGGAGGGAGAGATTTCACATCAAGCTCATTGAGGAGTGTGCTTACATCGCTGCTAGGATTCTTTGTTATGTTCAATACTTACACCTCTAGTGAGTATGATTCCTCATCGCCTCTCTGGGTTAGATTGGTATCGGATCATCAACGGGTTAAAGAGCCGCTCTGGTTAGGTACCCATCGTTATAAGTTTCTAGATTATTTCAAAGAATGTTATATTGTAACAAATGAACTGTGTATGTGTGTTTGTATAATATTATTGAGAGTTGAATTGTATATTTATACTCTTGTGATCGTTTGATTAAGTCATCTCTTTTCCCCTATTTTTTCAGTTTTGATTTATTTTTTCTAAGCAAAACACCAAAACAACATTTATTATTTTAAGAATGTATATCTATTGAATTTATGTTCAAGTTATTGGTGAGTATCCTAAGAGTATTTACCCGGTAGTGGTACAACCACTGTTCTAAAAAACGCTCTATGCGGGCGCATATGCGCCCGCATATGCGTTTTCGCCACCGAAACGCGTAGAAAAAGAAGAATGCCCCAATTATGCGGACAAATGGTTTATCGGGTTTTGAACGTTAAAATTTCGCCCGACCTGCACCCAAAACCCGACCCGTACCCGCAGCCCATTACTTATTTCCCTTCATTTTTGATTCGATGATTCCCTAATTCTCCCGAATTGAAGCTCCCGAGCCCAACGAAAAAAAAAAAACCCTAATTCTCTTATCGCCCCTTCCCCCCTCCAATCTCACCGGCGACTCGACGTCATCTCCTCCGGCGACTGCGGTCCTCAAGGCGAGCTTTCCGGCGGCAGCGACAACGCAGGTAATTTTTTTTTTTTTTAGTTAAGATTTTAGATCTCTTTAGGGTTTCGATAGTTTTTTTTTGGTATTATTCTTCTTGAATATTTTTGATGATTATTTTGAATAAACTGAGTTGATTTTAGGGTTTGAATTTTTTGGTGAAAAAAAATATTCAGAAAAATTAGGGCTAGGGTTTTATTTGTGGAAAATGAGTTGAGACAATTTTTGTGCTAACTGTTAACTGAGTAAAATTTAGGGTTTGAGTTATTTTGAAAAAATGGGAGATTCAGCCACTGCATTATTTTGATTCTTCACCTCCATTAGCTGATTTTTTGTTTTTATTCTTCACCTTCATCGATGACCACACCACTTCTGCAGTATAAACATCAATAATTTGAAATAATAGCTGAATTCTTTTGAAACAATTCTGCAGCACAAACTTTTAGGGGAGTTTCTTTTGATAAAGAAGTTGAATCTTCCTTAAAATTTGTTGGATTTAGTTACTGATGAGTAATGTATAGTTTAGTGACTTGATAAGCAATTTAATTTCTATTTGTACTTGATTATTAGTATGTATGTGCAGTAATTGTTGAACAATTTAGAAATTTTTTTTCAAACTTATGTGAACACAAGCTTTTATGATCAATTTTAATTTCTTTAATACTAGATTATTTCTATATGCAAACCGTACATGCATCTTGAATTTTTGGAATTTCACAAGTCCCCGAACTAAAACTTATCATACACATATCTTGTATTAGCAATATGTGGATTATTATCATATGTTCATTGTAATTTGTAATTTTGTAAATGCATCTTGTAATTTTGTAATTTGTAATTGGCCAATTTATCTTCATTTTACATGCTTACAGTTATTATTTATAATTTTTTAGAGTTTTATAGCACTTAATATATCTATTTTTATAATTATTATATTAATATATATTAAAATATTAATATTCCGCATAATTCCGTGTAATCCATATAATCGGCGCGTAATCCGATTATGCGTTATGCGGTCCTCGACCGCACGCATACTGAAAACGCATTTTAGAACATCGGGTACAGCTCCCTGCAAGAAGAATCGTTGCATCAATAGGTAGTAGATGGATATTTGTATAGTTCTGGGTCATTAATCATCAAATATTCGTTCTAATTGTTTTTCTTTATTATATGCTAAAGTGGTTTTTTATGCCTTTGCATAGTATGGTAATTTATGGGGAACTGCATCATGTACCTTTCTTCTTAATTTTACTCTAGTGAAAGGATTCCTTTCTACCAGCTTTTAAAATATTGTAATCGGTATCAACTATAATTTATGGTATTGGAATCGGCAGTATTGGGCACATTGTATTGGAAATGTTGGCAATACTGAACTGAGATTGTATGTATATTGTGATTCGGATACCTCAAAATCCAGTAGGATATTCACGATATTTTAAGGTATCTGTTGATATTTAAAACCTTGGTTTCTACAATTGTCATAATGTTCCTGCTATGTGTAGAAGGTTTCTCAAAGGAGCTCTCCTAAAAAGCTCTTGCTTTTGTGCAGATGTCAGAAATGACCTTTGTGGGTTCATCGTGTTAATAAAGGCTGACTGACTAGAGTTGTTTTGTGTGGGGTTTTTTAGTTACATTCTTTAAGGCTTTAGAGTACCATAAAATATTGTTCAATAGTCAAAATGATGCATTATACATTGTTATCAGATCAACCTAAACGTCATTAATAGTGTCAATTTGTGGACCTGAATCATTTTGTTTTCTTCACGCTTCATATGGAACTAAAAATCTTGGCTGGTAACAATTATTTGTTCATAAGAGGAGTGCTGAAATGTTCTGCGATTGTGTGGACAATTAGTTTGCAGAATTGTAAGCAAAAAAATTGTGGCTTCTTTACTAAATTTAATATAAAACCATAAATTTATTCTTGATATGTAATGGATAACCATCTGTTGAAGTATTGCCCTTGCTAAGCATTGATTATTGGGGCTGTGCAAGTTTGTTTCAAGTACCATCATATTTGTCTCTTTTAACAGATCCTCATATGTGATTTTTGTAGCTGACGATTTTTGTAGCTGACTGTAAACCGTACTATAAATATAGCCTATTGGCTATTATTAAATATGAATACTACTATTTTCTGTTTTATGCAGTGAACTTCTATTATAATATTTAGATTAAGCATTGTCTGATTATATCATTTTCCTACAGGTTGGTCTTCAGTCCCTTAATTTGGGAATTTGTCCGAAGTTAAGTGCCTTGCAGATTGAAGCACCAAAAATGTCAGTTTTGGAGCTCAAGGGCTGTGGTGTATTGGCTCAAGCCTCTATAAGTTGCCCTTCTTTAACGTCTTTGGACGCCTCTTTCTGCAGGTAGTTGTTTTCCTTTTCTTGGCATGTTATTTTATGCTCTTTTTGTCATGTATAGGCTAATGGTTACATTTTCTTTTCTTTCTTTTTTTTTTTTTGTTTCTGCAGGCAACTTCTAGATGATTCATTGGCTATGACATCAGCTTCTTGCCCTCTGATTGAATCTTTAATTCTATCTTCTTGCTTGGCCATTGGAGTAGATGGGCTTTCTTCCCTCCGTTCGCTTAGATTTCTGACGCTACTTGATTTGTCATACACATTTTTGACTAATTTGCAGCCTGTTTTTGTCACTTGTTCACAGTTAGTGGTAAGTTTCTTCGATTGGGTATTGTGAATTTGTACATGTAATGCTTTTTGCATCACATTGCTGAGTTTGCGCTGGTGATCGATTTATGCTTGATTGTTTTTTTTAATTAATCATGATTAGAGTTGACAAAGGTTGCATTGAGTAGCCACCTGTCTGATCAGGCTGCCTTCTGTTTCATTCTTAAATGCATTGCATTTATGTAATCAGTCAAGTTTCTTTATAAGGTATAAATTGTTCATGTAAATGTTAATTTAGATAATTTGAAATTTCTCCTTAACTAGGATATTGTCCCTATTTAATAACCCTATGAACCCATATGCTACAGATTATGAAGTTTAATTCATGCATATAAATTTTGACTTATGTTATATACCCATCACAATGCATAACTTGAAATTGCTCCCTATGTCTGTCATACTTTTTTGAATTTAAAATCCTTTAAACCATGGTGCAGATAATGAAGTTTAACTCATGCATATAAATTTTTGCTTGTGTTATAACCACTTCACAATACATTATGTGTCCTTGTGGCATGTGTAAATTTCTTAACTTTGCTGAATTCATGCTATAGCTATATCCTTTTTTCTTAAATTGATCTTTATGTGACTCCCTTCTTATCGGGTCGTATGCCTAGTATGTATTTTTGCTCAAGTCATATTAAGCTTATGTTATTCATAGAGCTTATCATTTGTGGGAATTTTCTATTATTTTTTGGTTTTCACCCATCGTGAAAGGGCCTGGAAAGGGCCTAATGCCAATCGATTTATCAATTTGCTGATTTTTTGGTTGTGTTGGTCTGCTTTCTGAAAAATAGGGGGTAGAATTAGGGGCTGGAAACAAAGTGCCACTTATCCATTATTTTTTAGTTTTGCAATATATATATATATTTTTTTGTTTCTAATCTTGTAGGCAACAATAAGCTTCATTTTGTACTGTAGCACAGTTTCTTTTAATGCAGAAAATAATGTGGGGAAGCATTTGAATGCCCAGCCTTAATTTGAAAATGTGACAGTTATTTTATTAAAAGAATTGAAATTTTCAGTATGCAAGTATTAACCATCCAGTCTCTTGCAGATCTTAAAACTTTCAGCATGCAAGTTCTTAACTGACTCCTCTTTGGATGCGCTTTACAAGGAGGGTGCTCTTCCTGCCCTTCGTGAATTGGACTTGTCTTATTCTTCCATTGGCCAGTCTGCAATATTAGGACTTCTTGCATGCTGTACAAATCTTGTGAACGTGAACTTAAATGGTTGTGCAAATATGCTTGACCTTGTTTGGGATTCAAGTGATTGTCATTCGTCGGATATGATTGTTGATATCTGTCCATCAAGTTCAGTATCTATGGAAAATGAAGATGCAGTTCCGGTGAAGACTGAGCATTTACTTGAGATCCTCAACTGTATTGGATGTCCCAACATTAAGAAAATTGCAATCACTTCCTCAGCACGTTGTTTCCATCTATCTAAATTAAACCTTAACTTGTCTACTAATCTGAAGGAAGTGAATCTGGCATGCTTCAATCTCAACAGCCTAAATTTGAGGTTCTTTCCAGTCAGGCTTCTTAGATTGCCATTTATACATCCGTTAAAATATCTTCTTATCCTGTTTTCCACGTTTTTCTTTTTCTGAATTCAGCAACTGTTGCTCATTGGAGATCTTGAAGCTTGATTGTCCGAGATTGATTAATCTTCAGCTTCTGGTAATTTCATAACTTATACCACACAAACATAATATATTGTGCTGTTGTAAACTTACCTGCTATCATCAAAGTATTTTGGTTTATGTCAAACTTGAACATTATTGCCTTTGCCAAGCTTTTTCCCATAGAGAAAATTTATTGAAAAAACGAATATATCTAGTTTGTATGAGCAGTTTCTACCTGACACCAAATTTCTACTCGTTTATGCCAATTTTGTGACAATGAATGATAACATGGAAACATTATATCAGCAACTCCCTTCTAAGCTTGTTTTGAACGCATTCTTTTCTAAAGCTTTTTACAGAAAACCAATGGAAGTAGAGTTTAATTTAAAAAATGACTACCACAAAACCATGCCAAAATTCTGTGGTTGATTTCATGAATGTTTTTTACATTCAGTTTTTTGCCTAGGGTAGGCCCCTTGCTTATATTAACGGTTTCATATTTTTTAAACTGCAACCATAATTTGTTCAACTCCATAAATCACCTATTGCAGATCATAGTTGAACTTAATTTGTGCTTGTCCATGATCTTCGCTAGACATGAGTCATACTCCAACATGGTCATGGGGTGTCAGATCAGCAACTCTCCAATATCTAGACACGAGAATATGGCTATATATGTACATATTTTAAAATATATGCATCTCTAGCTCAAACAAACATGTGTTGGTTTCGTTTTCAAATACGAAAATAGCTTGAATAGTAAAATGAACAATAGAATATTTAATTTTTGTCAAGAGCATACCACACCGTACTCCATCTGGTGATTATTTTTATGTAAATGCAGATTTTAACACTAAGTGTTTGGACACTTGGACACAGGTGTTGTGTCCAACACAGTTGGACACACCAATTTTCTTACTGGGAGTATCCTACATACCGTAGGTACTTGTTTTAGGTCGATCTCGGGGTCCTCGTCATGTCATGAACTAGAGTTTGTATCACTCATAACCAGGAACCACTGTTCTTCTTGGCTTTTATTACATCTATAAGCCATCTCAATCAGTTCTTGTTTTACTCCAAATTGAAGGTGCCTTCTGTAAACTTCATGAGGCCTCATTTTTACCCAAGTTCTTAGCTTATTGCTGCTCATTTGTCTAATCCTTATAGCTAACTTATTTTCTGCGCATGTTGTTTACTTGCCCAACATTTTGTTCTATAAAGCATTGTGGGTGTTATAATAGGTCTTTGCTTTGATTGGTATCATATGATCATATAATAATCTGGAAACATGACTCTCTTTAACCATCTGGAAGCATGACTCTCTTTAACCATCCAGTTGATTCTATACACTGCATCCTTATTTCACACCATTGTGATGATTTAAGGAGGGGATTTGTGTATGTGAGTGGTTGTTGCTGTGTGATTTATGTATGCTTTGTAGAAATTATTGATTTTTATAACAATAGAACTTTACAGCATAGACAACTATACAAGTACATGTTGCACGTGAAGTTGGCATTACACTTGTGATTGGTGTCTATCCTTTGAAGCATTACATGTATTAGTTCAACATTCACTACAATGAAGATATTACTGCAAGGCTATTGTTATAAATATTTATTATGATGTCCTACTGTAGTATAGATGTCTCAAATGAACTTTCAATGTCTATTTTCTGATCTTATCTTCTATAATCTGCCTGCACGACTTGTAGGCTTGTATAATGCTACCAGAGGAGGCTTGTACAGTGCTACCGGAGGTAGATTTTTATGACAATAGAAGTTGACAGCATAGACAAATATACAAGTTTATGTTGCACGTTAAGTTAGCTTGTAATATTATTCAGCTCAATTGCACATGTGATTGGCGTCAGTTCCTTGAAGCGTTGCATGTGTTAGTTTAATATTCACTACAATGAAGATATTACTGCAAGGCTATTGTTATAAATATTTACTATGCTGTCCTACTGTAGTATAGATGTCTCAAAATAATCTTCAGTGCTTATTTTCTGATCTTATCTTGTGTAATCTGCCTGTATGATTTGTAGGCTTGTACAATGCTACCAGAGGAGGCAGTGAAAGTTGCCATTTCTCGATGTAACATGTTGGAAGTTCTCAATGTTCTTTCATGCCCTAAGGTGAGTGTTATTACAGTTACAAATTCTTCTTGGTTAGTGGAGTATTATATTCATGTTAACCAGGTTCAAAATCATTCTACATTTATTAGGTCTTTTTGAAGAAAGAGATCAGGTGTTATACTCATATGAATAGATGAAGTATGTTGGGCCCCTTTTAGCAAAGCTAATTACTTTTGTAGACCAATAAAAAGTCAGCATAGAACTACCTGGTCAATCCCAATATATTCAAGGGAATAGTCTCAATAAGAAGTTCAAAGAGATCTGTTATGAGACTCGTGTGTTGCTAAGAAACATGACTCTCTCGCATTGGCAAGAGAAAATAAAGATTTGCGATCCTTTTCGCAAAGAAAATGCAGGTCTCATCCTGTGACCCTCGATCTGCATGGCTTTGCATGCAGCAATTAAAGTGGGGGTTACCTTCACTTTCTTCATTTAATGTGAAACTTTAATCCTCATTGCAAAGGGACTTAGAGTGTCAGTTTACCTTATAAGTTGTCCTTAGAATGGATATGGAAGGAGTTGGCTCCTTTAATACAGCCAAAAAAAAATAGCTACTAGGAGGTTGGCTTCTTCAATGTGGAGCTTGACTTGGCTTCACGAAGATTTAGGAAAAACTTAATGCTTTCCCATTAGCAATTATTCTCTTTTAATTAGAAAGATGTTCTCTTTTGATAGAAATTTTGGTCTCTTTAAATTAGCTCTTCAAAAGTTCCTCCATGACCTTGGGAAGCCTAAGAGATTATTATCTTGGCTAGAATTCCTTAAAGGTAGAAGACTCAAGTCTTAGTATCGGATCATCAATGGGAAACATGATTCCCTCATTACCACACCAAGAGTTCTAGTCTTAAACAAAAGGGATAAAGAGTTCTTACTGTTCCTTCTTTGGTAACAAGAATTCGTTGATAATCTTTTCAATTATCAAAGAAAGATACACGAATTTTCTGTGCGTACGACTTTTTAGATCATTTTATTGAAACTAGTTACATTGTCCTTTTTGTTGAAAATGGGTTCATTCCTTTGGTAGATTTTCAGATTTGTAATTTTTATTAATTAATGATTGAATGCACCTATCAACACTCTGTTTTTTTTGGTTTTAATTCTCTATATGTGATTCCAGAACATTTTCATTTGCATTTTTTACGATCGGAATCTTGGTCTCTGTACAAAAACACGGCTCTTGCTCTTTTAGAGGGCAAAATCCCTAATCAGGACTTCGTAGAACGATGCATGAAGTGAAACCTCTACATCTAAAAATTTAATGTTTTCTTCATATCTATATTCCTGGGTTGCAGATACAGACTTCGTTCTTAGATGAACTTCGTAGTGCCTGTCCAAGTCTAAAACGCATCCAGGGCGGCTTATCAGCATAAAATTCTGGTGACCTCATCCAATGGGTTGTTCACGTTGCCAGTCGTACTTCTGGAGAGCTATTTAAAAGTCTTGCAAGAATTATAATAATTTGGAGGCGCCTGGTATTCTTGATGTACATACAATGCTGATTTTCATTTTTTTTTTTTTAAATTCTGCCATGTGGCTCAGGTAGCGTTCAGTGCAACAGCTTAGCTCGCATGGTAGCAGAGTAAGCTGGTTGTTGCATATATCTGTAATGTGCTATCCATTCTGTAGTTGAAGTTGGTAGGGTTGTTTCCGTTTAAGATTTGCTGTTGTGGCTATAAAAATTAATTACCGAACCATCAGTGGATGCCCCATTCAGTAATTTGGTCTGTGGGATGGGCAGGGTGCTATTCCTGTTTGGTGATGGTAAAAGTTTTTATTTTTCACTTTGTTTTATAATTTTTTAAGAATGCTACTTCTTTTTGTGATTTGTGTGCTATTTAGAGTTCCATCCTCATTTTTCTCTCTTAGACAAGCAGTTTATGCTTGTGGGAGTATGTACTTGTAAAATCTTGGGGATTGTATTTACATCTTCGAGTTCAATAGGTTTGTGCATGTCGATGACAATTGGCTCAATTGGTACTTTCTGAAAGCAGCTTTTCTGCTGTTCTGTCACCAGTGTTTGCCCATGATCTAGCCTTATTGTCAAGGGCTGTGTCTGTGGATGTATGTGGAAAATTTTTGGTTTTGTTGCTTCCTTTGTCTAGTATTTTGGGGAAACTCTAAATGCGCACCACATTTGACTTAGTGAGCATCATTTTCCCCCTATGTTGTAAATCACTTTACTATAAGATGTGGGGCTCACTAAGTAAAATGCTGTGCACATTTAGAATTTCCCGTATTTTTGACAGCTGAAAATTTTGATATGAGGATTGATCTACCCGGAAGCTTGATAAAAATTTAATATGAAGGAGGAACTTGTATACAGCATGGTGATCTCCCCAAAATGGCCACAGTTACATGCCATGTTACTGTGGATTTTAATTTCTTTTCTTTCTTTTTTTTTCTTTGGCTAATCAAATTTCCTTATGTGCCTGCTCTGGTTGCCCTAATTAAGTAATCTGAAACCTCCCTCATATGTAGTTTTGGGGAAAATGAAGGAAAAGAAAATACTTTTAAAAGAGAAGAAAATAGTTTGCAACTAGGGAAAATCAATTTCCATCTTCTCTTCTTTTCTATTTCATTTTCTCTTTATTTTTCTTGTTTTCCATTTTCTTTCAAACAAAATATAGTTTTCGGAATTTTGGAGTTACTTGATATTCACCTGTTAAGATAGACATTAGAAACTAGCAATTAAAAAATAAAAAAAAAAATTGACATTGGAAAATTCAGTCTCGATTCAGGATCCGACAGCTATTGCATTCAATCTAGAATGACTTCAATCTGATGGGATTTCTATTGCAAGTGGACGCGTAAGAGCGTACGAGATCTGGCAATGTCTCTTTTTAATTTGGAAGTGGCCGGAATAATACAACGACGTTTCAAATACAAGTCCCAAAAGCGACTGTGTCTCTAAGTGCAGCATGTGTTAGTCCAATAAATTTGACATAATTCCAGCTAATTTTACTAAGAAATTGGGAACTTAAACCATTTGACAAACTATACTTTGCAAAGCATAAGGTAAACTACAATCATGTATGTGAACTTAAATTCTAGTCCAAAATATCGAAATCGATGCGGGTATTATTAATATTTGGTTCCTCACTACATATATATATTTAGATACGATTCAATTGGATTGTGCACCATCCTACTTGGCAGAAAGCCAGCATGTAAATCTAATCTCAATAATACTAATAGTCTGATACAGTTTGATTTTGAACTAGTTAGCAAATTAATTATGCTAATCCAATAAATTAATTGAATTAATTGATTTTGAACTGGTTGGCAAATTAATTATGCTAATCTATTTATTACCCGTCATTATTATCAAATTATGAGCTGTCGATGAGTGGGAAAGCCGAACAAAACAAAAAAACACAGAGAATTTGGCGGGGCCTTAACATTCAATCTATCTCTCTCTCTCTCTAAAAAGGAATTGAAATGACAGGGTGTTCTTCGCCTGGCTCGCTTTTTCTCTCTAAAAATAACACCACCAGGGCATTGGAAGAGGAGAGAGAAAGAAAAGAGAATAAAATCTCTCTTTAGACTCCTCTGACGTTTTTGAGGAGGAGAAAGAAGAGAAAAAAGACAAAAAGTAAGAAAGAATAATAATAATAACTATTATTGTTATTATTATTACCCACAAATCTAGTAAAGCCATTGTTCTTCTTCTTCTTCTTCGTCATTGCTTTATTCTTCTAACAGCGATGAGCCTCTTCGGCCTTGGAAATAGGTGAAGTTTTGTCTTTTTCCCTTAAATTTTCGATTTTGGGATCTGGGTTTGATTTGTTTCTTCGTGTTAATGTGTGGTGATGTAAGTTTGAAAAATTATAGAATTTTATTGGTTTTTTTAATTTAAAAAGATTCTCTGATTTGGATTTGATTTAATATATTTGAAATATTTGACGGTGATCTCTGTTCTATTTGAGAGCTATAGGGACTTCATTGAATTGAAAATCAAATTGAAATTTTTGATGTTTGATTTTTTTGGCTGGTTTGATTTATTTGTTTTTGTTATCTTTAGGTGATTTTGATTTATGAAAAAATAGAGAATAACCATAATTATTAAGGGAAAAAAATAAATAAATTATCCAATGAAACTTTAAGATTTCGTATATGTTGATTTATTTTCTTCTTGTGTAAACAGAAATCAAAAGACATTTCGGCCAAAGAAGAATGCGCCATCAGGGAATAAGGTAAAATTTTCTCCTTTTATTATTTGTAGCTCTTGATTGAATTTATTGATTAAGAGTTTGCTGTTAGTCCGTTTATGTTGACGAATCAGATATCTAGCTTGTTGATTGCAATGCACATGTTGATTGTTTGTCCTTAACACTACAGTTTTTTATGTTAATAATAATGCTATTCCATGATCAATACTATGGATTATGAATGATCCATGAGAAAGGAGATCAGTCGCGGTAGAAACAATCACTTAGTTGTGAATCCAAGTATTGCATAGCTTGATGTTTAAAACCCTCATGGAGTTTGACACTGAATCAATTATCTAACCGGTTGCATTCACCTTGTACTTCAGCATATCCAAATCTTTATGAAACATTTGTAATCTTCTTAACAAAAGAATGTGTGTACTTAGTTAATGGCCATTTTTTTTAAAGAAATACACATTGTATATATTGCTATCTCTATATTATTTCAAGTTTTATTGAAAAAAAAAAAAATGACATTTTGTTGTCTTCCTCTTAATTTTTTTCTAATGGAAATAATATATGATGTTGAGTTTGATGTTTTCTTGTTGTTTTATTGATAGGTCTAAGTTCTAACAATGGTTTTATGCAACTGAATACCTACCTAACGTTAATTTTTGTAACCTAGCAGGGAGTGCAGTTAAAGAAACACATCGATGCTACACTGGGCAGTGGCAATTTGCGGGAGGCTGTTCGGCTACCTCCTGGGGAGGATCTAAACGAGTGGCTTGCTGTCAATAGTATAGCTTTAACCCTCAAAGATTTCAATCTCCTTGAAATACCTTCTACATATATAATATGAGCAGTATCATGATTTTGTGTTTAATATTGATTACGATTCATTATATTTCCATCTTTCCTATGAACCATTCTTGATAGGATATTCATGTAGTTATTATTTTTATTGCATTTATACCTCAGCTGTGGACTTCTTCAATCAAGTGAATCTTTTATATGGCACTCTTGCGGAATTTTGCACACCAACTACTTGTCCAACAATGTCTGCTGGGCCAAAGTATGTCCACTTGACCACTGATAATTGCATAGTACTCTGAATCTCTATCTCATCCTTATTATCTATTAGGGTTATTGGTCTCATAATGAGGATGAATCTGCAGATTTGAGTATAGATGGGCTGATGGGGTACAGATTAAAAAACCCATAGAGGTGTCTGCACCGAAATATGTTGAGTATTTGATGGACTGGATTGAAGTCCAACTCGATGACGAAACAATATTTCCTCAGAAGCTCGGTACAGTGTGATGTTTCGTGATATATTTGATGATGATCCTCTTTAAGTCTCCTTATTGCGTATGAGCATATTTCTCCTTTGCCTTTCTATATTTTCATCAATCATTATTTTTAGTTATTTGTAAATATATCCTTTGATAATGTGACTAATAGGCAAACTTGAAGTATCAAAAAATTATAATTAATGCATGATAAAGTTTTTGATTTGTAGAATTAAACGAAGCTAATTTTATCAATTTCAATCATTTAAGCAGGCATATCCCTTTTACCTATTACTATTGTTAGAATTGTATTTGGCATGATAAATTGAGACTAGTTGTGTCATTTATGTTGCTAAAATCAAGTGAAAGATATTTTAATATCTTAAAAATCATTTTTGAATTGATTTTGTATAGTACTGGTTAAAAAGGACATGATTGCACCATACTTCCAAAGCAGAGGGATATATAAATAACTATCAATAAGTCAAGGAGAAATATGTTATTTCTTAAAAATAAGGATAAATATGCTAGAAAGCCAGAGTGTTATTGTGGTACTGATACCTATAATTGTTACAGGGGCACCATTTCCCAACAATTTCCGAGAAATTGTTAAAACAATCTTCAAACGTCTTTTTCGGGTGTATGCTCACATCTACCACTCACATTTCCAAAAGATTGTTAGTCTTAAGGAAGAAGCTCATCTGAACACTTGCTTCAAGCATTTCACTTTGTTCACATGGGTAAGTTTTTGTCCTTAATCTCATTTTTCAATTCATGCCTTGTGGTTATTTTGTGCATTCCGAACACATTTTGTGTAGTTGGTTTGGAATATAGTATTAAATAGTTCATTTACAATTTTTTTGGCATAACTACTTTTTTCGATCAGATCAGATAAACCTGTTAAGTGTTGTGTTGACTTGCTATGTTCATTTTTCTGTTTAACATGCATCCTTCTTTTTTTAATTTTGCTTTCCTATGTGTATTTATCTTGTTGTTGTTGTAAGATATATTATATAAACTCTAGTTATTTATTTCCTCATTACATAAGTTATTTTGTACTAAAATTACTTCCTAGCATATCTATGTAAAGGGTCTTTCTATTATTTAGTATGCCTCATTTCAAGACCTGTAATGTGGTATGACTTCTACCTTTAATTGGAACTCGAGGATAGACAAGGTAGACTTTGGTCCCGGTCCTTCCATTATGTATCTCTCAAAAGTTTTGGAATATCAGTTGAACTGGTATATATTGTTGCAACTTAGGTCGTTTAGGCGTTTGCATGCTTTGATAAACTTAGCGTAAACAATACATATCCTTGTTTATATATATAAATCTTAAAAAAAAATCTCACATTTACATTTTTTTTTGGGGTTCATCTAACCAAAATCTGTCTAGAAGGATGTTTAGTCCCCATCTTTATATACCTAAGATGTTTTCATAGAGAGTTACCTATGTAAGTGTCCCTAAATTTCAATATAGAGGGTTTATATAGATAATCTGAACTGTTAGTTATGATTTTCATATCCAAAAATAGTGGTATACAGAAGATAATACATTTTTTATAAATTATGACCATATATTGGATGGTACAAAATAAATGGTTTTTCAATAATAGAACAAATAAGACCTTTTAATCGATAATGAAGATTCTAAATCACATGATATTTTATACACTATCTATTAAGAATATGAAAATTATAACTAACAATTTGGATTCATCTACACACTCTCTCTGTGTTGAAATTTAAGAGCATCTCAGTGGCAACTTTCTATTGAGACACCTTAGATACACCATTCCTTATATGTATGTGTGTGTAATATTAGAATAATAAAAATGAGCTAACAACAAACTTATGTTATTTGAGCTGCAGTCTATTTTCACTATCTCCTATAATTTTTTTTCAAACTATTTTTTAAGATTATGATCTCAACCTCTTAAAATTCGCTCATACCAAATTTCTTTAGTTTTAATTTTGATTTGACTTTCAATCAAATAGACATAAAATTAATGGTTTTTAGTGAATATAACATGTTTTATCTACTTGATGGAATGACAAAGGAACTCCAAAATCTAGGAAATATGGTCATAAAGAAGTTGAGGAGCGGAGACATGATCCTTAGATTTTTTTTTTTTTTTTAAATAATGGGATTATTAATTTTCTTGGGTTTTAGTTTACCATGCATAAGATACTTCACAATTTTTTTTCTATTAATAATACCATTTGTGGTTCACAGACTGAATAATCCTTTGTTAGTTATTATATTCTATATGATGTTTTCTGAAAACTCTATTTCCCCTCCTTCTCTAGTGAGCAAGGTGGTTTAGGTTTGCTTCTATCCTCTCTACTAGAGGAGAGAAAAATGCTCTCATCGTTATGATGTTGGCCATTCTAAATCTATGACCTCTCCTACCAAAAATTAAGTACTTTACACCATGCTCTAGGTTCCACTTCTATCACTTTGTACAATCTCTTTATTGAGCTTAAAATTTTATGGAGAAGAAAAAACCATCAAATTATAAGTGGAAAGTAATATTACAAGAATTAAAAGAGGCAGAGGCCTTATTATCATTTTTATAGGAAATCTAGAAACTTACTTTCTGTGCCTCTTGATTTACTACAGTGTTTTAAATATCGACCTAGACTGATGAGTGTTTTAAATATCGACCAAGGCTGATGAGTATCTCAAATATCACATTGCATTTTGAGATATCTGATATTGATAGACTTTATAATATTGACATTGATATTGCTAGCATAGCCAATATATTGCTGATATAATGGCAATATTATTCATGATTTCCAACACCATAAGTTATCGACCGATACCGATATTAGTACCAATTTCAAGATTTAAAACCTTGATTTCATACAATGAGAATCTTTTCAAGCTTATGAACAATATATGATTGTTATTATTTTGAAATTGTGACCAGGAACTAAAACATTTCTATCAATTTTATTTTTAGTTGTTTCATGAATAATCCCATCACAAAAAAAATATATATATATATGAACCAACATTTATTTAGTTCTTGTTAAGCATGTATCCTCTATAGAGAAATTATGGTTAAGTATGAATTTGTATAGCGCTTGAATTAGGTTGATCTGCATACAAATTTGAAGAATGAAACTTTTAGTACACATAAACAGAGAGAGGACAGAGAAATGAGGGAAAACTATAAAATCAGAACCAGTAATCCATGTTGGGGCCTTATGGATGCTCCTTCGCAACTATTCTGCTCAAATATGATACCTTGCGACACACGGAGTTTTTTCAAACTCTCATTTAAGTTCATGATTTTATTTTAGGGCTGCCTATAGATTAGATCTTCGTCCAGTACAATAACCAACTCATATTCGCTAATGTATGTGCTATTAGCTGGTCCTTACCATTTACTGAAGTGGCAGAACTTCTTGACCTTGTTATATGATTATCTCCCTAAAATGTTATTTTTTGAATCACCTTAAGTTCTATATTAACATCTATTTTTCCATTTTTTTCTATGTGGAAGAATTGAATTTGTCATCCTTTTCAAACTTCATGTTAACTATTTTTAAGTTTATTGTACATCATCAGTTTTATGATAATGATATTGTTGTTGTGTTATTAAATTTAATATGGTCAATGAAATTACTTTCACAGATTTCCCCCCTCCATTACATATTAGTGTTATATTTACCTGCAACTTCTCAATCTCTCATGATTTCTACTTCTTAGGCTAGTCTGGTTGCAAATCAATATGATATTTTAAGTCACAAAATTTAAATTTCGACTTGGAATAAAATTTCAAAATTATTATATTTTGGTAAAATCTTTGCCAACCAAACAGATTTTCTTTATTTTGAGTTTAAAATATTCCAAAATATCATAATATTTTGTGATAACTGTGGTAGTCTAATCGAAGCCTTTAAAATGTAGAAATATCCACAATTAGCGCATCAATTTGAAATTTTTATTTCAAAATGATATGGAGCTTACATCAAAATGTCAGACATGCAATGGGCAAGAAGTTACGGGAAAATAGACTAGCATTAAAAGAAAAAAAGGAAAAGGTTACGGGAAAATAGGAAATATATGAACAAAAATTGGGGGTGTAGAAACTAAAAAGTAAAATTGATAGTGTGCAAGGATGGGTACATTTTGCCCTTACTATTATTGTTCAACATATTGAACGGTTGAACTGTAAAAGTCTTATTGCCGATCTATTTTTTCCCCCCTTTTTCTTAAGTTGTTGAGGTGTGTATGTTTCATCCAACACCTGAGAGGAGGTGAAAGTTTAATCTCCATTGGAGATATCCTCCTCCTCGCTCTGTTAGAGACCCAAGCGAATGTAACTGGTCACTATGGGTGGAAATTTCCATTAGCAAGTTATGATGTAGCATAGTTTCAGTTGCTAATGTCCAAATATTATCTCAGGGGTATTATTTTGCTTCTATTGTTGCTAATGCAGTTGATGTGTATAATATATTCACTTTGCGTCAGTTAAGCCCTCTCCTAGAAGTTTATAACTTAGGTTATACCGAGAAATTTGTTGAATTGTTGCTTTGCTTGGAAGAAATGCTGTTATTTTCCTATTTATCGAATAATGTTTCAGTTTTCTTATCATTATTATAAATACTTGTTCTTTGTGCTGTGCTGTAGGAATTCAAACTAATTGAGAAGGGGGAGCTGGCACCACTAAATGATCTCATCGAGTCTATCATCCTTGCTTATTGAAACTGTAACAATTGATTGAAGAGTATATGGAGAATTAATGCACTAATGCAATACCAAATGATTTTTTTGTAGAACATGGGTTTCTTCCTTTCTGTCTTTAATTTTAACTTCAGGTTGATTGGATTCATTGAGAACCATTGATTTGTAAAATTTGAAATTTATATTTATTTATTCTCTAGGTTGTGCATGATCTTGTGATGAACAGAAATTGCTTAAACTATGTACTAGAATTTTAATTTCTTTGAGAGGAAATTTCTTCCTTGAGCTATTTGCGAAATAATCTCCTTTCAATTTGTTCTGATTCAATATTGTTCGCAATTTCTTGCAAATTAGACCTGATATGATCTTTTCTCTATTTGTTGGATTCTCTGTCCTCTCTAACAATAAATTTGTCCTGCAATTACTGACATATTGATTCTTCAGCGTGCGTTATCCATTTGAATGAATATTTTTCTTCAAAATATGTTACAGGAATCTCCTCAAAAATGGTTGAAATTTATCAGAACATTAGGATAAATCTCATTCTTGTTCATCGGCTCATTCTCTAGGCACAGAAAGCCGAAGAATTTATCTATAGTCATATGTTTGTTTTGTACTACAAACAAGCAGTAACAGGATTAAATTTGTTTGATAGAACCCTGTTAATATTTGTTATCACCCATCCATTTGCCTTGTCCTAGTCCTAGGATATATCTCAAATCAACACTTGGGACCTGCTAAACTACAATACCATCTCCATTTACGGAAGAACGTCCGTATCAAGGTTTGCAATAATTCTGAAAAGATTAGTATGAAGCATGCACAAGCACAGGTATTTCCCCCAGTTGAAGAATTTCAAGTAATGAAGTAAACTTCGACATAATGTATAAGATTTTGATCGAGAATCTTTAACTGTTAGACATCTTTTTACACATACTTGACCAATGCAAAAGAATTTGGAAGAACCATCTTCACATATTACGGGAACAATATATGAGATTATACTCTATAAGGCTAACAGCATCTCTTGGACTTTTTGTACAGGACGATGGTAATGACTTCAAAGAATTGCTTCCAACCGTCTCAAGTCTGGGTCCAAAACTTCCGGTTTGCTTTCTTCTTCCTTGTTGCTTGAATCTCTATACGAATCTGCAATTGCCTTTCCCTTGTCGAGCACTGGTGATGGCACAGTTTGCAAGAGGCTGTGATGATACTAACTTCTTTAAATTTCATTCTAGCAGTATTATAGTGAAGAAGTCTATAGGCCACAGCAATTCATCATATCAGTTTTAAAAAAGAAAAATGAAGGTCATTACAATCAACATCATTTACCATTTTCTCATGAAACATAGGATTGGCTGCAAAATGTAATTCTAAATTAACAGCTCCAACAAAAAGCACAAGCAAACTTATTTCAGCAACTTGCTCTCAACTGACTCATTGGGGGTGAATTTTGCTGCCCATGGAAACTATAGAAATCTATGTTGCACGGATACGGCAATGCCAATACGGACGCAACATATCCTATGTGCCGTGAAGTCTAAAATTCACATAGCATAGCCTGACATTTGTCCTCCATGCACGGCTTTATGATAGAAATGCTCATGCTTCATAGACGGTAATAAAGAACATGACAAAAACTTAAAAGGCCAATTTGCAAGGAGTGTTGTGACAATACTTCCAAGTTCCAATGTAATTCGTTCTAGTAAGTAGTATCACTCTGCCCTTGTGACAGCCATAAGTTAGAACTTGTTTTGTTTTATTTTAATCCTCTAGGCCCATAATTCTGTAAATAAACAAGTATAGACTATACCTATGAAATCATCCTAGTCTACCATATGTCTTATGTTTCATGTTAGGGGTTTATGGGGAAAATGTCACTCACAGAAGAACTCTGGCTTGTATGGCTATTAGTATCAAGTACAGGTACCAGAGGCCTAAAACCGAAAAGATTAACAGCATATTTATGGCAAAAGGGTTTATGAAGATGGGGAGAAATTGACAGCACCTGTCTAATGCACCCAAAGCAATACTGATCTTGTTCTTCATAGATCCAACAGACGCTGTAGGATCATTCCTTATTGCATGCAGCAGCAGGGAATCAAGATCCTCCAGAGCTCTACAAACGAAGATAAATAAAGTTACAGCTACAATTTGGTCCAATTTATATGAACAATACCAAGTAATAAGCCTACCGTAGACATCGATCAACTGCATCAGAAGCTACTTTTCCATTACCATCATCAGTAGCATACTGCGCCACCTATAATTCCGTAGATAATGTTCAAAGCCAGAATGAACTCAGGTCATAAAGACTGCCACAGCAAATGAACATGAGTAAGAGTAGTAATATTGGTGGAGTTCTGTTCCATTTGTTACTGGATTTTGATCTCAGCAGAATACTTAAAACTAAAAAATAGTGCAGCTAGAATATTAGTACTCGTCGTTCGAAAAATACCTGGTAATTTTACATCCTCAATCATAAGGCACAAAATTTAAATTCACTTACAATTTTCATCCTGTCAAGGCCACACAATTCTGGATGATGCTCGGCTTTTCTTGAGTGGAACTATATTCCAATTTCCTATCTACTAACCTATGAATCCAGGAAGTTACTTATACTTTAATTGATATCACGAATTATTCATTGAGCGCGGAAGAAAAAATCATAACAAATTCACAATAAATTGTTACTAAAATGAATTAATCCTAAACAGTATATGCATATTACTTAACCTCTGCATATAGTGGCACTGGATTTTGTGTACTTTTCCAGAAAGATGATTTTTTGTAATGCTGGCTAGGCTAGGGCATTCACATTATTTTTCTTCTTAGCAATGTGTATGCGGTGGTAAAGCTGGCAGCATTGTAAGCATTCATAGTTTACTTCTACATACCTATGCAATTTGGCTAACACCTTCCTCTTTTTGTGTACACACACTGTGTTCGTGTGACATTGCTTGCTTCTGGTTGGTTACAAGTACGTTAATGAAGCTTTCATACTATGACATGTATGTTATGTTTGATAGTTAATAAGTTCAGTGAGTTATATTCTTAAGCTATTACAGGCGTCAAGTCTTATTTATTGATTGTAACAGCTAGACTAATATAAGCGGGTTTCAATTTTATGATATAATCATTCTAATAATTCTCCATCTATCTCAAAAAAAAAAAAAAAAAAAAAAAAAAAAGTTTTGAAGCCATGTGGTTAAGAATAATATATACTTTCCAAAGGGGCTTCTTTCATTAGAGGAAAAGTATACAGTACGCTGCTATCCCAAGGGGAAAAGTTCATGGAAGTATCCACTTGTTCAATACTATGGAGACTGATACATATTCAGCTATAGCTGGTGCCAGTGGACCAGATAATGCTAGTGTGACAGGCATGCATCTAGGTACTACCTTGGCAGGTAAGGTATTTTAAACTACAAAAGTAATTAATATTAAAAGTAATACAATTTGATAAAAAGGCTTGAAAAACTGCAAGAAAATACCAAGAGAAAAAAGGGAAAATAAATCAGACTAATGTAGAGATTTTTATACATAAATTGCACCATAAAAAAAAAGACAATTTAAGAATATATTTTCTTTTGGCTTAAGAAGAATAGATATCTTTACATGTGTACTTCTTTTAGTGCGTGTTTGCATGTGTGTGCATGCGCGCGTCTGCATGTTTGTTTCTCTTGTTTCCTCAGGAAAAGAGAAGAAGAAGAAGAAGAAGAAGAAGCAGCAAATAACAACTGAGTATTTCATATTTTGATTTTACAACCTAAAGCAAAAAGAATAGTTTAGTTCAGTATTAAATCAGTTTGAAAGCATCTCTTTCACAAACCTGTGACATGCAATATTCAAGGAAATTTGGTGTAAAACGAGAAGACATGATGAGAGCTGTTCATCTATTTTCTGCCTTCAAAAAATTATAACAGGATAGTTGCCAAACTCAGGCTAGTTTACATTCAACTCTAACTCTCTTGTCCATGTTCACATTTTAAATTTCTTCACACGTCTTCAACACTTCAAATGACCGTAGTTACTTATAATGTGTGATCCTCTTTTCTTGGAAAAAAAAAAAAGAAAGAAAAGAAAACATATGGTCCTTAGAGAGCATGGTTATTTAAGAAACTCAATGCCTAGCAAATATAGCATTCTATTCAGTCAACCTCTTATCTGGTTATAGGATTTGGAAAGCTATTTCTGAATTTTACATATTATCTTTTTTATAATTAAGCAGTATATGTAATACCAAGTTACTCAAAATCATAAAAATTTAGACAGTACAGGATGATAGTTACACTGAACAACATTCATCAGCATATTTCAAGTTTTTCCAGGCATAACAAGATCAGCCACAGAGCATGATACAAAGTTAAGAAGGTTTTTGGAAGAATTGGCTAAGATTCTATAACCATGTTATCATTTATCAAACTGAAGGAAATCGTTGCTAGAGGATAAATATAGTTCCTTGATCATTGCATAATTTCAAATTTCTGGTACGAAAAAGAGACTTGAGACTTTAAAGACAGCAGAATTATCCAGGTTTAGATTAACCATGTAGGTACGTGTAAATGGAAGAGATTAATGAAAAAAGATACCCCTGCAAAGAACTAGATTCAGAAATGTGTGCTCAACCTATGGGAGTGTCAAGGGTATGAACATAACTCCCTTGACGTTCACCGCAAGTTTGGAGTTTAGGTCCAATTACACTGACTTTTAATGATCCTCTATGAGCTCATGCCAAATTCCCAGCCAAAGAAACTAGAGGCACAAACCCTGCCATAAGACCCTAACTGCAAATTGGTAAGTTTTGGTCATGCAGTTTAAACTATTGTGCTATAAAGAGGAACCCTTCAAATTTCCTAAAGTGACAAATTTCTTTAGGGAAATATATTTGTCTCAGGCGAAATTCCAGTTAAGCAAAAAATGAAAGTACAAAACCAAAAAATAACTTGGAAGTCTAAATTTAGAACACTTAATACTTTGTTTGAACTAAAGGAATCTTTTACAAAAGAGTAACCAAATTCATAACAAAAAAGAAATAAGCAAGATATGGAAGACTTACTGCTCGAATATTTACACGCAGAGATGCTGCTGGTCCAGAGCGCAATAACAATCTGCTAACATCATATTGTGGCTGCTCAGCATCCAAAAATTTCTCTGCTTGAGTAATATGGCAGCATTAGATCCTTCATAAATCTTAATGATATATATTATTCTAATATACATGTAAGTACCCATATTATCATTAGGAAATTGCAACAAAACTGTTGAGGGAAGACTCGCAAAGAGTGAACCATGTATCATTATACTAATAGTCTGATAGCCCCTGATTGCACTATCAATCTTTACATGGGCGAATGCTTTAACAGCTGATAAACTAGAAGATTAAGCTGTCTAAGTGGGGCCTTGTATTAATCTCACATGCAAAGCCCACAAAGTATCAACTTTTGTTGACTTTGAGGTTGCACATGTCCTCTTATTCTTTTTTTTTTTTTCTGTGGCCTTGTTCAATCATTAGAGTAATCTGTAAAAATAAACATAAAAATAACATGCCTGCATCAAAGAATTTCAGACTGGACTAGCTAAGGATACAGTAATTATGTGAGGTTTTCACTAAACTTATTATCTTTCAAGTCATGACAACTCCTAGTTCTAGGATTCAAATCTAATGGTAAAAACGACATAAAAAGTGAACAAATCCAACTAAATTTCCTGTAATGTTTTATGAGAAATCATAAATGCTTTTACAATCCTGAACAATATATTTCATTTAGCTAGTCTTTGACATTCTTTCTGGTTCCAATTTAGAAACATCAGCCAATTAATTTTCAACGAGAATAGTTTTGTTAAAGTGTAAAATCTGATTCATCTTACACATATCCCATGTACAATTATTTTTTCCTAGGGGATGGCAGTTGAAGTCCACTGATTTGATAAATATATTTCCATGCTTACATTTATTTATTTGTTTATATTTTCGTGAAAATGGGTTTTGTGCCGGTAGCACTCCTTGCTCCCAAGTGAAAGGTTTTAGGTTTGATTAACAGCAATATCAATCAGAGGGTTTAGCTTAGAATAATTGATTATATTAATATGCATTGCAAAGAGGACGATTTAATTTTCCTTCATGAACATGTACTGATCTCTTATTGCGCTTCAATTTTTCAGAATCCAGATAACAAAAACACGTTCTCTTGTCCACATCTTAGATATACAAACTGATCATGAAGCATTAAGTATCTCATATGGTATTCATATGTCAAATTTTCGGAATATTACACAAACGAAGATCATGCAAAAGATTCAAGCCTTCCTCCGCCAATCAAATCAGCCTATGGCTTTATTATCGAAAAGCATTAAATTTTAAAGGTGTTGTCAAATGTAAGTATAATCATGATATGTAGAGCCCGACACATTAGGACAGGACACGTCTCCATCCATGTCCCATAAATACACATTTGTAAACCATTATTTATCATGAAAATAAGTTCAGAGTGAACTATGTTACAACTCCTTAACAAAAGAAACTTGTTGATAGTTATTGTAGTGACATTATTAATACATTATGTTCTTACATGTATTCATATGAGTCACATACACATGTATTCATATATATACATGTTTGTGAACTCATGTCGGATTCGGAACAGTTGTTGTGTCCAATAATGTGTCCGTGTACACAAATCTTACAGAAAAACATTCTTGAAAACTTAAAGTGGGAAATGAGATAATTACCCTAATATGCTTTGGAGTTCAAACAAAAGATGAATAATAATTCTGATTCCAAATATTACACTACACTTACTAGTCCTGAACTTATACTGAATAATTAGTTAACAACCTGATCTTTTCTTTTATATAGTATTTGCAAACATCATGTTTCCATCATAAATTATGCATTTAGTTTTTGCATCATCTAATTATTTACCAAACAAAGGAGGAGGAAGACAGACAGGACATGGATCGCAAGGAGTAGAATTGTTGTTCCCCAAAACACTTCCCTATGTTTCTGTGCAGTTAGCCCTGTGTACTTTGTGCTTTCATTCTTGTATTTTGCTTGCTAGTTTCTTGTATAGACACCATATGGTTTCTTCAACTAATTTCACTTTCAAAAATGCAGGAGGCTATGGCTCACTGTAAAACCCTTAAAAAATACATATTTACCGAATTAGATTGCAGTTGACTTATTATTGGTCTTTCTCTAGCACAGAAATCTAGTAGAAATGATTTCCGAGTTAAAAATTGTGATATCTTTTTTCTTAAGTTCATACCCAAATCTTTGAACTGGGCTTCAGACAGAAGAACAGCGGGCACATAAGCTTCGAGAGGTTCGAGCTTTTTCCTGATACATAAAAAGTTCTTCATAATGACAAAATGGTAAAAAAGATAGAACTTTTTGATCAAAAGATTTATTTTTTCCAAAATTTTAATATGCATAGCAGCATGGGATCTTACCTCTTCACATATTTATCGAACGGATTGGCCGCTTCGGACTCTACAATCATGAAGATAACAACGATATTTAAAAAATTATCAAGAAGACAGTTTGAGAGATCAATCGAGAGATAGAAATTTGAGCTTACGGTCAGGGAGAACGAAGGAGTGTAGGAGGATAAAACCGACCGATACAGAACGCCGGCCACAATCAATGGCGGAGCTCCGGCGATGAGGCGGCGGAGACGAGCAAGTAATGGGGTGGCGATGCAAGGGATTAGGACTTCGCGCGAAGAAAGGGGCAGCGGAAGCGGAAGCGGAAGCCATGGGGAGAGGAGATTTTAATTTTTTTGGATTATCCGCTTCTTTTTTAAGGGAGTTTCCAAAGGAGCACACCACTTTTCCTAGTGAGCACACTAGATAGCTCTTTTTCGTCCGAGCTTTCACTTGCAAAGTGGGCTCACTATTAAAAATGGTGTGCTCCTTAAGAAACTCCCGTTTATTATTCCTTCTTCTATTTATTTAATTATTTCATTCTTTTCTTTTTCTTTCTTTTCTTTTAATAGGCAATAATCAATTTTTATGCTTCTTTTTTCTTTTTCTCCGGTCAATTTGAATTACAAAGTAATGTATATATCCAGAAATTTTTGGGTAATTCTAAATGCACCGTATTTTTTTTCTTAATGAGTCCAATTTCTTAGTAAGTCTCATGAGAATTTAATATATATATATATTTTTATTAGTGGGCTTTATTTTTTATCTCTTTTTTCGGAATTATCCTCTCCCTTCCCTTCTCCCCTAGCAATGGCGGCGGCGGCGGCAACAACAGCAGCGACAACAGCTGTAGCGACAACGAGACTCACTAAAAAAAGGGATTGAGGATTTTTTCTTAAAAAAATTATAACAAATTTGTAATTATTTCTTCTTTAAACTATAGAGGCTCACTAAAAAAGAGATAGGACGCATTTAGAATTATCTGAATATTTTTTTTTCCTTAGATTAGTGCTGAGATTTGCAATCCTTTTCTCTTCATCAATAATTTTTTAGTTATATAAAAGAGCTCATTAGTTTTATTACTCTTCCACTTGGTGCCTTTGAAATATATTGTTTATATAACTAATTTTTAAAAAAAAAAAAAACCATTTGATAAAAAAAAAAAGGATGCACCATAAAAACATCTATTTCTTGTCCTAAACAGTGTAAGGAGGTGTAAATGAGTATGATAAGTTTGGATCCGAAATTTTAGTTGAAGAAATTGAACCGAATAAAAATTCTTTTACCTAAAGTACAAATTTTCTAATCTTCTTTTATCTGTTATTGTTTATCTTACTGTTTTAGTTTAAAATGTGGCTTTTGACCCACTTTGTTTTATGGCTATTTCTATGAGAATCAAAGAGGGCAAAGATGAGTATTTTCTACCATATTGAAAGTTACTGAATCAAATAGTTCGATATCTAATCGATAGATAATTTTTTTTCGTTAAAATCAGGATTTTCTTTCTTTGTTTTTCTTATAGCTCATGTAAATAGTTCGTAACGATTTGATATATCGTCTAAAGGAGTCTAAAGAGGAGTTTTAATTTTTTTTTTTTTTTTCTCTCAGAGTTTTGTATTAACATAGGGCCACGTTCGAGAAAAAGAAAAAAAAAAATATTACAAGGAGCTCATAGATATCTTACTAGCCACCAAAAACGGAAGCATGACAGGAGAGAAAGAAGGGGAGTTTCTAAAGGAGCACACCTTTTTTATTAGTGAACCCATTTTATAACTGTCCGGCTTTCAAAATAACACTATAAAGTGAACTCATCAGTAAAAATAGTATGCTTCTTTGGAAACTCCCGAAAAAAGTCAGGAACCGGGTTGGGAGTCATCTGATGCCTGATCCAATCCGACCCGATAGCAACCGTTGGTTATTTGGGAGTTTTTAGAGGGGCACACCATTTTTCCTAGTGAGCTCACTTAAAAACTTCATCCATATTACAAGTTTGCTATCGATTTTTTGGACTAAAGTACCTATTTCTTCAATCTCTCCTCCCCTTCTTTCTCAAACGACAGAACAGTTAAACCAACAAAAAAATAATAATAATCCAAAACCTACAAATATTCCATCAAATCTTCTCCTATATTAAATTATCTCACAAATTAAATTCAAAAATTAATTTTATTAGGCCTTTGTTTACTCAAAAATCCTAAAAATAGTACGGATTGATAAAAATTATGAAGCCTAAAAAACTCAAAGTCCAGACTGATAGTTCGGATCACTCTCCACTGTCTGGACTAGCAGTCCGGACGGTTCTATATCCATCCGGACTGGAAGTCCGGACAGTGGGCTTATGTCCGAACTTCCAGTCTGGACAGTTATTGTAATACCCCAAAATTTCGAGCTATCTGTATTGCTCTCTTGAGACCAGTAGTGCCGAATAAGTCTACCGAAGTCGATTTTGGACACCGAAATAACTTTCGGTTAATCTAACTTTAAATCCACAAATCCAAATGACATTCGGTCTTAGCGATTATTAGTTTTGTAATATTTAGAATTTTGTGAGATTTTTCTTACGAGGCCAAAAAAAATACTCCCAAAATTGTTAATTTAATAAAATAAAAATTATCCTTCTAATTATTTCGAAATTTCAGTTTATTTATTCCGGACATCGAAATAACAAACGGATAATTTTGTAGTGTCCCCTCGTCGAGCACTACGTCTTACATAAATTTGGTATTATTTGAAGAATATTACATGAAATCAAAATTATTAAATTATTTAAAAAAAAATTTATTTAACATAATATCTGCTCTTTGCTGTCAAGAGAAGGGGAGTGGCGTGGCGTGCTGTCGCGATGGAAAAAAACAGGAGGGTTGCATGGATTGCAGGTGTCACAAGCATGTGAGGAAAAAAATAAAAAAATAAAAAAAATAAACCTCCTCTCAGTGCTCTCACTTTCTTCCCTCACTTCTCCTTTCTTCTGTCTCTCGGCCCAAAACAGCAACAGAGAAGGAAAAAAAAAAAAAAAAAAAAAAAAAGAGGGAAGAAGAGAGAGAAGAAAAATCAAACCATACCGAAGATTCAAACCGAATATTCGAGATCAAGCTGAGGCAAGTAATACTGCTATTTTCGTTCTTTTCATTATTTTATTTATATTTATTTCCGTTCGTTTTGTTATTTACATTTATATACGTTAAATTATTTTTTTTGAAATTGCTCGATTCATATTTTAGATTATTAATTGACATTGAGAAGTAAAGCAAATTATTAGGTCAATTTTGATTTATATATATATATATATATAAATATTATTACAGTTGTTTATTTTCAGTTTTAAAAAAAAAAAAAAAATTACATACGTTGAGCCATGCAAAATTAACTTAGCCATGCAAAATTAGAAACAAAGAAAAAAAAAAATTTAGAAGAAGAGCTGAGTCTAGAGAACCGAGAGAAGAGTGAAAAAAAAAAAGAAAGAGAAAAACAAAAAAAGAAGAAGAAGAAGGAACTGGGCCTAGCCCAGCCCCGAAGGAAAAAAAAAAAAAAACAAAAGAAAAAGAAAAGAAAAGAAAATAGTTAACTGGGCCTGACCGGCCCAAAGAAAATAACAAAAACAAAAAAAAAATAAAATAAATAAAATTGGGCTTAATGGGCTTGGGCTGGAAAAGAAGAAAAATAAAAATAATAATATAAGTGGGCATTTATGGGATTGGGCTTTGGCTTAGTTTGAATTAATTGTAAATAATTAATAGACAGAAATTTGATTCCCAAATTGGGTTATTAATTTACATTGAGAATGAAACCAGATTATTAAATAATTTTAATGAGATGCATTACAATTGTGCACTAACATTTATCATGCTACAAGTCATATACCTTGATATTACAAATCATGTGTACTAATACATCATGTGTTAATTTATCATGCTACAAGTCATGTGTTTTACATGTCATGAGTTCTGATTACAAGTCATGTGTTTTACATGCCACGTGCTTTGATATTACAAGTCATGCGTTTTAATATTACAGATCATGTGTTATGATACTACATGTCATTTACAGTCATGGAAATGGAAGCATGTTATCATGAATTGAAAAATAATTAAAGAAAGATTATAAATTTTCATGTGCAAAATTCATTATGAACACGGGGATGGGAGAAACTATATGATGGATAAGAGCCTTGCCGTATAAGGATTGATTGTATTGTTAGGGCCGGGATTCTATTACTGCAGCGGCCTGGGTGATTACTGGATCACCAATTGATATCTACCCTGAGTGGTAAGTCCGTACTGTAATACAGTACGGAACGTGATTGAGTGCCTAGCGGCATGTCATGGTTCAGCGCCATAAATATTGGGGCCGGGTCCCGGGTATGCACGGGCACTTATACGACAATGGAGAATAGCGCTATCTTATCCATTAATACAGTTTCAAAATTTTAAATTGGACGATGACTGAGACCAATAGAATATATGATTAAATATATGATTAAATAGATAGAGTAGTTATTGTCATGTTCATTTAGTTGTGAATTTAATTATGCTTCACTTCATGTTAATTTATATGTTGCTTTCATGTTACTTTATATGCACACAAACAACACTGACATAAACATGCTCATGCACACTGATATTCATGTACTATGATAGTACACAATTCCTATTTTAAATGTATTACTTGCCGGGTTTAATTCGCTGGGTTTTGAACCCAGATTTGGAATGTGAAGAAGGGGATCCAGCCCCAGTTGAAGACCCGTACTTCATTGGACAGATCGAGTGACAATAGGCTAGCGAAGTACCCTTGGAGAACTTTTGTATATTTTGTTTATATTTCCTTTTGTCTGGGCACTGCTTTTCTCTTCGACTCATTTGTGTTCATATTTAAAGCAGTGTGCCGTTTTATATAATGAACTCTTTGTATAAATGGAATAATTTCAGTTTCAGACATGTTATTTATTCATCTGATTGTGGCAGTAGTTACGGTTATTCCAAGATCCTGTGACTATTGAGTTGTCTAGTGTAAGTAATAAGTAACGTCCTCCGTTTGGGAAGCAGCTGAAAAAGGGGGGCGTTACAGTTATAAATAAGTTTGTTTCGTCTAATTATTCATGAAGTTGTTGTAGTATAGTGTTGAGTATTCCCACCGCACATGTGAGCATATTGGGTTCGATCCCCGACAACAGCAAATCTCTTTTCACTTTATTTTATTTTCCCAAATAAAAATATTTTCTTGTGCAACTATTACAAATCTAATTAAATTTTTTTATTTTTCCAAATAAATACATTTTCTTGTGCAACTATTACGAATCTAATTAAATTTCTGATTCAAACAAATTTTTTCCCTTAGCTACTATTTCATTCCAATTCAAAGATAAATTAAAAATTCATATTAGTCTAAACCTAAAAAAATTATTAGATACATATTATGCAAATATAGTACTCGAACAACATAAAACATAAAAATTAGAAGAAATACAGACTCATCATATAAATGTCTCTTTTTATTATAAACCTTTCACAATTAAAATGTATTAAGAATTTAATTTACTTATTTTCAATTACACATGCACATTAATTTAATTTACTCACTTTAATTTTCAGACAGAGATAAAACAAATAAAACTAATCTGATTCAATTCTGATTCCATATAAACATTTTGAAAATATGGGTATCATCTGTGCATCAATATTAATGATATACAAACAAAAATAGTGAAATAACAATGACAGTCAATATATTCATATAAATATCTAGATAAAAAATCAATTTGTATCTCCATATCAATTATCATCTCCAAATCAATATATGAATTGTGTTCATTACAAATTGATATGTCATGAACTGCATCATGGACAAGTAATGGTTAAATTCCCCATGCTCTGATCAAGTAATGGTTTTCATCACAAATAGACAACTCATAACAGCAAATTTAAGTATACCATCATCAAATAAGTTTAAATATAAATCATCATCAAATAAAGTTAAAGTGTCAAATTCATCTGTCTTCCACAATAGAAGTGTTAGAACACCACGGTCCGTCAGTTTGAGGGAGATGGGTCGTTGGAGATTGCTAGGTTGCTAGAGATAGGCCATAGCTTCCTCTAAAGTTGTGCGCTAGTTTCTTCCATGTGCATGCGAACTTGATAGTTGCATTGATATACTTCTGGCTATACTGGAATTAGTTGGCATACTTCTGAATGCATGGAATATGGTAGGCTAGACACTTAGTCTGTGCATAACCACTCTCCTCTGAACTCTAGGGATATAGTGGCACAAAGTTTGCGCGGTGGTTGATGGTGTAAAATTATTTCAATCACTCCGACATCTATTCTGTCAATATAAAATAAAATTCAGATCAGTACGCACATTATACTCCACAATTAAGCCACCAACACAATAATCGCTCTAAACAAACTGGATTGCAAATTGACAGTATACATATGTAAACATGACAGTGAAATTAGCGTTTCACGAATCTAAGTATGACAGTTAAAATAATATTATAACAATCAAGACACTGAAATGTTAACTACACAACAACCAGGATATTAAAACCATTCTCATTAATATGCAAAATAACCATTCACGATATGAAGCTCAATAACAATTAAGGACAGTGACCTTAAAAATGAGGAAAAAAACTCAATAATAGGCATGGACAGTGAAATAAATCTTAATTGCCATGCCAAAAACCCATCCATGGTACAAATTGCAGTAACAAGTAAGGATAGTTTAATAAACACTAAGCTGAATCTCAATGGCAGGAATGTACACTAAAATTCATATCAATTAGCATGTCAAAACTCCATTCAAGTCCAGAATCTCAACATTAGGCATGGACCACAAGCACGACACTAAGATAAATTTCTATCACAGGCATGGATACTAACTAATAAAATTTACCATTACCATCCACGATTGAAAAATTAATGGAATTTTGTATATTTTACGACTAGCATTACAATATTTTAATTTTTTATTAATTATAATCAAAATATAAATTGTGAGGTACACTTATAAAAATAATAAATTGTGAGGAAAATTTATAAAAAAAATTCTTCTATGATCAAGAAAGCTCCATCTCCAAAATCCCAATGTTCCATTCTCAATTTTATTATCAAAACTCTCTCTCCCCTTCCTTCTCCTCTCCTCTTCTTCCTCTCCAACCCAACAAGACCACCAAATTCAAATATATCATATTGTTTGCTCTGAAAAAATCAAAATTAAAAAAAAAATGCTACATTAGGAGATCTCACCCATCTCGACCTAAGAAGCAATGTCGGAATGACGGGACGGTGATCGTGGGCTGGATCATTGGCGGCAGCGACAGAGGTAGATCGGCAAAGGGATCGACGGCGCCGGTGACCAAAACGAAGAGAGAGAAGAAGAATTGGAAGGAGGAGGAGGTAGGAAAGGGAAAGAGAAAGATGAAGAATTAGGAGAGGTGAGAGAGGGAGGAAAGAGAGGATTTAGGATTTTTGGATTTTGTTGGAGAGGTGAGGGAGAGAAAAATGAGAGAGAAGAAGGAGAAGAAAGAGAAAAGTAGGAGAAAAAGAAAGTGAGGACATTCTCCGCTGTAGTAGAAAAAGGGAAAGAGAACGCCGGGGACAGTTTAGATACATTTGGTGTGCTCATTAGAAAACCCTCCTTTTGTAAAGAGAGGATGGGCGCACTAGAAAACTGGGCGCACTAGGAAATATGCTGTGCTCCCTTGGAAACTCCCGGTTATTTAGAAGCCAAGTTTTCTTTCCTTGGGTTTAGCGACATTCTCCGCTCCTCATCGTCCGCCGTCGTCTCTCCTAAACCCTCTCAGCCCCCGCCTCCGCCTCCGCCTCTTCATCCGCTGCCTCGTACTACGACCAGGCCCTAACTTTTCTTCTCTTCGTCTACTTCCTTCTGAGCTCGAGAGAGAGAGAGACCTAATAATGGCTGGTGCTGGGGTCTGTTGGGCTTCGAGTATCTCTCTACTTCCAAACCAACTATCGAACAAGCCCTCCCTTTCGACTCGCAGAGTCTCCGTTTCCGCTGTGAAGAATGCCGTCTCCACTGGAGAGCACAAGGGATCCTTGTCTCTTCACAAGCCCGAGGGAGTCCTCGACGCTGCCAAGGTACCGCCTTTTGTTAAATTCGTTTCTATGAGATTTCTGATTAAATTGGTTATATTATTCTAATTTTGAATCGTGCAATGTCACATGCGAGTGATATTTTGAGATGGATCTTGTTTAATTTGCTGAAATTAGTTGATTGAAATGAGTATTTTAAGGGGGTATTGCTTGCCTTGGTTTAATTCATTGGATTTGGTCGGCTCTATTCAAAATTTTGATTTATAAAACTAAAAATTTCATTTTTACTTTAGAATTTTGAAAAGGTGTGTCCAAAAATGGCTCTTGGAGCTGCCCATTCTCATCCTTAGATTTGGTGATATAGTTACACTGGCTCAATGAGTTGAACACCGGGATGGTTGGAGATTAATGTGACTAATTGAATTAAAATCTTGATATGGGTGTTGCTTAATTAGTTAAATTGAGCTGAGTTTATTTATTGCTTAGTCTATTAACCTTCTTGTCTATTCGGAGATTCACTTATGCATTTGCTTTGAGCATTTTATTAGTGGTATATTTTTATTTTTAGTTTTTGGTTAAAATTTTTTAGAAAAGTTTTATTGAGCTCACTGGATTCAGGAACTGAGGTTAATAGGTTGCATATTTAAGATGAATGTTGTTTTTTAGAGTGTGTATCTATCTTACACAAGTTGACCTTTAAAGAATACAATGTTCTTACTCTGAGATTCCATTTACAGCATTTCGCTGGATTTCAATAACAGTTGCTTTCCACGTCTTCTCGGAAAAAAAAAAAAAAAAATGTTGCTTTTCATGTTGTCAGTGCATTAGCTAACAAGGAAGCTGCAAATGGTGAAACAACACATAACTTCATGAAACCATTTTCAATTAGAAATCACATTCATCTTTTTGTAGATGTGCATTGGGCATGCGTCTGGGATAGTATCATCTAAAGACTGGAGCAATTTCTTGCCTTAAACATTCTTCATTGGCCGTCAAATTTGCCCTTCTATTAAGCTCCAATTAACTCTTTCTTCAACCTCTGCTGCTGCTGCTACTAGTAATTCAGTAGTGTGATTTTTTTTTTTTTTTTCCCCACCCAATGAATTCATGTTAATTAATAATTCTGATGTTTCATATATGTTTTAGGAGAAACTGGGGCATCTTAAAGGTGCCAAATGGAGGGACTTGTGGAGTTTGAACAGTTGGGTTGTTCGTGATTACTACCGTCTTGTCTCCTCTGTCAATGCTCTTGAGCCACATCTTCGTTGGCTTTCAGATGAACAGGTTAGTACTAATTGAGAGTCAAAATGATTTATTTAAGTGAAGAAAAGGTTGATTTGGTGAATTATGTTCAGGTACTGACTTGTGTTTTGTATGATTTTCAGCTGAGAGCAAAGACTGCAGAATTTCGTCTTCGGCTGAGTAGAGGGGAAACCCTTGCTGAAATACAAACTGGTTGTGCTTCCGTGTGCTTGAACTAACAAATTATGTTTTTTTTACATGGAAACCTGATTTTTTTTCTTAAAAAATTTATTATTATTATTATTATTATTATTATTATTATTATTATTATTATTATTTCTTTTCTTTAGAGGCATTTGCTGTCGTTCGGGAAGCTGCTAGAAGGACACTTGGGATGCGGCATTTTGATGTCCAGGTACACTAGATGAGTATAAAACACTATGATAATGTGAATTTTTTTGTAGGCCCTCATCGTTTCTTTGTTGTCAGATCATTGGTGGAGCGGTGCTCCATGATGGGTGTATAGCTGAGATGAAGACTGGGGAAGGGAAAACACTTGTTTCAACATTAGCTGCGTACCTCAATGCACTCTCAGGCGATGGTGTTCATGGTATGAGACTTTATGCAGTGGAAATCAAATGGTTACTCATATTGATGTTGCATGTGGTCATGAATTATGCAACCTCTATTTTGCATCTGAGTAAATGAAGTTTAGGAAACATTAGCAATTTTAGGAGCACTAAAATTTGGCCAATGCTTGCATCATTTGTATGATTGCATCATCTTCTTGGTGACCACTTGGTAAGGCGAGGTGTTGGCTTGAAGATCTACTTGGCAAGCCCATGAATTGTTGAGATGAAGACTGGGGAAGGAAAACTCTTGTTTCAACATTAGCTGCTTACCTCAATGCACTCTCAAGCGATGGTGTTCATGGTATGAGACTTTATGCAGTGGAAATCAAATGGTTACTCATATTGATGTTGCATGTGGTCATGAATTATGCAACCTCTATTTTGCATTTGAGTAAATGAAGTTTAGGAAACATTAGCAATTTTAGGAGCACTAAAATTTGGCCAATACTTGCGTCATTTGTATGATTGCATCATCTTCTTGGTGACCACTTGGTAAGGCAAGGTGTTGGCTTGAAGATCTACTTGGCAAGCCCATGAATTGTTACTCATATACACACAGAAATTTTCATGCATGCCTGTCCGTCTATAATATATATATGCATGTGTATATGTGTATTACAAAGACGTAGGTGGCTATTCTTTATGCCTTTTAGATGAACTGTTTTTTTTTTTTTTTTTTTTTTTTATATATATATTGCTAATTCCCAAATCTATTGGTAACACCTAAGACTGTTGAAGTGGCGTTTATGTAGGATTGCACTTTCAATTTCAATGGAATGAAAACACGTGTTATGATGTTAACACCTGAAGGTTGATAGTAATCCAAAAGAGATATTTCAATGTGTTTTATATAATATATCATGGGGACATTTTATATTTGTAGAGGCATCCAGAATAAATTTACCTTATATTATGATGCTGCACACATATGATGGAGTGGTCATCATTATTCTGACCATTAATGTTTTTTTATTTTTGGATTTTTGTGACCTTTAAGTTAATTTGATTTTGATTTCATAGTGGTTACGGTTAATGATTACTTGGCACAACGTGATGCTGAGTGGATGGGTCAGATTCATCGCTTTCTTGGTCTTTCTGTTGGTCTCATACAGGTATACATTATATCTTCTTGGTAATTGTCATCTTTGGTTTGATCTACCTATTTGAACTATGTACTGCCAACGAACCTGTGTTTAGTGAATCTTGACCTTTTGTCTGATTTTCTGGTGAGAAACATTTAAGCTGATTTTGTTATGATATCATTTGTTCATTTGCAGAGGGGTATGGATGCTGATCAAAGAAGATCTAACTATAGTTGTGACATAACGTATACAAATAACTCGGTATGGTGTTAATGCATGCATGAGTTTCACCTTAGCCTTTTTTGTTTTTTGAAAATAGACTATTGAATTGGTATCTATAGTTATCTTGCACATTTATACTATATACATGTGCATGCCTAGTATCATTTGCTCTGCAACATATACAAATAATTTGGTAAGTTGAAAATATAATGAATTTCATATTCACTCTGTTTTCTACGTGTTGAATTGATATCTATATTTTATCTGTACAATTACACATATTATGCATATGCATTACCAGTGACATATGCTTGGTATCCCTTCAAATGGTTGGAATATATGTGTATGTTTTTGGTTTAATAAATAGGATATATATGTATACAAAACTATTTATAGAGGTAGCCTTTTTCAAATATATTTTTAAATTTTTGATGTTGCATTATTCCTGTTATGCAGGAACTTGGATTTGATTATCTCCGTGACAATCTTTCTGGAAGCAGAGAGCAACTTGTCATGAGATGGTACAGTCACTAGCAAAACAGTTGTCCCTTTCTATCTTTTCTTTTACCTTTTCCTCTCTTTTTCCATTGTGGTTCCTTTTTACCTTCATGGATTACAAGCAAACTAGAATATATAAACAGGCCAAAGCCATTCAATTTTGCAATCGTTGATGAAGTTGATTCTGTCCTTATTGACGAGGGGAGAAATCCATTATTGATAAGTGGTGAGGTAGTAATATTCATTTTATCCATCATCAAGAGACTTACAAGCTATGCTACTTCACTTTCTTTTTGACATTCATTATCAGGCTAGTAAGGATGCTGCACGATATCCTGTAGCTGCCAAAGTTGCTGAGCTGCTTGAGCGTGGCCTCGTAAGTGCATTATATTCCGGTTAATTGGGTGTGGTTTAATATTCCTAGCTATTTCCATTCTCCTCATTATGGGTGGGGGTTGGCTTTCTTTTCTTCTCTTTTCGTGTCCTACCATTTTTTAATACTTATGCTCTAAAATTACCTCTTGACAGCATTATAATATAGAACTTAAAGACAACTCTGTGGATTTGACGGAGGAAGGAGTTGCTTTGGCTGAAATGGTTCTTGAAACAAATGATCTGTGGGATGAAAATGATCCTTGGGCCAGGTACTTGTATCTCTGTGCATTACTAAAAATGTTTTAAAATTTAAACTTATTGCTGTGCTAAACTTTATAATTACTTTAACTGCCTGTTAAGTCCTGTATTTTGCTATTCTCACTTCTGTACTTTCTAACAAGTAGTGGGGGCAGAGACTGGTCTGTTTATCATTTAAATAGCCTCCTGTAACTGGTATATGAGGGCCGTGCTTGGATAATGTTGTTTCACTTAATGTTTAAGCTTGCTGGTTTACGGTTTTTATTTTTATTTTTTATTTTTATTTTTTATTTTTTTGAGTTGCTTTCGTTTGAGTGAGTATAGTCTGTCTTTGTCAGGTTTTTGATGAATGCCTTAAAGGCCAAAGAGTTTTACCGTCGTGATGTCCAATACATTGTTAGAAATGGGAAGGCACTCATAATTAATGAGGTAAATTTCCATAATTTATTCTGGTTTAATATGCTTGAATCTTCATTTTTATTTATTTCTTGTCTGATGTACTACCTTATCATTAACTAGTTAATTTTTTCATCTATAACAGAGAAAAACTAATTCTATAATGAGTAAAGCTGTCCATCTCTTAAAAATGCCATAGTATTTTATTGAATAAGTTGAGCACAGTGATAGCAAAAGGTACCCATAGTTATTGCAAATTATATCTCCTGTTCTAATACGAACTATATTTGATAGAAAGACCGAAATGCTTCTCTTCAACAAAAACAACAATTAAGTCTTTATGACAAGTTTCTAGTGTCTCCCCCTGATTTGGCATGTCCCAAGCCTATCTTTTTTATTATCATTAGGGGTGTCAGCGGATTCGGAAAATTGGGTTCATCGTTTCTAGCTGGATATGGATGTAAATATGAATATTTTTTCAGAGCTGGTTAGGGATACATGGAAGAAAATTTGGAATATGGAAAATTACTCTCATATTCTCATTTTTTAAATTGTTTTATTCTTAAATCCACTAAGTTTCGTAAATACAAGAAAATCATTTTCATGCACAAAATCCAATATCCTTGTAATTTATACTAGTAATGGATGATTATCTTCAACTTACTACAATAAAGTTATATTTTTTGAGACCAAACCATTTGTAAGTTATTAAGAAATTGAGAACTTAAATTTGGACTCAAATTTGACATCTTAGCATCAATTATTAATTTGTATATAACTTAAATGGTCGAACCTTAAAGAATTTTCAAAATAAAACTGTAAAAATATGCACATCTCCTGATTTATCACACTTGATGGTGTAATTCTATTCATGTGTTTATTTTTCTTGCATTTCTTTTGTGTTCACATTTAATTTTTCATCTGCATCCATTTTTTCTATATCCGACCCTTTCTAATATAAACATAGACAATTATGAATTTTCCTTATCGAATGATAAACACCCATTGTTGGAAAACAAATATGGATATGGTAAGGTCCATATCCTGTTCGTTTCCAGTTTGTTGTTGGCATCCCTAATTAACTTTGTACTTGTGTAGAGTCCTTATAGTTAGCCGTTAGTGGCAATACGTTGGCTGACCACTTTTGCTCGCTTAAAGCTGTTTAGGTGCTGCGTTGATGTGAATATATTGCTACTTGGGAAGCCAAGACAGTATGGTCTTTTTTCTTCTCAATACTAAAAAGATGATGGAATTTTTAAGGTCAGGATATCTATACACACACACACATACATATATAACACAAAATCTATGCGAAAAATATCATTGGTAGCTATCTACTGCTTGGTAACTTAAGTCTTTTTGTTATATTCCTTTTAGCATTCTCTGCTTTTTTGTTATGGCATATTTGTCTTCATAAGAATCTCAGTTGATGTGGTAAATAACTATCGAAGTCACTTCTACTATACCAAAAAATTCTGAACTTGTACAGAGGGTTTGGAGTGATCCTTTTGTACTTTAACATGCACTTTCCACCTCCTGAAGAAAAACAAATGCGCGCGCGCGCACACAGACATGATTACCACCCTATTTTTGGAAGTTGTAGTGTGGGTTGAGAGTTATATTTTTATATTTTGACATCCCATGGTGGTTAGTGCCTTATTTATAGGTCGAAACCTGGGCTTTTGCACAATGGTACTCCTTGTTTTTTTTCCAAAAAATCCACAGTTAAATGCATATCCACTGGGATTTGAACCTTTTACTTTGATATCATATTAAAATTCTTTCTAATACACGGACATTCTGAAGTTGTGATAAGGGTTGAGAGATACAGCTTTACGTTCTAACCAATGTTTAAAATAGCGATGACGATAACGTAACGTTTTGCCTTTGTTAGGTTATGTCGCAAATAGCGTAACGCATAACGTAGGTTATGCAATTTTCTATTTATTTAATAAAAATAAATATAAAACCATATAAAATAATTTTAATAAATTGAAAAATAAATTTAAAATATCTAAAAAAATATAAAATTATTTTGTAATACATAATCTATTCAAATGTTATATTAAGTTTTACAATAATTTTCATATATCTTCATAAATTATATTAAGTCTGCAACCGTAATTCCAATCATCATTTAAATAAAAAAGCAAGATTCCAATTTTTTATTTCGATTCCAATTATTGTCATTGTTGTAATTTATATTTTGTAATATTCAATTTATCTTATTTATGATTGTTGATTTCAGTTCAATTAAAAATTCAATAAAATCAACAAGTAAAATATTTTAACAACCGGACGAGAAATACAACAAGTGGATAAAAAAACAAACTTAAATTATCAAGTTAGAAATTCCAAAAGTAATCAAACAAGCCAACAATTAATTAAGAAAATTACAACAATTCGCTAATAATCAAAATAATAATCAACAACAATATATAAATTACTAAAAAAAATAATTGTAAATAACGTAGCATAACGTAATTTAACGTAACGTTATGTAATATAACGTAAAATAACGTAAAAAACGTACTGTTACGGTGCACTGAGTTATTTCCAGTTGTTACGTAGCGTTGGGATTCCGTTAGGTTATGTAACGCAAATAACGGGTTTCATAACGCGTTATTTTCAACAATGGTTCTAACAATAACTGTATCAATTAGTAAGTAGTAACTACCATGCCTAGTCCTTTGGTCATTCAAACTTGACAGTTCAACGAGGTGGTCCCAAAGGTTCAGCTAAAAGTTACTTGGACTATTTTGATGTACTCTTTAGGTGTATTAAATTATTATGTACAGTGAACATATTTTAGGGTGTATTGCAATTGTTTGTATCATATGTTTTTGTGTTATCTGGGTATTGAATTTCCATTTCAAATGTCATTCAAATTTTTTATATGCATATGCAAGTCTTTGAACCCCCCCCCCCCAACCGCGTATGGTGGAAGTGTCTACTTAAACAAGCAGGATAAACTTTGCCTATCAAGTTTTTTAGGTCAGGTGATACTGATGCTTGTTCTAGGAGTAAGATGATATATAAATTTGGCATTAGACGGTTATTTAGACACAATTTCAGATATATATTCTCATTTTTCCTTCATACACATTTCATTGCAAATAGTAGCTATTAGGGACCGCCAGAGCCGACTTCCGCTATTTGGGGCCTATAGCATATGCCACATTGTAAGAGTGTATAGTATGTATGCATGCACACAGATCATGGTTTTGGATATGCAATTTATTTTATTAGATGCCTTAATGTATTGCCTGTGCACCAACCCTTCTACATCTGGTGAGGGATTGAAGTATATATTTTATAATCTAATACACCCCTTTAGGTGAGCATCCTTAAAGCAGATTGAACTCTGGGGCCTGGGCCGTGCGTTTTTTTCGCTTTCAATCCATTTAACATTGGTACAGGATGGTTTTGAATCTGGACAGATATGGTATAAACTTAATGTCCCGAATACAGCACAAAAGCCAAAGTTATGTGAAGGTGGATTAATATATTTTTATTATTTCACAGAAAAAATCAAATCCAATATGATACTTTAATACTATATCATGTCTTTTATAGTATTTTAGCTTTTCTTGTCCTTTTGAAAACACGTTGCTCTGAACAGTGCAAGTTAAAACAAAATCATGAACATGTACCTTTTCATCAAAACTGTTGTCTATTGAGCATAACTCAAAATGCTGCTTTTGTTAGGGGTCAAATTTCTGTGGAGAGCTGTCAATTTAATGTCAGCCTCCTGAATTGGTGCCGCATTCTTAGCCTAGGAAGTAGGAACCTGTGAGCAAGAGGACCCTTCGCTGTAAATTCTGTTAATTCTTCAAGGCCTGTGACAGTAGGAAATGTGGAAAACCTACCTCACTGGTGGAAGTTTAAGCTCTTGTGTGTAGCAACCCCTTGAAATTGCATCTTTCTTATAAGGGGGAGAAGAGTAATTAAAAAAATGAACAGGAAGACAATAGGATTAGCTATGGGGAATCAAACTTGTTCCTGAGAGTTGATGTTAGTGCAATGAGCTAACTTGAGCCCCATCACATGTTAGGAAAATGAAATATGTCCCTTTCTTTAATATAAAATAGCTTCAATAACTGCAGCTTACAGGGAGAGTAGAAGAGAAAAGAAGATGGTCTGAAGGTATTCATCAAGCAGTAGAGGCTAAAGAAGGCCTGAAAATTCAGGTATTCTTTACTTTGTGAGTTTGAAGTTCTTACAAGGGAAATTTTAAAGAAGAGTTGCTAGCTTTATTTCATTTTGTGAAGTTTTCCGTATAGAATTTAGCATAGTGCTTCTTGTTGAATTGCTAGGCTGATTCAGTTGTGGTGGCCCAAATCACATATCAATCACTATTCAAGCTGTATCCAAAGCTTTCAGGGATGACAGGGACTGCTAAAACAGAAGTATGGATGAACAATTATGTGTGGGTGATATTACACTTTGATGTCTATTTTAAGGATAGTTTACAAAGTATATGTTTGGCTCGTGTACATGCAGGAGAAGGAATTTCTCAAAATGTTTCAGATGCCGGTTATTGAAGTTCCCACAAATTTACCAAATATTCGTCAGGACTTGCCAATTCAAGCTTTTGCTGTATGATTTTTTATTAGCATTAAATACTTAAATCTTGTCATGGTTTTCCCCCCATATGCCCATAAAAGTTCACTATTTGCCCTTGTTTGTATGATGTATTATTAGACTGCACGTGGGAAATGGGAATATGTCCGAGAAGAAGTTGAATACATGTTTAGGCTAGGCCGCCCTGTTTTAGTTGGAACAACGAGGTAATTTCATCATCTTTGCCACTATCAAATTCATAATGGACCAATGATCAAACGCCGCTTTTGCATTAAATTAAAATCATTTCAAAAATTTTAAAGTTGGCTTCACATGTATAGTACATGCACTGCACACAGAACCTATACAACCTCTATGCCCGATACCAAATCAAGTTTCAACAGCATAAATGTTTCTGGACAATAATTTAGCGCACTCATTATCTTAACTACTAATAGCGACTTAATAATTTCTTTGGTTTGCTTAAGCTGTCCCTGAACGCGGAGGAATACATGCATGTATTAGATCAAAACAAATTTAATCTATGAACTAGAGCTGTTTTTTATTTTAGAAGAATAGGACCGAGTAATGGTGGTTGACTGTACTGGTTCGATGATTTACTATTATAATACTATTGCTTTACTTTCATTTTGATTTGCTAGTTTTTGCTATAGAGAATGCGGAATGGCAAGTACACTGAGTACAGCTGGGGGAAAGCAGCAACAAGCATTGCACATAATAGAGACCAATTGAGCCTAAGAAGCTATGGCCAATTTTTATTTTATGACAATTGTCATTATGAAACATGAGTATCAGGAGGATACTATAAGTCAATGATTCCTGGGGGGCTGTTTGGTTTGCTGCAGGGGTTGGGAAATGGAAATAGAATATAGAACATTATGCTGGGAACTGGTTTCAGGTTTGTAAATAGAATGAGGGAGCAATGGAGTTCAAAATCACGTAGAATATAGAACATCATGCAGCAAGGCTATACATGTACTTTTACATAAATTGATGTGTATAGAATTTACGAGTATAATGTACCTTTTCAACTACACAATCCATGTACTTTGAGTGTTTTCATGGGGACATCTTTTGAATCAAGATTTTGCTGAAAATAATGGAAAAACATTTTATCGTAAAAGTAAAGTAATTAGGTTTCGCTATACATCCTGCATACAAGGTTACACAGCTAATGAAGTATATAACCAACAAAAGTAGGCAATGCATGCATAAATGAAGTGCACATTTGGTGTTCTGTTGGATAGCTATTAATTCTGAGTTAGAATGGTGTATCTTCTACGAGTAGTACATTAACTTTGAACCTGAGGAGTCCTCGGGAACATTGGTAACACAGTCTAAATGAGGATATTGAGGAGAACATACAGGTAAAAGTAGAACTAAAATTATGGGTGATTCTTAGTGAGTGAATTAAATTAAAAATTGTCGGTAGTTCTTATGAGAATCAGCAATTAATGTTTCTGTTCTATATGTTTACAAAAATGCAGTATTGGCCATAGACTACCTTCTTAGGTGTCTCTTACAGAGAAGTTGAAGTTGAATGGTTAGGAAAGAGAGCAAAGAAAATCTGTACGAATTTATGAACTTGAGGTTCCTTTGAAAATACCGAGTGACAAAAAGTTGTGCTTTTGCTCCTATGGTATAGGGCTTCATATTTTGTTGCTTTTGCTCTGTAGTTTGTTTGTTGACAATAGGATTATTTTTTCTCATAGGGGTAATAATGTATCTGTTCATGCTTTCTTTATGTTATTCTTCATTTTGAGTTTTCACTCATAGCTTTGTTCCTATTACAGTGTTGAAAACTCTGAGTATCTATCTGATCTTCTGAGAGACAGAAAAATTCCTCACAATGTTCTCAATGCTAGACCCAAGGTAGTTTAGTTATGTTTAGAATGTGTCATTTATTATTAAGCATCGTTTTTTATTCCAAAGGTTTCCACTCATACTACAAAATGTTACTGACATTGTACTTAAAATTTTTGCAGTATGCTGCAAGAGAGGCTGAAATTATTGCCCAAGCTGGTCGAAAATATGCCATAACCATATCTACTAACATGGCTGGCAGAGGCACTGATATAATCTTGGGTGGAAACCCTAAGGTTTGCCCTCTTATCTTATAATCTCATTTTTTCTTGTAATTTTTATTATAACATTTACTCCCAATGAATTACTTTTTTGTAATTTATTTCTTATAGCATCTTTACTAGATAGCTAATGTCTGAAAGATGATTGCACAGGGGGGAAGTTGGTCATTTTGTATTATTCAGTACTTACACTGTATCTGGTATACAAGTTATTTTATATAAATCAATTTACGGACATTGGTTTCTTAGCTATTTATGTTTGTGTCCGTGTGTGTAAAAGTTCCCTGCATTGGGAGCTGATTACAGTATTCCTATTTTTTTTCACAAAAATTTTTGGATCATAATCTCCATGCCTTTTTAGGGTCGAATTTCATGGATTTTGGAGTTTATTTAGCCTTCCATCAAGTGGATACAAGATGTATTTATTGAAAATCTTTTGTGTCTACTTGATGGATGGCTAAATCAAAACTAAATACCCAGAATTAGGTACGAGTGAACCTAGGCAGTTGATATTATAATCCAAAAATTTTGAAAAAATTTATTGGAGATAATGGAAATGGATTGTTATTGCAGGAAAATTACGTGAGCTATCAGCTTATTTACATTATTTCCTCACATACGCATACATCTATGTAATACTTATACATTGGTTGTTGCGATGTCTTGCCTTCTATTGTTATTTGTTCTTTAATCAACTTTTTTTCCTTAGTTATTTACATGTAAACATATTCTGTTTCAAGATGCTCGCCAAGGAAGTTTTAGAGGACAGCCTTCTCCCATTCCTGACCCAAGAGGCGCCAAATGTTGAAACCTTTGGGGAACCAATCTCGCAAAAGGTGTTTACTTGTGGGGTTCTTTTCCAAATGCACTGGCCTTTCTTTTCTCCAATAAAACATGAAACGTGTGTTTGAATCTTGGGTTAATTTTGAACGTAGGGTTTGTCAAAGATAAAGATAGGGCCATCCTCATTAGCTTTGCTCTCGAAGACTGCACTCTTGGGTATGTATCCTTTTTTTTTTTTTTCTCTGTTGTCCTAAAGTCATTTACAATTGTTTTATTTTGCTCTGGTGTACTATATTTCCCTGTCACCACCAACCCCCCCCCCCCCCCCCCCCCCGAAAAAGAAGAAGAAGAAGAAAGATCTTTGAACTGATTTAATTTGTTTTGACTTTTGAAACATATCAGCAAAATATGTATGTAAAAGTGAAGGAAATGATTGGTCGTACGCGAAAGCAAAATCTTTTATTGCGGAGTCTATACAAATGAGTCAATCACTTGGAATTGAAGAACTTGAAAAAATATTGGCCGAGGAATCAGAAATGTATTCTCTTCGTCCTGCAGTAGCACATGCTTATCTTTTAGTCCTTAAAGACTGTGAGGCACACTGTTATAATGAAGGGAATGAAGTAAAACGGTTGGGAGGGCTTCATGTGATCGGTACATCTTTACATGAGTCTCGTCGTATAGATAATCAGGTAACCGTTACTTTCATAAGTTCTAAGTTGAAGGGTTATCAATAAACTGCTCTTATTTACTCTTTTATTAATGGTACAAGATATTTCATTGGCAAGCTTAGTGAACTGCTAGCAAGGATTTTCTTTGCTCCTATTTTGACTTGCAGTGATGGGCTTACATGACCAACTCATAATGGTTTTAGATTTTGCCTTTTAACTTTTCAAATTTGTATTTTCATGCAATAGTTGGATGTTGTTTAAGAAATATTCATTCTATCCGTAAAGTAATCATATTATATGATACATATCGTATATGCTATGTACAACAAGACCCATAAGACGATCGTCAGTCATCAGGGTTAAAGGGACTAAGAGGACCTGCAGAACTCTGTTGTTCAGTGGTAAATCATGAAATGATTTTATACCTTTGCTCGGCTTGCAAAATATTCAAAATGGAAAAAAAATATTATGAAAGGATTCCTATGGACTTTGCACTACTTGAAGCCCTGATGACAATTTTCAGTTTTTGAGTCATAGTCACTTTAACTGTCCGTCTTTAAGACATTCTGCAAGATTTTTTCCCCTACATGTATACAATTTTTTTGAAGGTAGGGATAGATGATTGGTGTTTGGAGAAGGGTTCAAGTCATAGATAGGAACACGAGCTAGATTGACAAGCTTCTGTTTCTCTTTTACTGGTTGGTCCTTGGTTGAGGAGTTATGGTGTACATAGTTACTCCATTACCAAGAAATGAAACTCTATAGCTTCCTTTGAATAGTTTCCTTGTTATTATTTTGATAAACTAATCCTCTATCTTCTTAAATCGAAATAAAAATGAAATTGAACACAACAAACAAGCAACAATTGATGAAGCAAAGTTGCTGGTTCCGGTCATTAGTTGAATTTGGTGAAATTTGTATTACACACTTCCCTTCCTGTAATGTGATATTTTGCTCTAATACCTTTGTTGGGCGAATCTGTCATGCTGTGCTGTCATGCTCATGGGAAGACAAATTGCTTGTTGAAATGAAGGGATTTAGCGTTTCACAATTTGGAAATTTGGGTAGGCTCTGAAGTTGGATTCAAATTCCTAATATATTGGCTATATAGGTAGGATTTGACCTGGATGCAACATGCCATTTGCTTAATTATGGTGATTTACCTGTTCAGGTTGCCCCACAACTTTGCGAATAAAATCTAAAAAATTTCACCTTTGAGCTATCTTGCGAGGATACAACACTACACGACAATCAATGTTGTCAAGGTGCAAGGTGTGAAACGAGGCACAAAGGCCTTTACACGTAGGAGATGAGGCATGCGCCTCATTAAAGTGAGGCAACCGACATTTTTTTTTTCAAATTTTAAACATGATAACGGTTAAGAATTTAGATGAATTAAATCAATTGAATATCATCATTTATTACATGATGAACTCTATAAATTTTGAATATGGACTTGAAGATTCAATTGTTTGACTCCTTTCTCATGTTGGGTATTTGCTCTTTGGAATGAGCAGAATTGTAGTGAAGAGGATTAAAAGAATAAAGAGGATGAGATAGACGAAACAATGATAAGGAGGTTAATAGAGGAGAAATAGAATGAAGAGAAGTAGAAAACAACAAAATCAAATAAATAGAAGTAGAAAACCAAATCATTAAAAAGATCAAGACATTATATAATAATTGTTATTGCACGTATATTTGGAACGTGACTTGTAGCTTCACATTCATTGTTTGATATATAACAACAAAGTAACAGAGCAAAAGCAACAAAAAACACATGGCAAGGAAAAGGAGGAATCAAAGGAGGCATTGGAGAAATAGAACAAAGGAAGGAGGAGGAAGCAACAATAGTGAGTCAGAGAAAGAGGATATAGAATAGGATGCAATGAGAACAATGACAAAGTGCCAGGACACACGGAGGTTCATGCCTTATGTAATGCGGTCCACATCTCGTGTGTGGTGCTGCCTGACTCACCGAAGCACCTACCATCTAAGGCGTGTGATGGAGATCAAATTTGATTTTGGAGATCAGATTCTATATCAGATTTGATTTTGGAGATTAGATCTGATTCTAGAGATTAGATTTGATTTGATTTGGATCTTGTTAGATTTTTGATTTGATTTTGTTAGATTTTGGTTGTTAGGGTTTTTTCTATATATATTTGCTTTGTATGAACTATTGAGATGATGAATAATATTGGAAAATTTTTTCAAAATTTCTTGTGTGGATTTCGCTCGAATTAAAATCTTTCCTCGTAGATTTGTAGAGAGTGGGCATGTATTCGTCTGGGTGAATTTTCAAATCCCTGTAAGTTCTTCCTGTTTTTTTTTCCAATTTCTCTAAAAACCCTAATTCTCAAACCCTAACCTTAATTTCGCTTTCGTCCTCCGTCAAACTTGGTATTAGAGCCTATATTTTTTTCTCCATCACCATCTTCTTCTTCCATATTTCCATTCTCTTTTATTTTTATTCCAATTTTTTTATTTAAAAAACAGAAAAAAAGAAGAGAGGAACAAATCTGTAAATAAAAAAAACATAAAAGAGAGAGAGAGAAGAACAGATCTGTAAAAAAAAAAAAGAAAAAAAAAGAAGGAAACTCTCCTTTCTCCCCTTGACCTTCTCTTCTTCTTTTCTTTCGTTCCAGCTACAGCCACCCAGCACCTCACCGCCTCTTCTTCATCTTTAACCCCACAATCCAAAAATCTTCTCCCCTAACTCTTTTCTTTCTTCCCCGATCCCTTCCTCTCCTTAATTTCTTCTTTTTTTTATTTTATTATTTTCCTTGTTCTCCAACTCTATTATCATCTTCTCTATCCCACAACCCAACCCACTAAAGAAAACCCCCACCCAATCTCCTTCTTTCTTCTCCTCCATCACTTTCTTTGGGACTGCCTCGCTCTCCCTTCTTTGGCGAATCTACAGCAGCAACAACAACAAGCAACAATAACAACAACAACAGCAGCAGCAGCAGCAGCAATAAGCAGCAACAACAGCAAGCAGCCACAGCAGCAATAACAACCCAAGAAGCTCTGCTGCAGCTGCCGCTCGCTTCTTTCCCTGCCGCAGCCACCGATCAGGACCCCACGAACAGTCTTGTTCTTGTAACTCAGGAGAAGGAAGATAACTTGGGTTTGGATTTGTTTGGCCTGATTTGGATCCAATTACTCAGATCCATATCCAACAAGAAATAGAATAATTGGGTTGGACTTCAGACCCGACTTGCTGCTTCAGATCCGATCCACATCTTCAGATCCGACTCGCAACTTCAAATTGAGTTTAGTACAGCAATGCAGACCCGTTAAGGAAAAAAATGGTGATTTGAAGTCCATTTGGAGTCCAATTCGAGCGGTTTTTGAAGCAGTGATCGTTCAATCATAGCCGACATCTATTACCACTGTTCCAGGACTTCTACATATAATTATCAGAGCTCAATTGTGGTTAATCTCTTGAAGAACTTTATGCAATCATACATTTGAGCGTCAACTACTTATCCCTCCAGGTGATACTTGAACTGAATTTCAACTATTAAATTCTTTGCAAATATTAGTAGATTGCAATAATTTGTTACGGAATGGTTAATTGCTTCTCTCGAGTGATCTCATATTTATTTGCATTTAGCAATTTATTTATTGGGAGAAATTAATTTAATGCATGCATTTGGGTCGTCTGGATCTTAGATTTTGCACTATCATCTGTATACTTGACTAATTTGCATGGCATGATCCATTCTGTATATTAAACATGTCCCATTTTACAACACGATCTAGTCATCATTTAGAGTCAAATAGGTCTCATTATATTTATGATTTGCGTGCTGTTAGAGAAATAATAGATGAGAAGTTCTGGTATAAAGATTCCATATTTAATGGTTATTCCTCCACTTACGACTTTATTGATTGGTTAGTGAATATGGAATGTTATTTTGACTGTTATGAAATGTCTAGCAGACGTAAATTTCAATTTGCTAGGAAACGGTTAGTGGGATAAGCCAAAGATTTTTGGATTTCAGTGGAGATAAATCGTGAGGAACGTTATAGAAATCTTATAAACTCGTGTGAAGAGATGAAAGATATTTTTATACAGGAGTATCTTCCTACGTATTATAGGACTCGTCTTTTAGATAAATTGGAAAATAGATTCACTCTAAAAGTTAGAACACAGTGTCCTAAATACGAAAATATGGACACTCTGCCTTTCAATGTACTATGATCAAGTGCTCTAAGTGTCGTACATCTAGACATTATGACTGAGTGTCCTCTCAAGAGTGAACCCATAGATATCATGTTTACTAATCACGTTGACAATTCAGGAGTTATTGAAGTTTATGTCTCTAAAGAAAGTACTGTAGTTGAACCACAATTAGATTCAAATACTTCTATTTTTGTGGCCAATACTAATATTCCTTCTATAGTTAATGATGATATTATTAATGAGGCACAAGAGTCTAAAACACATGCAACAATTGAGATTCATGTTCATATTGAGATCCATACTACAATAAAGAGTACTACTGATACTATTGATACTCAGAATGTTTTAGTAGAGTCTAGTGCACTCCCACATGATATTAGGTGTTCAATTTTGGAGTTAACTGTAGATGAAGAGACCGAGTATGAAATAATTGATACCAATATTGCTGCTAGAGAATCTTTAAGGATTTTTCCTATGTCTTGGCAGGTTACGCCTAATATTTCATTTTGTAGAGATCTTTTGGAGTTTCCTTCAGAGATTCATCAAGTTCCCACACAGTGTAGACGTTATATCATTTACGGTGATTGATGTATGTCATCTTAAGGAAACCAACATATCTATTTTTTGGAGTTGTACCACTTGAGTCCGCTACATTACATTTGTCTGATATGCCTGTTATGCATGATGAGATCTCTAGACAGATAACAATTTACAATGATAAGTATAAATTTGTTATATATCCACATAATATTTCGCAAGAATTTGTACTTGATAATGAAGTGAAAGTTTTGGTTCTCCCTGAGAGGTTGCTTCAAAAAATTGTGAAGAAATTAGACGTTCCACATTCATATTTCTATGGAGTTTCGATGAAGATTGCTTCTACTATCTATGACTTGGATATTTCATGGGATCCATATTCGATTATTTTTATTGCAGGTGTCTTTCTAGATCTACCGTGGTTCAACACAAGTTCACTGAAAAAGCCAGTTCTCTCTCCACCACTTTGGGTCAGATGTGATGCGCGAGCTATGGTTTCTCGACTACTACCATGGTCTAATTGGGATACTTTGTGGATACCGATCAGTTCAACTAGGATGTGTTTATCATTTCTTATCTCTGCATTCATCGGGGATGAATGTTTTGAAGCCGGAGAGAATTGATTGAAATCAGATTTAATTTTGGAGATCAGATTCCATATTAGATTTGATTTTGGAGATTAGATCTGATTCTAGAGATTAGATTTGATTTTATTTGGATCTTGTTAGATTTTTGATTTGATTATGTTAGATTTTTGTTGTTAGGGTTTTTTCTATATATATTTGTTTTGTATTAACTATTGAGATGATGAATAATATTGGAAAAATTTCTCAAAATTTTTTGCTTGGATTTCGCTTGAATTAAAATCTTTTCTCGTAGATTCGTGAAGAAGGGGCATGGTTTCGCCTAGATGGATTTCCAAAATCTTGTACGTTCTTCCTGTTCTACCCCAATTTCTCCAAAAACTCAAATTCTCAAATTCTAATCTTAATTTCGCTTCCGTTCTGCGTTAGCGTGCCGCCGTGGGGTGGCTGTGGGGCAATGACGACAATATCCGGGCAAAAAATGAAAATTCTGAAAAGGACACATGGAACAGAACTATCATGTCCCATAGGTCCCATATTTGTGTTGTTCTATACGTGTGTGCAACACATTACGGCACAATAGGCCTTCACATTATAAGTGGCTTTTGAGCTCTTCCAATTGCTCATGATTCTTATAAGCTACTTCATTTGGAGCTGCTTGATCCTTCTTATCAATTCTTTTGTCTAAAATTGTTTTCCATCTTGCGTCTGATCAAGCAGCTTTTTGGTGATGCTGTTGTTTCAATCTGACATCTTCATGAAAACTTGGCCAATTGTAGTATCTTTTGTACAATAAGTTTCATAATTTCTGTTGGTTTCTGTTTCTAGTGCTGGTTCGAAATTGTAATAGATGTTATTTTCTTTGCCTTATGCTATAATTAGTTTATGAAGTCCGGTGATATCGATCTCTGGTTGCGTCACTGAGATCTGCCCTAGCTGGTACATTATAGTATTTTAAATTATATATTCTTGTCTCTCAATATTCCTATTTATCACACCAGCTTGATGATAATATAGGTTGAATTATAGCTTTCATCTGTCTTAATTGTATTTGTGTACAAGTTTGCTAAATAGCTCAAAAGATTTGACCTTTTTGCCCTCCACCTACCATTATCTACATAGCAAATCAATAACCAGCTTCGGAATTATCTATATAGCTAATCAAATTAATCAATTATCGGCTTCAGAATCCTATTAAGAAAGGAACCTACCAACATTGCTATAATGAGTATATTTGCTTTATCCTTTTGCAAGTTTCATCTTAGCCTTCAAAGTTATGTAGCTCTCAAGCTTTTTTTCCACAGCTTCGGGGTAGAGCGGGTAGACAAGGCGATCCTGGATCCACAAGGTTTATGGTGAGGTAATGTTTATTCTCGAAGATACCTCCGTTTGATATTTATGCGCAAAAAGGTAAAAGTACAAATATAGGTGGACACGAACAATTTGGTCCCATATAGCAAGAAACTTCTTGTGATACTTTTTTTTTTGGAACCATTGGATGAAGATAATCTTCAAAGCATTCATGTTAGAGCTTCTAGACATGAATGTGGTACGTCAACATAGAGTGTATTTGCAATTGGACTGGTCTAGCAATAAGACTGTACTTGTAGCATTGGCATTCAAATTCTATTCGAAGAGCCTAGTAAATCTGTATATTTCAGCCCATGGCTATTTCCAGTGACGCACTTCAATTCTTTGGTGGAACAGCTTGCAGGATGAGATGTTTCAGAAATTTAATTTCGACACTGAGTGGGCAGTGAAACTCATATCAAGGATAACAAATGATGAGGACCTACCAATTGAGGGCCATACTATTGTAAAGCAGGTGATCTTCAGTGTTGGCCTTTTGTTATGCTTCTTCCCATAAGTACATGGCATTCTACTCATTTTCTAATAGCTTAACATTTATTCATATGCAGCTCTTGGCCCTACAAATAAATGCTGAAAAATATTATTTTAATATAAGGAAAAGCCTTGTTGAATTTGATGAAGTCTTAGAGGTTCGTATGCTTTATTCATTGGGTCATTATTTCGTACTCATAGTTTTTAATCCTTTGATCAATCAATATTTCTGTTCCATGATATTAATTGTTATTTTTTGCGAAGGTAGCAAAACTTGTAATGGGTTAGATGAGGCTATTCCTTGCACAATATTTGGATGTAAGTGGTTGAAAAGTGAAACCTCGGAGTAGGGTACAGATGCTTTGACTCTTTCTCAATGAACATGAAGTAGATTATTTTAATGGAGTAGATGACAATGGTAGCCAGTGATGAGTAGTTTTTCACTGTGGCATATTTCTCCCGAATGACTAGCTGTGCCTGGATGGCCAAAAATGAGCATTCACATGGCTTTAAGCATTGCTTTGGAAAATTGAGAAGGATAATGCTTAAACTAAACAGTCAATACTTTAAATAGGAAAACTATAACTTATTACAGCATAAGGTGCTGTTGTGGAACTGGAATGAACTGCTGAAAGTTCTTACAAGACAGTTTACCTCATGCGAGTATTGTGTTTCTTTATTATGCTACCATTTTTCGAAGAAAAACAAAAGGAGCATTTTAAATCATGGGTTTGCTGTGTCTGACAAGCAGCCATTTGATGCCTTTTTGGACCATGCATAATATGGAACCATAAAATATGCACTCTACCTGCATTAAAGTTTACCTAGATAGATGTTTACGTTTGACTCCTGTGCATAGAATGCTTCCTGTTACCTGATTTTTATGTTGTTCCCTTATTATCGCAGATGTATCATTGCTGCGTTGCTGAACTTTACCTTCTTCTTAATGTAAATAAAATCTTATTCACTTTAACCTGTTATGGGGACAGTCTTCTGAAAAAGTAAATGAGTGAAAGAAGATGTTGACAAAGGTGGTGGATTGACGTTAGGGGGTCACAGTTCTTCAAGAATAAGCTTGGACTGTGAAATGATCCCTAATTGAGTCAAAGATGTGTTCAAAATACTTTATTTTGAATAGCTGGGCAGGGGTCATACGTATACCTATGGCTATTATTTTTCTATATTGACTTAGTTACTACCAACAAATTTTATTTTGATATTTAGTTGCTTGGACCTTCTTTATAATTTATTTCTTTCCTGATCTAAACAATGTTTGCTTTTGCAATTTAGCTCTCAACATTATCACCTGATTACTCATGTTACTTTGACTTCAGGTCCAAAGGAAACATGTCTATGACCTTAGGCAATCAATACTAACAGGTCAATCTGAAAGAATTTGCGAATATATAGTCCAGTAAGTTGTTAAATTTTAACCTTTTCTACAGCACTAAGTTCCTCATTTACTGAAGCATGCCAGCATCTAGAGTTCTATTAGGACTTGCAATTTACATTCTTGCACGGCTCTATTGTTGTAAGCTGTGGATTTCTCAGTACGTAATCTCATCTTCTTCTTAACTTTGAAGATGTTTAAAACTTTCTGGTTTTCATTTTCATTTAACAACCATTGCATGTATATCTCAAGAAGGAATTCACATAATGATTTTTCCATTCTTAAGATATTTTTTCTTTTTGTATCCTATCCTCATCTTTATTCAAGATTTCCCAACTACATTCTTCTTTCCCCAACTCTCTAATTAATCAAAGATGATTGTGTGCATTGAAGACTATCTATTAGATCATATATTGGTTATGGAATTCTGGATTAGAACTTGGGCCATCCCCTTTCTTCTGGTAATTTATTTGTTACTATGGCGCATGGATGTGTCAATCAAGAAATGTATCCATTTTGAATAAATGTTTGATACTTGGATATTTGATGAATACTTGTCATATAATCTAAACAAATTTCATGAAATTTATAAGGTAGATCATATGTATCAAAGATGTACTAGAGATTTATCCAATACTAAGAAGTTCGAAGATCCGACACTTGATAGGCATCGTAACGTTATTTGATTTCTAGACACACTTATATAATTTGTTAACATTGTTAAGTATTAACTAAGAATTATGGATATTCTCGTGACTATTGATTTATATAATTGGGGAGTATTATATTTTGTCATAGTCATTATTTTTTTTTTAAAGATAATCATCTGTAATGGTTGTGGGTTAGGCATAGACTCACTCATGTATATTGAGATAATAATATGTCATTACAAGCAGTTCAAAAGATAGTGATTTAAAGAGCATTGATAGAGCTATTATGAAGTCTACAGGTTCATAAAGCTAACTTATTATAAAACCAATGGATCCATGCAGTCTATCACAGTCATGGATTAAGGGGCAATCAACATTACCAGTCTTACCACCCCAATCACAATATTAATCATTATGTTTTTTAACCATTTTACAAATCCATGTTATGCATGATAACATTAAGTCACATAAATAAATAACTTTAATTTTTCTGCTTTTCAATATCCTAGATTTTGAAGATCTACCGTATCCGTGTACCTGTAGCATATCCTACCATAATTTTGCAACCAAGGTGTCTGAGTTTCTCCGCCTTTGTTCTTTCTTTTTCCCCTTGTCATGCCCTTGGAATTCTCCTGACATTTTCTGTGAAGTTCTCCTACCAAAGAAAACTCCCAGTCAACTCCCTGTCCAAACAATATACCCAAACTAATAACATCTTCTTACTAAAGATTAATAACTACAGAAACAGAGGATTCACCATGTAAATAGACATTGTTTTAGAGGGAACACTAACCATATGTAGTTTTCTTGAAGAATACAACTGTACCCAAGAGATTATATTATGGTTACTGCATGGTTTTATTGAAGAATAGCCGTATTCTTCAAGAAAATTTCATACGGTTAGGGAGAGTGCTTAAAGAGGATAAGACACTGAGAAAAGGGGTCAAAACTAAGATAGAAACAAAGGTAGAAAATAAAATAGAACTAACAACAACTGCATTGTAGGACCACATTGAGCGAAAACAATATCAATCTTTCTAGGATCTTCATGGCCACTGCATTACTGGTCATTTGGGATATGATGTTACATTACACAGCTCAATATTGTAGTAGATTGACTCTATTACGTAAGTTGATTCCTAACTTGATATTGCATATCAACAGTTCATCACGTAAAAAGGGACTCGCCGAGCTGAGATCGCTAAATAATACTAATATAATAGAAAAGAACTGTCTTTTCTATATATTTTCCCTGATTCCGTTGATATTTTGGGCCTCACATAATCGATCGGATTATATTGATTTCCCTTCAGCATAATATAGTTAATCGAAAGGATCTCGGAAGACTCATCAAAGCACGAAAGCCAGGATCTTTCAAAAAATGAATTCCTATTTGAAGAGTGCATAACCGCATGGATAAGCATACAATAACCTATCAATTATGGATCCAATTTGTTTTTTCCTGGAGAGGGATCTGGAAAAAATTGGAATGTCACGATAAAAGGGTATACGAAAGTAGTTGAGGAAGAATCTGGATCAGTAGGGCATATGGATGAGAGAGAAACTTCAGTCAAAGGTGATCAACTATCTATTAGTGAATTATTTCTCTAAAAATTTACTGTTAGGGTGGCCATTATGGTAAGGAAATGACTAAAATACCGCTTACATTAGAACTCCCCGTGCCTTCAAAGTATATCAGGTCATAAGCCTCACATCATAGCCTAATTACACTGCTAATTATTTCATCACTTGCTTAATATTTTTACTGGCATTTGATGCCATTCTTGCTCATTAAGCTGAACAGCACACACCATAGAACATTGATAACATCTTGCACAAATCAGAAAGCAGAAATAGTGGAATGCAATTTGAAGTCTCTACTGATAAAATGCTATCACGTTTTTGGTTGTATTAAATGATGCATTTTCCTCGTCCATAGTCAAAAAATATTGAGAAAATAAATTTTCAGTGCTAATTATTTTCCAGTAGTGGTGGTTCAATGTTGGTTCCATGTGGACATCGGATATTCTGAGATAGAATTTTGTCTTTTGATATAGCCTGCATAGTGGGCTTTAGCATTAAGAGCATATGGATTGTCATAATTTTAACTGTTTTCCACAGTATGCTATATCTCATATGTGTGCTTAAGATATTGGTTAACATTTTGACGAACTTGGATTTCTATAATACATGATCTCAGTCGACTTGGTAGCAGAACTTAATTTCCAGAAAAGTGATTCCAACAGCCGATTCCCCCTTGCTATTATTTTCATGATGATGCTAAGGGCAAATGTCCTTGTAGGTACATGCAGGCAGTGGTTGATGAAATTGTCTTTGGAAGCGTTGATTCATCAAAGGTATCGAAATTTCTTCATAAATGCTGAGGGAAAATTTTATGTTTTCATGTATTCAACTTATGCTGTTGTTCTGTACAGCATCCAAGTGAGTGGAATTTGGGGAAGCTCTTGGATGAATTTCTTGGAATTGGTGGAAGAATATTAGCTGGTAATGAAATGTTTCAGAAGGCATTTCTGTCTTTTTCTAATCTACTGCAATTTAGTTATATTTGCTTAACACTCTGTGTTTGTTTCTAGTCTTTTTCCGCTTTCTCAAAACGGGTAAGCAATTGACTTTATTGAATTGACAGAACCATTCGCAAAGGTCAGTGAAGAGGATTTACTATTATCACTTAAACAGATACGTGGTTTAACCTCCATAAAGTTTGATACATTCTCCCTACCAAACCTGCCGCTACCTCCTAATACATTTAGAGGCATACACAAGAAAAATTCTTCTTTGAAACGATGGCTCATCATCTGCTCTGATGATACTGCAAAGTAAGACATTTTTTTCCCTTTCTTTCTTATGTTTTTTCTTTTTCCATTTTCTTGGGCATATGCATTCTGACTGTGCAAGTCGTGTGCTTTAAAATTGAAGGGGAAGATATGGAGGAACAGTTAACCTACTCCGGAGGTACCTTGGAGATTTCCTGATTGCATCCTATTTAGATGTTATACAAGAATCCGGTTACGATGATTCCTACATTCAGGATATTGAGGTAACTTCTTTCTTCTGTTGATTTTTTTTTTTCACATGGTTGATGGTTGTTAGATTTTTCCTGCATATCAGAATTTCTACATTAACGCCTTATTTTTTTTTTTAACCCAAAAACTTGGTCTCTCAGCTACAATCACGTATCAGGGAAAAAAAAACTTTTAATTTTCAGCCTCATGGTCACATGGGACTTTGTGCCACATGGAAAGCCACTCTGACATGACTCACTTAGAAAGTCAGAATAAATTGAGTTAAATAAACATTTAAACTGCACATGATAGATTTGAACCCAGACCTCTGGAAAACCTGGGGCTCCGGTACCATGTCAGTTGAGCACTTAAGCAAAGAGCCTAAGCTAGTTGGCATAGAAGATTGATTTATATCAATTAAACTTGGCACTTAATTCAAAGTTAAGGAAGTCATAAATTTCATACTCATAAAAAAAGTAGATAATTAATATAATTAAATATTTCAGATGTTTGGACATGAAAAGAGAGTTTGGAGGGGTCATTTCGTAGCAATCAGGAAGGACCTTTGTTCTCCTGCACTGTTACAATTTATGGTGGACAAATCCTAATTGAATGAATATCTAGTCTCCTTTGGAATGCATAACTAAATCATAATATTTTATTTTGTGGTAGCAATTTCATAATATAAGTGTTTTTCAAAATTTTGTAATATTGTACTGGTTAGATAGGCATGGAAAGTCATAATAAATTTTAAAATTTTTTAATTTTGTTTTCTTGGAGAACTAGCAATTCAAAATTTTCATGGGATTGGATATAATTTTATGAATAAGCTTCATGAACTCATTTAGACAAAATGTAATGGATAAGATTAAGTAGGTCAGTGGTCAAAGTTAATACACTGCCAATGATCACAAGCTAATCCCTGGCACACTGCCAGCAAAATGGGAAATTTAGAACCTTAAAACCCCCAGGCAGGCCTAGGGAAGCAAAGCCACTCGAAAGCTTCTGTAGATTATTGGAGGCCTATTAGTTTTGCAATATTTTTGTACTAAAAATAGATAACTCTGTAATTAGCAAAACCATATCTTGTAGCTAATTGAATTGTGCAGATAGATGTCTCCAATGAATATGAGAAGCTGGGTCAGTTTTTCCTTCTTTCTCCTGGCGTGCATATTTGTTCTTCATCACACTTTAAATCATGTAATTACTATCAAGCAAAAATGGGCTGAACTTGAGCTTTCTCATTTACTGAAAAGTTGGAGTCGTCACATCAAGCTCATGGTTTTATGTTTTAACTAACTGGTTTTAATTACCTTACTTGATGACCTTTTTCTTGTTAAATTGCAGAGAGAAGTAATAGTGAAAACTCTAGATACTTTCTGGAGGGACCATTTAATAAACATGAACAGGCTTAGTTCAGCGGTAACTTTCTTTCCCATTTGTTTGCTAAACAACGTTTCTACTAATTTGTCATAATTTGGGGATTTGTATGGGCTGTCTTGCAGGTTAATGTAAGAAGCTTTGGGCACAGAAATCCTCTTGAAGAGTACAAAATAGATGGGTGTCGCTTCTTCATCTCAATGCTCAGTGCAACTCGAAGATTGACAGTTACATCATTGTTGCACTATTGGTCATCTCCGATGGAGTCCGAAGAGTTATTTTTCTAGTTGAACATGTAGGTCTAATTTGCTGGTTTTGAGTTTCTCACTAGTTTTTTTTCTAGTCTTTTCCTCGTCCTAGTACTAGTTTTTTTATAAAAAAAATTTGGGCACGTGCAAAAGCATATTTAAGAAAATTTCTAGATGCACATTAATATGGGTTGTAAATGTATATTTCAGTCTTTTAACCAAATAGCTAGAACTCACTTTTTCCAAAGAAACACATTCAAGTCCCCAAAAAAGAAACGAGTATCTTTCTGAAGGACATTTAAGGACATGAGTCTAACTTGAGGCACAATTCAAAAACAAATTGCATGACTCCAAAGAACTGTTGTTATCATAATAGAGGTTTTGAGTTTCTTATAAATGAAAATCTGTTTATGTGCCTTTATGATTGCATTCAACATTAGAATTTTCTAAGCAGAGCACTTGTTTTTGCCGGTTTTGTTCTTTCTATAAATTATAGGTGTTTCAAAACAAATTTGGGGACGGGTAAACATATAATGGTCTTGGCCAATGTTTTCCATAAAAAAGAAATTCCGTAAATAGCACAGCATATAGCAGTTGACAGGATCTTTTCTGTCCTTCCCTGTTTTATGAATGTTGACCATAATTTTAATTGAGTATCTTGATTTTCATAACTTTGAAATATTCCTTTAAAATTAATATTCTTTGAAGAATAATAGAGCAATCCAGTTCAAATAATTAAACTTGTGTAACTAGTATCCAAATCAAATGAATAAATTTTAAAAAAAGGATAAAGTGCTTTGGGCCTAAAGAAGTCGAAGCATCATCAGATTCATCAATCATGGTAGAGTTACCAATACAGAGCTAAAGGAATATTCGTTGATCAAACGAATTGAATAGTTTAATATCACATTCGATTCTTTTAATTAACAAATATTTTCTCTTGAATGATCAATTTAAATGATATTTAGATGGATAATAATGAACTATTGCTGATACTCCAGTGCTTCTTTCGGGTGTAAATATCATCATTGGATGGAAAAATATGGGGCTGACTATGAACTCTAACTTGAATGCTAGGTATAAAAATCTGGGTTTGAATAGGAACTCTAAATTGGGTGCTACATATGGCTGGCGAAATCTGTGTCCCAGTTTAATGATCCTCACATCATCAATCAGATCGGGGTAATTAATCAGGCTACAGCATAATTCTCAAAAGAAAAATTGAATGCTACATGTGGATTCGAGATGCTTCACATTGCAAAGTTATATGCATTTGACGACAGAACATATCAGCTAATTTATTGTGGTCTGAAGGATTCGAACATTGATGCACTTGATGTGCAGCATAGTTCCTGTTGTTTGGCTTGTTGTGAAGCAAGTACAAGGATGGTTTCTACATGTTGTAGCTTTTATGTTATTAGAACTTTCTCCTGTGTGTGAGAGAAGAATTAATGATGTTGCACATCCAACTATGCCCATGATCTGAGATTAATTTGGCTTTTAGTAGCCTTCTTGTTTAAAATGATAAGATGCATACAGCAACCTTACACTGATGTCTTAAAAAAATGACGGAAGAATATTTATATAATTGCATTGTTTTTTCGTACAAAGCTTATAATTGATTATTCAATATTTAACTGTCAAACTGCGCAAATATTTCTTATCCTATTTGTTTCTTGAAGGAAACCAGTTTCATGTATCCTTATTTTACTGCTATTAAAAGTCTCTTTGTCGAACATGAGTAGTGTGTGAGAATTTCCTTTTTGTCAAGTTAAGAATACATGAAAATCAAAATAAAGGGATGTGACAGTGAATGTCTTGTACTAAAAGGATTTATTGCTTATAGTTTGTTGACTAGCCGGCCATCATAGGGTGTAGCACTAAAAAAGTAGTTGAATGTGAGAGGAAGGGCTTCAGTTAGAAAGTCGGTTGTTCTTAGTGTGGGATGAAGTTCTTTATTGCCTCCTTCCTTTCTCGCTTCTCTTCTGCCACGAAGTAGCCCTATAGAGAGGGGACGAATGGATAAACGGAAAGACTATTTATCGGCCAAAGTCCATTTATTAGTTCAGAGGGTTAGACCATAGCTAGACCATAGCCTCAAAAAGGTTATGGACGGAAATGAGCGAAAACGAGTTGCTTGAAAAGGTTACACATAGGATTTTGTGAAATGGGATGTTATAAATGGAATAAATTTATGATCAAATGAAACTAGTAATTTACATCAATGTTTCGAGCAAAAAGATTAGTCGAATCCAACACCCCAAGCCTATTTGCTAACAAATAGGTTATTATTTTTTTCCATTGTTAAGTAAATGAAATTTACTTTCAATTTCTTTAAGTGCAAATCACTATTCATGAGTAACAAAAACAACTCTTAATTTCTTTTTGAGTGGTGTAACTTCTTCCCAAAACAAGTAGGGTAGAGGAGTTGTCTTGGAGCATGTTTCAATGGTAACGTGTTCAAAAATTTTGTCCTGTTTGGACACCCTTGATCCTATTTAAGATCGGTCAGAAACTCTCTTCATAGTGAATAGAGATTGTTAATTAGGAAATTTCTAATTATATCCTTTCTCTTCTTACGAAATACATGACACTTATAGACTCTATGGATATTTTGACAAAATTGACATAGCCTTTTAGACATTTGCGTACCTTGTATTTGTTTGTCCAGGGGGCATGGACACTGCCGAGGCAGACTTTGACACCAGCAGTAAGTAGTCTCGCGAGGATCTCCGAGCAGCACTTTCCATCATGCCTTAGGGGCCATTCAACACCATACATCGTTAGACTGTAGAGTGCTTGCCTTTTTCATCTTACTACGTAGTAGCTCTTGCATGGGCGTCTTTTTCTCTATTATGCTCTTGCAAGGGCGTCTTTTTCTCTATTATGCTCTTGCAAGGGCATCTATAAGTACCTTGCATCTATACTTTATTCTCTTATTTCACTAAACTCTCATTAATGAAATTCCACGAGAGTATCTCCACGGCTTTATCTCAAAAATATATTCAGACCTTTTATGTTCTTCAAGATTCTAGGAGAAATGAATACCTTTCACCACTGTTAATATACTACTGTTAATACCTTATTGAACCTTGCTTGAAGAAGTACTTTATTGAACCTTGCTTGAGGAAAATACCTTTATAAGACTGGTTGACGTGGCATTTAGCATTTGCCGTCTAAATTCATGAATTTGGTCAAAGCAAAACAGGATGTCTAATATATTAGGGTTAATTACAGACAGACCCCCTGTAGTATTGGGGGTGTGTCACTTAGCACCCCTTAAGTTTAAAACTCTCAAAAAAGCCCTGGACATACTAACGGTGTTAACTGAACGTTACTTAGTCAGGTACGTGCTGTGCACGTATTGGAAAATGTCAAAAATACCCCCACTATGACAAAAAAAAATCCCCTAGGGCACTCTCTCTTTCTCAGCCGCTTCCCTCACCCCTCTCCCCCCCCCTCTCTCTCAGCCTCCGTCCCCCTCTCTCTCTCGCCGGCAGGTCGCCGGCTTTCTTTCCCCTCTCTCTCTCTCTCACGTCTCCGTCCCCATCTCTCACCCGCCTCCGTCCCTCCCTCTCTCTCTCTCGCCGGCAGGTCGCCGGCTTCCTTCCCCCCTCTCTCTCTCGCCGGCAGGTTGCCGACTTCCTTCCCCCTCTATCTCGCCGGCAAAGAGGCAGCGAAGGGAAGCAATTTTTTTTGGATTAGTGTCAATGACCATCACTCGCCACGTCGGGTACATTTGCACCATGTCAAACTCATCTACACAGCTGCACCCTCCAAAAACCTCATTGATATAGCAATGATGCGTATGAGCTCAAAAGTTCCAAAATCTGTCAACAGAGCAAGTTTCTTGCCAGCGTATCAATCAAATGTAAAATGCAAAGGTGTGACGCTTACTAAATCCCATCACATCCTCTCTATAAACTCTAAAAGAGAATCAACATCCGGCGTTACCACTGCCTTCTTCGGAAGATCCCCCAGAATACAGCAGTGCTTCTCCTTGACATTGATTACAGCAGCATCTTGAACAATGATACCACTCTCCCCAGCGGATACCTAAGCAAAATTGAACACACTCGTATAAGCAGGCATGAAATCATGAATTATAATTAAATAGATAAACAAGAAATAACCTGTGGAAGGATGAATTTTTTTACTCTCCACTTACATCAAAGAGTGCATCTCCTATCTTCATCTTAACCTTGCCACTCTTGTATATTAGCAGTTTTCCTATAAAGCCTGATGGGAGGTCTTTCAAAGTGTAGCCTTTCCTCGGTTTGTTGCCAGTATCAGCTGGCTTACCGCCACTGTTTTCGTTCACTGCAGCTGCGGCGTCCAGGCTATTGCCATTCCCTCTGTTACCTGCGTTTCCAGTGTCTCGTCTGACGTTATTCTCTTCGGCATTTGCAGCTGTTGTGGACTGTTTGGCCAATGGAAGCACTTCCGGAAACTGGAAAAGGAACATCTGATGCTCAGTGCTTGCTTCCTGCCAAACAACCGTGTTATGTAGATATATTCCAGCTAGATAGAAAAAGAAAATTTGCAACTTTACATACATTATAGAAAAAGAATCCACATTCACAAATTATACAAACATGTCTCGATAGAGAGAAGAAATAAAACATTTAGAAGGCGTTCTACATGTGAGAATAATGCAAACCTTCAGACTAAGCTCTTCGGCAGGGGGGTAGTCAGGTAGATTAGCACTGCTCACTGAATGATCCCTAAATTCCTCCTTTTCAAGAAGTTCTGTAGTAAATAGAGTGCACTTTGAGTGATGATATATTTTAGGGTTAATTACAGTCAGACCCCCTGTAGTATTGGGGATGTGTCACTTAACACCCCTGAAGTTTGAAACTCTCAAAAAACCCCCTCGACTTAGTTATTTTCACTCTCATTTTCTATTAAAGTGCACTCTTGTTCCTTAAAATTCCTATTCTATCCTCATTTCTCAAATTCCTATTGTTGGTTAAAAGGAGGGATGAGGGTAGAATAGGAATTTGAGAGACAAGAGTGCACTTTAGTAAAAAATGAGAGTGAAAATAACTAAGTTCAGGGGGTTTTTTGAGAGTTTCAAACTTCAGGGGTGTTAAGTGACACACACCCAATACTACAGGGGGTCCGACCGTAATTAACCCTATATTTTAAAGGAGACTGTCCCAAATACCACTAGAGAGAGAGAGAGAGAGAGAGGAGAGAAAAAGAGGAGTGTGCATGGAGTTTTGAGGGTAAAATAGGAAATTTAGGGTTATGAGTGCACTTTAGAGTTAAAGTAGAGTGACAATAACAAACTTTCTCTAACAGTGTTAAAAGTCCAGGGGTTTTTTTGAGAGTTTTAAACTTCAGGGGTGCTAAGTGACACACCCCCAATACTACAGGGGGTCTGTCTATAATTAACCCAATATATTATTAACTTGTTAGGTTGTGGTCTAAATTGGCTTGAAATCCTAGTAATTTTGTGGTATACAAAAGTTGTGTTTAGAATTTGTATGACAATAATCCTTGTTTGTGAAGCAACAAGTAGTTCATTCAACCATTTGGTATTCTTGTTGGATTTACAATCCTGAAAACTGATAGCAATATGCAGTATTGTTATCGATTACTTGAGACAAGTAAGGTATTGTCTGTGTCTAATGTATTGTGTAAAATTGCAAAATATTTACATGCTTTCGTACTTGTAATGTATGTACGGGGCATTGGATTCTAATAGAACTTTTCTGTTAAATGGTCTACACTTGCATCAACTTCAGCCCTGTTTGGCTCTTGGAAGAAGTAAAGAGGAAAAAATAGAAGCAACTTCCAAAAGAAAGTTTTGGAAGGGAGCTCTTTAATAGAGTTCTAGTATTTGTGTGCTTACTTTTAGAAGTAAGAAGTGGACTAGAAAAATCCACCGTTTATGCTAAAAAAATAAAGCGAAGTGACTAGAAAAATATTATTTTATTGTCTAATAAAATAATAATAATAATATTTTATTTGTTACTTAGACTATAATTGAAAAGTAAAATATGAGATATAAATAAAATATTATTATTTTATCTTGTTCTTTGAGTTTCAAGAGCTCTTCCGAGAAAAGAGAAAGTAAGGGTGCTATATAAAAACTATATCATTCTAGTGGAAATAACTTCTAATTGTTTTCTTGGCCAAACAAACAAATGAAATAGTAGAAATAGTCTTATTTCCACTATTTTCATTTTACTTCTTAGTAAACAAACACAGCCTTCATAGATCTATTTTGTTCTGAACTGCCCTGGTTAAATATCTTTTATTCCTCCTTTCCAACATCAGCCTCATATAGAATTATAAACTTTTATATAAGATGAAGTCTGTGTAAATGGTTATTCACCTTAAAAATTCGTATAAAATGATGCATGCTGTTTCCCCACTGACAAAGCTAATAGTTTTCTTTTCTTTTTTTTAAGATCAGTCTAAACTTGGGCTTTTTGATACAATATATGAAATACAACCTAATATGTCTATATGTGTGAGTTATGTATCAAGAATTGGACTACAAACTCTTCTTTAAATTTTGGAGGTTAGATGTAATGCAGCTTTTACCATTAATTTGCTTCAGGTGGATGCTACCCAAATTAATTGACTTAAGGAGATGAAGATTAGTTATGGAGGACTCGACATTATTACATCCATTTTTAAAGGGAAATAGCTATTGTAGTGAAAAATAGGGGGTAGAGATCTTATTTCTTTGTTTTTTTTTTTTTTTCCTATTACTATTCCTTTTTTCTGAAACACTTACATTTTGTTATTAGGCTCTATTAGACTAAAACTCGAATATTGTTGGGATTCAATCAGGTTATGTCATGTACTTGAATTCTTGGAGTCTTTGCTAGTCCCAACAATATCGTGAATCATGAATGGTTGAACTAACACAGTTAAATAGAGATCTTGATATCTTTAAAATTCTAATGCATAAATTTATAAACAAACATTCATATGTTTTTTTGCTATGGGTCACTTTCTGCTGTAATGAAATTATTTGGTTCAGATTTGGCCTTTTCCTTCCTTACTGTTTAATATCAAGGGGATATTGCTGTTGGGTTTGTATCTCGCATCCGTTGAGTATCCAGATGTGATAAAAAATCACAAGAAGTCCCAGTTGGACTTGACTTGGAAGACCAGAGTTTTAATTGGATTGGAACACCAATTAGATGGTGATAATGCTATTCTAATGGGATTAGGATAGGACACTATATATATCTCTTGTATGTGATATGAGAGAGGAGAGCAATTAGAGAGCAATTGGCTGAGAGATATGATTCTATTATTGTGAGAGATGCGAGAGATAGAGAGATACTTGGATCTCTTCTTGTAACCTTTTTTCTCATAATGGATATTTCTTTTGTTGTTCCCGTGGACGTAGGTCGAACTTGGTCGGCCGAACCACATTAATTCTTGTATTCTTGTGTTATATTGTATTGTTTTCTTTATCTCTACGATCTCGATGGGGGATTCGATCCCCAACAAATGGTATCAGAGCCGAAGTTATGGATCCGAATCGAGATTGCGAGATGGTGGATCTGATGTCGAGTCAACAAGAAGGTTGGCGGAGGCATCAAGACAAAATACAATAAGAAGAAGAAAAAAAATAACCAGATACAACTGGTAATGTGCACAACCGAAGGCTCTAGCAATATGCACCAAAAGGAGTGGCTGATAACTGAGATAGATTCTGAGGCCCAGATCGACGACTATGGTTGACCGAAGCGTGTATCGAATAATCGGTGTCCGATTAAGGTGATCCAGGAGTCGAATTCTATGTTTTTCAGCATTCCGGATGCAGTGGTGGATGCGGATTGGGCAAAATCTACTGTTTAGAGAAGATTTTGTGTAGACCAGCAGTGATCGACGATGATCGCGGGATCGATATTGATCGAGATGATCCATAATCGATGGTTGGTTGATTGTACGATGATGAGGTATGTCATGGTACTTCATGTTGATGGATATGGTTACTTCGTGACATGTTGAATCACATGGTAATGTATAATCGTCTATGTCTCTAGAGTTGGTCATAGTTTTTGGATCAAGGTGGAGTACGGTATATCGATCACTTTTTTATGGTACACAACATGATAAGTGATTGTGAGTACTCAGGAGGTCCAGGTGTTTTGACTGAGGTGGAGCACGGTGTAGTGATTATGAGCGCTTGGTGAAGAGCGTGGTGTAGTAATCGTGAGTGTTTAAGAGAGTATGGTTTAGTGATCATGAGTGCTCGGAGGAGAGCATGGTTTAGTGATCATGAATGCTCAAGTATAGAGGCGGTGATGATTATACAATTTGTTCCCAGTCGGTGGAGTATGGTGATCGTGCGGTGAATGTCTACAAAGTGGATGATGAGAGCAACGGAGTTTCTCCAAGATGCATGACTCATCGGATACGAGCCAAGGTGGAGATTGTTGGGTTTGTGTCTCGCATCCGTTGAGTATCCAGATGTGATCAAGAATCACAAGAAGTCCCAGTTGGACTTGACTTGGAAGACCAGAGTTTTAATTGGATTGGAACACCAATTAGATGGTGATAATGCTATTCTAATGGGATTAGGATAGGACACTATATATATCTCTTGTATGTGATATGAGAGAGGAAAGCAATTAGAGAGCAATTGGCTGAGAGATATGATTCTATTATTATGAGAGATGCGAGAGATAGAGAGATACTTGGATCTCTTCTTGTAACCTTTTTTCTCATAATGGATATTTCTTTTGTTGTTCCCGTGGACGTAGGTCGAACTTGGTCGGCCGAACCACATTAATTCTTGTGTTCTTTTTTATATTGTATTGTTTTCTTTATCTCTACGATCTCGATGGGGGATTCGATCCCCAACAAAGATAGAGAAAAATAGCAGAGATAGAGAACACACAGATTTAACGTGGTTCGGCAATATGCCTACGTCCACGGGGACCGATCGAAAAACTTCCATTATATCAAAAGAGGATTACAATATTCTAGTTCTCAACCACAAGAGAAATCACAAAGAAATCACACAAGATTTTGAGATCAAACCCTAATCTCTTGTTGCAGTGATTTACCTCTTTGTTTTAGCCGCCGAAAAAAAAACCACACCAAAAGAAAAGACGTACAGCAGCAGCCTTGCGCCAAAAAAACCTCCTGCCGAAATCACCTTCGGCTGAGAGCCCTCCTGCCGAAATCTCCTTCGGCCGAAATCAAGAGCACAACAACTTGTTTGGATTTGGCCAAAAATAATTTCAGCCAATTATTTCAGCTGCCACCCTTTGTTTCTTTCTTTTCTTTAATTTTTTTCTTTCCGGCTCCAATTTTTCGGCACACTCAAAGCCCTAGCACCACACCCCATATATATATTATATCATAATGGGTTTGGGCTAGTTTTGGACCCGTTTCGGTTGACCGAAACCCGTTACGGTAATTGGCTCCATTAGCAACAATTGCTCTGAGTGGTGTTTTCTATCTGTCCATATTTGTATTTACTTCTTATGTTCGATAATACACTCGATCAAGCACAAAAGTTGGACAATGGGTAAGCTACCTTTTAACCTGTAAAAGAGTTTGTAGATTACTTATCTGTCAGGATGGTGAAGTTCTTGCAATGATGGATGTGTCTTCGCCATACTTTCATTAGAGAGTTTCAGGGGAGAGAAAAGTGAACATATCGGAAGACCAATTGGTTTATGGTTTTAAAGATGCTATGCTTAATGCATTTGAATTCCATGATATTGAGCTCCATCAGTTTATGATGCTGTTTCAAACAGGTGAGGTTGAAACCGGAAACAGATCGAAGTTAGAAACTTGTAGTCTCATACTCCTAGTATGCTGTCGTGTGTGCGCGCGCGTGTGTGTGTGTATATATATATATATATATATATATATATATATATATAGCCTGAGAACTAGGGATAACAGTGCCCTCTAGCAGTAACAATTAATAAATTTTAGAGGTCATTTACGCATTCATCAAGTGTATTCATCAAGTGCATACAAAATGTTTTATCACTAAAAATCGTTAATTTTGTATTAACTTGATGAAGAACGAAATCAAAATTAAAACCCAAAAAATAGGATATGAATAAACCCTAGAGGGTCGAGATCATAATCCAAAAGAAATTTTTTGAAAAAGATTATTGGAGATAGTGGAAATAAAGTACAACTCAGATAATTTGCGTAAACTTTCAACTCATTTGTATTTTTCTCATATATATATATGGGATTACTGTAGGTGAGCCGCCAGCTCAGGAAAAATTACGTAAGCTAGCGGCTAAAGTATAACGATCATATGATCTGTCTTCAATATTTTTCTTACAATTGTTATCTTTACCACTTTAATTTCTTTTGAATTAAATTTCATAAATTTTGAAGTTCATTTACTTTTTCATCAAGTGCATACAAAATGTTGTATTCATTGAAAACCGTTAATTTTGTGTTAACTTGATGGAGGACAAAATCAAAACTAAAACCTAAGAAATTGGGTATGAGTGAACCCTAGAGGGTCGAGATCATAATACAAAAGATTTTTTAAAAAAATATTATTGAAGATAGTGGAAGTGAACTGCAGCTCAGATAACTTGCGTGAGATGTCAGCTCATTTTTATTTCTCTCTCTCTCTCTCTTTATATATATATATATATATATATATATATATATATATATATATATATATATATATATATATATATCACTGTCCCGAGAGAACCAGGAATCAACAATGCATGGCTACAAGATCTAGCTTCACTGTAGAGATTTTAGAAGTTGGTTTCTAGGAATACAACAGGATTGCACCTGTGACAGAAATTGGAACTTTGCTTTACGCTCGTGAATTTAATGGAGAATCTGATAGCAAGCATGCTTCCTGTTATTAGCCGGCCTTTTCTCTTGCTATTTCTTTATGCTCTGTTGTTTTGGTAGTAGCACCTGAGACTTATTTCACATCTTTTGACCATGGATATTTTTAATATTATCTGTAGTAGATTCAGGGATGAATTCCTGCACATTGAAGGGCTATGCTTTTCAAACAATTATGGTACGTTTCTTCATATTCGTCCATGCCCTAAATTGGTGTATTTTAAAATAAAGGATCCACAGGAGTTTTCTTTTTTAAACTTTGTAGAGAAATATCCCTAGAAGTTATTAGACATAAAACCGTATTATTCTATTATTCCTTGTTCTTTTTTCTAGGCAAATCTATAAACTGGCCAAACTTATTAGAGGGTGTGTTTGAAAGTAGTGGAAGTAAGGAAGAAGATTGAAAGTAATTTTTAAAAATAATAAGGTGGAAGTATTATATTTCATATACTTCTAGTGTTTATTTTTTTTACTTTTTGGAAGAGAGAAGAGATGGAAGAGAAATAAAAATACACAAAATAATAAAGGGGTATTTACAGGTTTGTCCCTTAAATCTTTATAAATTATGATTTAGCTCTCAAATCTTCATATTTAGGATTTAGCCCCCCAAATCCTCTAAGTTACTACAATGTAGTCCCTCCGTTAGTTTTTCCGTCCAAATAAACGGTAGAATTTAATTTTTATTTTTTAAATAATAAAATGACTTAAATACCCCTATAAAGAAAAAGGAGAAAAAATAGAGAGATAGAAGAGAAAAAGGGGGGAAGCCAATGAACCTAATGAAGAAAATGAGAAGAGAGGAGGAAGAGACGAGAAGGAATTAACGAGGGGTAAAATGGGAAAATTAGGTCAAAAAATAAAGGGAGGGGACTAAATTGTAGTAATTTAGAGGATTTTGGGGATTAATTCCTAAATATGAAGATTTGAGGGACTAAATCATAATTTATAAAGATTTAAAGGACAAATCTATAAATATCCGAATAATAAAATATGATTACTTTTTTACTTCGAACTAACTACTTCTATCCAAAATCAATGTGAAATAGATGTGAGAAGTAAAGATATCATGTATGATCAATCTCACCATTATAGAAGTAACTTCCAATTTACTTTTCATGCAAACAAACACATGAAATAGTAGAAGTGACTTTACTTCTACTACTTCATTTCTACTTCCATGCAAACAAACACACTCTTAGTTTATTGATCGACCCGAAAATTACTGAGCCAATTATGCATTGAATTATGTTTATCCGACAAATCTTCTACTTTACCTTTTTTATATCGACAGCAACTCCTGCTGATGTCTTGGAAAAAAAAAAAGATTGAAGAATATTTATATAATTGCATTTTTTTTCATCCAAAACTTACCAGTTTTATGTTGGTTCCTTTTTACTGCTATTAAGAGTTCCTCCTGCATTTTCTTTGCATTACATAATTTAAAAGCAGGTGTTGCTTGATATTGATAATGGCGTGATTCTGTAGTAACTTCCTCATTTTGTCTATTCTTTTCTTAATAATTTATTAGTGTATTTCCTAAGTGTGAATTGATATATGTTTAAATTTCTATTTTCCCCTTTTCTAATGGGTGATTAGATGCAAATACTCCTACGAAGGAAAAAGTATCTCAAAAGTCATAAAGTTAGCCATTTATCTCATCAGGGTGTGTTTTGTTGGGTGCTATAGGATTTACATCGTATCTTCCATAACAATGTAGCTCCAACATCAGCTGTCCCTTATTTTGCACGACACAGATATTGGTTGTAACAATACTCATTTCGAGTGCAACTTCAACAATGCCTTTACAAATCCATCCTTAGTCTGATCTTATTGTTTTTGTGTGCCATATAGCTTCATTCCTCGACCCCATAATGCTATCAGTTTATCGATAATATAGGGTTTAATATAGGGTTTGTTACATATTTTAAATGAAATACTTTATTGCATTTCTCATCCTCCTCGTCCGGCATATGGAAGGAGAATATTCTGATTAATATTTTCATTTTCGGACGATATGAAAGGAGAATATTCTGATTAATATTTTCATTTTCATAATTATCTCTCTAGTGTTCCCATCATATACAAAATTCACATTTTACTATTTAAATCTCTTGTGTTGGTTTTCTTTTTTTGATTTAAAATGTGATTAGATGTTAAGCAAACTCACATTAATATGCGGTTTTAGATGGTTTTTTTTAAAGAAATAGCATTTCTGCTAGTCAAATAAAATAAAAAAAAAACATTACAAGAAAATCAAAATAAAGGGAAGTTGAAAGTAGACTGGTTGTTGATGTTAGACAAACCAAATATGCTTTAATTTAAAGGTTTTCATATTAATATTTATGGTTTTTATATTAAAGATTTTTATGTCTTATGATTCATTTAGAAGCCTTTATGGTTTGGCCGTGGGCTTTGGTAATATAAAGACAAACCATGTCTACTTCTAGCAAATCCAATTTGTATTTTGCTAATCTTGTTCCTTTTTCAAATAGTTGTATTATTTCTTAGACATGTGATTTGATGCCTGACCAAGTTACAAAATTATATAAAATAATGTGGTTTTGAGTAGTTTTTAAGAAAAATAGTTTTGTTTACTCAGAAAGAAAAAAAAAAATTGAAAATCAGTGATTTTGAGTAGTTTTTAAGAAAAATAGGTTCTTAATAAAAATAAAAATAAAAAAATCAAGAGAAAGCAATGTTGAAAACAGATTGTTTTTCCTCGTTACGATAAACTAAATCTACTTTGAAAAAAATTTAGGTGCAACATTACTGTTTTTGGGTCCAATAAAAACAACTTTCAATTTTATCAGTTTGACATTACATTCCTTTTGAGCAATAAGTATTACAATTGATAGAATTTTCTCAGTTTGACATTGCATTTTTTTTGAGCAATAAGTATTATAATTAATGGGGTTTGTTTGAATCTCATATAAGCATTTTGTTATCTTGTCAAAGCATTGTTAATATAAAAATAAATAAGTTACCATACTTAATTGGAATAAAGATAAATTGATTATCATATAGAAGGTGTCAATATATACAAGAACAATCTTATTTTAGTAATAGTTTCAATATTTGCGTTACAATAGATTCAAAGTAGTTAATCTCCTCTTTAATCTTAATAAAAGTCATATTCTTGTGTTAAATAGAATTAGAAGTGTACATAACTAACTAATAGGGATTGTGATTCAATATTGTTGCAAATCGTTTGAACTATTTTAGCATTTACTTAAAAGAGATAATCTCTTTTAAAATTATGAGTCTTTTTTCAAAAATAAAATTTCAGACATTATATTTTTGTGCAAACATTGCATTTACTTTTTTTCTTTTAATGTACCACTTCTCAAATCATTAATTCTCTAAATTTATGTAAATTCTAAATCTATAAAAAAAAATTAGCTTCTCAATTTTGTATAAAGCATACAAATGCAACATTAACAACAACTGTCCATTGCGCTAATGACCTGCTACATTTGGTCTTTTTTTTTTTTTTGGGAGTTTCCAAAGGAGCACACCAATTTTCATAGTAAGCCCGCTTCTTAGCATGTTTTGCCGGACAGTTGTAAAATAGGCTCACCGGGGAAAATGGTGTGCTACTTTGGAAACCCTTTTCTTTTTCTTTTTTATCCCGGCACTAGCCAAGTGAAATTTTGGGTTTTCAAGAAGAAGGGGAACCCAATCTCCAACTCTCTTCTCTTCATAATTCAATGGCTTCCCCTGAGAGCAAGAAATTGCAGAGCCCCGAACTACATTGGTCCACTTTTCCACCGGAGCTCCTCGAGCTCATCTTCACCAAACTCCCCACCATCTCCGCCCAAATCCGCTTCCGCAGCGTCTGCACATCATGGCGCTCCGCCGCCAAATCCACCAAGCCCCCTCCCGGCCTCCCCCTCCTCGCCCGCACAACCGACGTCAACGCCACCTCCACCTCCCTCTCCTTCTTGATCCCATCCACCGGCACGACCCACTGGATCGACCTCCCCGAGGCCCAAGGCTATGTCATCCGCGCGCACTCCGCTGGATGGCTCGTCCTTATCAGCAAGAACCAAGATTCCCTCCTCCTTCTCAACCCGCTAACCCGCTCCACCATCCGCCACCCCTCCGCCGCCGGTACGTTCCACAACGCCCTCAGACTCAACTGCCGCGCTTTCATGGCGCCGTACGCTGAGGATCAGCGCGAATGCGCGATCGCTCTCACCCAAATGGATCCATCCAGGTTCGTCTACTGCAGGCTGGGAGATGCGAAATGGACCGAGGTGCAGGCGGACGTGGACTGCATCTTTTCGGTTGCATATCTCAAGGGGAGGTTCTACATCATGGCCCCGTCGGGAAATATTTCGGCATGGGATGTTTGGGTTTGGGATGTCGACGAGGGTGAGCTGATGAAAAAATTTGTGGTGATCCCAGGGCTGAAAATGCAGGGACATTTCTACTACTATCTGACAGCGATGGATGAGGACCTGCTAGTGATTCGTTCTAGGGTTTTCCGGGATGATGGGGACTGGTTTGAAATTTATAAGCTGGATGCATGCGGGGTGGATTCGAGTTGGAAGAGGCTTTCGGTGTTGGGGGTTGACCGTAAGGTGTTCTTGTTTCACAATGTGTCCCGTTCTGTTCTTGCTAGTGAGGCTTATGGATACAGAGGAAATGCCATCTATTTTCCTTGGTGGTCTAAGACAAGCTATAATAAGATGGAGATTAATGCATTTGATGTTGAGAATGGAAGTATTGAATCGTTGCCGGGTCAACTTGAAGTGCCATCGGATCAAATATCTAAGTCCTGCTTTTGGTTCAGTCCAAGATTCTGTTAGCGAGTTGTTGGGGGATGTCGATTCCTGGGTAAAGAACCATCAAACACTCGCTCTCATCACTATTTCTTACTTTTCTGAAGATAGTTATTTGTTTCCCATTGATCAATGCTAGCTAATTTTGATCCATCTCGTTACTTGTATTAGCATGATATTCTATAATATTCACTAGTACATAGTTGATAGCCAACATTCTTTTGTATGGAATAATTTGATTACTAGTTCTGTAGCAATGCTTGTCCGTTTTGAATCTATTGACTTAAAAATTCACATATAATTCTTCTAAGTTCTTCCCAAAACTTTTAATTCGCTTATTATCACTTATAACTGTAAGTTCTTATCCATCAATTTGATATTCAAATTTATTATTGTAATGGTGTATTGTTACGTTAACTATTGGCTTGTAACTTGGGAAATATTGTGGTATCAAATTTTGATGGGAAATTCTTTGGTGCCACATTGTTGGAAATTGTTCTGATATCAAAGTGACGGTTTGAAGAGGTTAGAAGGGAAAATTGATGCAGCAAAGAGATAGTTTGTTTTGGATATAGAATTGTCTTAAGAAATCCTTTGAATCATACAATAGCGCAAGATTCATTATGAGAGCTTTCTCCAAAACAAGTATGGTAGAGGAGTATTCTCGGACCTTTTTCATGAAGTTCATCATGGTGACTTGTTCAAAAATTTAGTTCTTCGTGGACAACTTTGATACTATTTAAGGCCTCTTAGAAACTCCCTAGCGGATAGAGATTGTTGATTAGGAAATTTCTAAATATATGCTTACGTTTCTTACAAAATACAAGGTAGTTATAGTGTCTCAGATATTTTGACAAAAGGGTTTATGGCATTTAGACATTTATGTAACTTGTGTTTGTACTTTTGAGGAGGCAAGGGCACTGCTAGGGACTACTCTTGCACCGTTAAGGAGTAGACTTGCTAGGATTTCCGATAGCACTTTGGGCAGTGCCTCATGGGGGGCATTCACACCTTATATGACTTGATCGGAGAGTGCTTGCCTTTTGTATCTTACAACTAAGTATCTCTTGCATGGGCTTTTTTTTTTTTTTTTTTTTCATATTATGCTCTTGAGTGGGCATCTTTTTTATGTACTTCGTATTATGCACCATGTATTTGTACTTTATTCTCTTGTTTCGCTCTGATTAATGGAATTCCGAAGGGAACTATCTCTAGGATTTTATCTCAAGTAAAGGAAAAACATTTAAATGTTTATGTTCTTTTGGATTCTAGGAAAATGCATACGTTATAATACTCCTATTTAACACATTTTCTGAATGTTGTTCATACTGTCTTGAACCTTGCTCGAGGTTGTATATTATAATCAATGTAGCCTTTTCTTTGCAATATTTGTGCTTGAGCCTTCACCTTTCCTTCTCCACCTACTACTTTTAGAGAATGAGACTGGATTTTGGTGTGCTTTGACATGTCATTTAGCATAATCAACAGTGCCTGCGAACCATTAATTTATAAATTCATGCCAGAAAGTTGAAGGCTAAAACATGTTGTTTTGGCCCATGATTAGGGTCAAAGCTAAAGAGGAAATCTAGTATCTTATGGACTTGTTGGACTGTGGCCCATATTGGCTTGAACTATAGTAATTTTGTGGTAGACATAAGCCACGTGGTGCTCAGAATTTGTATGACAATAATCCTTGTATATGAATAAACAATTTCATTCAACTATTCTGTATTACTGCTGGCTTAAGTATCCCCGAAACTATCTGATGGCATTATGTAGTACTGTTATCGATTGCTTGAGACAACCATAGTACTCTCTATGTCTAATGTAATATTTGTAGAGTTGCAAAACATTTACATGTACGTACTTTTAGTGTTTGTCTAGGGCATTGGATTCTAATAGAACTTTTCTTGTAACACTGCACTTGCATTGACTTATAGATCTCTATATTTTGGTTTGAACCCCCTGGTTAAATATCTTCTACTTCATCCCTCCCAGCACCTAATAGAGAATTGTGAACTTTTATACAAGATGATGTGTACCTTTATTATGACAAAGCTAATAGTTCTTTTTGTAAAGATCAGTTAGCTTAGGTTATTTCATATGAAAAACAACCTATTATGCCTACATTTATGAGTTATATATAAGAGCTGGTCTTCAAACTTCCATTAAATTCTGAAAGTCAGATTTAGTACATATTTTACCATTAATTTGCTTCAGGCGAATGCTAACCGAACTGATCAACTTAGAAAAAGGAGATTAGTCATTTTTTTCGTCAAATTAAAAATACAACAAAATCAAAATAAAGGGATGTGATAGTGAAATTTTCTTGCCCTAAGCTAAACCATCATATTGTATAGCGCCAAAAAAGTAGACCCTATTTTAAGTGAGTGTGAGGAAGTCTTCGTTGTTCTTAGTATGGGAAGAAGTTCTTTATTGCTTGATCCCTTTCTTCGCTTTGCTCCTGTCACGAAGTAGCCCTACAGAGAGGGGATGGATGGATCAATGGAAAGACTATTTATTGGCCAAAATCCATTTGTTAGTTAAGGGGATTGGGGTTTTTAGACGATAACCTCATAAAGGTGTTGGACGGAGAGGGGCGAAAGCGATTTGCTTGAAACGGTTAAGAATAGGACTCCGAGCAATGGGATATTACAAACTGAATGAGAGCCTATTCGTTCGTGATCAAATGAAACTAGCAAATTATATCTATGTTCAAACGAACTAGAGCTTAGATGAATTCGACGTCCGAAGCTTATTTGCAGACAAATAGATTATTTCCCATTGTTAAGTAAATTAAATTTACTTCAATTTCTTTAGGTGCAACATCACTGTGCATGAGAGCAACAAAAATAACTCTTAATTTCTTTTTGAGTGGTGTAAGTTCTCTCCAAAACAAGTAGGGTACAAGAGTTGTCTTGGAGCACTTATCAATTTTCATGAAGTTCATCACAGTGACTTGTTCAAACATTTGGTCCTGTTTGGGCAACCTTGATCCTATTTAAGATCTATGAGAAACTCTCTTATAGTGAATAGAGATTGTTAATGAGGAAATTTCTAATTATATCCTTGCACTTTTTACATAATGTCAAGGCACTTATAGGGATATTTTGTCAAAATGGGTTATAACATTTATTTAGACGTTCATGTACCTAGTATTTGTCCTTCCACAGGGAAGGACACTGCAGAGGAGGACTTTGACACCGGTTGGGAGTAGTCTCGCGAGGATTTCTAAGCAGCACTTTCCACCATGCCTCGAGTGGCATTTACATCTTACATCTCTATCTAAGATCGAAGAGTGCTTGGCTTTTTTATCTTACTACTTCATAGCTCTTGTGTGGACATCTTCTTTTGAATTATGCTCATGCATGGGCATCTGTATTATGTATTTTGTATTAACGATAACGGTAACGTAACGTTTTGTCTTTGTTAGGTTATGTTGCATGTAGCGTAACGCATTACGTAGATTATGCAATTCTTTATTTAATTAATAAAAATAAATATAAAACTATATAAAATATAAATTTAAAAATGAATTAAAAATTTCTAAAAATAATATAAAACGATTTTGTAATACAAAATTTATTCTAGTTTTATATTAAGTTTTACAATAATTTTTATATTTTTCTACATAAATTATATTAAGTCCGCAACCATAATTCTAGTTATCATTTAAACAAAAAAACAAGATTACTAATTTTTTATTTCAATTCCAATTATTATTATTATTGTAATTTAGATTTTAAAATATTCAATTTATCTTATTTGTAATTATTAATTTCGGTTCAAATAAACATTCAATAGAATCAACAAGTATGATATTTCAGCAATTGGATGGGAATTACAACAAGTGAACAAGGTTGCAAATTAGTAAATTAGTAATTCCATAAGCAATCAAATATACCAAATCAAGTTAGAAAATTTCAGCAATTCGCTAATAATCAAAATAATAATTAACAACAATATAGAAATTACTAAAAAATAATAGTAAATAACGTAACATAACGTAATTCAACATAACTTACATAATATAACGTAAAATAATATAAAAAACATACCGTTACGGTGCACTGAGTTATTTTCAGTTGTTACGTAGCATTGTGATTCCGTTAGGTTATGTAACGCAATATAACAGGTTTTATAATGCGTTATTTTGAACATTGTTTTGTATTATGTACCTTGTATTTGTACTTTATTCTCTTGTTCTTGTTTCACTAAACTCTTATTAATGGAATGCCGTCCACGGTTCTATCTCAAAAAATATTTAGACATTTATGTTCTTCAAGATTCTAGGAGAAATGCATACCTTTTAGTTCTCCCATTTCACACACGTTCCGACTACTGTTCATACTATTTGAACCTTGCTTGAGGAGTACCTTTATGAGACTGGTTGACATGGCATTTAGCATTTACCATCTAAATCCATGATTTTGGTCAAAGCTAAACAGGAAATCTAATACTTATAGACTTGTTATGTTGTGGTCTAAATTGGCTTGAAATCCCAATAACTTTATAGTATACTGTATACACAAGTCATGTTGTGTTCAGAATTTATATGACAATAATCCTTGTTTGTGAAGAAACAAGTAGTTCGTTTTACCATTTGGTATGCCTGTTGGATTTAGTGGAGGACCAGACATTATCACCTCCATTTTTAGTTTTAGTGGGGAATAGCTATTGTAGTGAAAAATAGGGGGTAGAGGTCATATTTCTTTGTTTTTTCCCCCCTATTATTATTTCTTTTTTCTCGAAACACTTATTGTTTGTTATTATGCTCGAATAATTGTTGGGATTCAATCAGGTTGTGTCATGTACTTGAATTCTTGGAGTCTTTGCTAGTGACAACAATATCATGAATCATGAATGGTTGAACTGACGAGTTAAATAGAGATTTTGATATCTTTAAAATGCATAAATTTATTAAAAAAAAACATTCATATGTTTTTCTGCTAGGGGTCATTTTCTGTTGTGATGAAATTATTTGGTTCAGATTTGCCCTTTTCCTTTCCTTATTGTTTAATATCAAGAGGGTATTGCTCTGAGTTGTGTTTTCCATCTGTCCATATTTTTGTTTACTTTCTTATGTTTGATAATACACTCAAGCAAGCACAAAGGTTGGACTATGGGTAAGGTAATCTTCGTTTTTAACCTGTAAAAGAGTTTGTAGATTTACTTCTCTGTCAGGATGGTGAAGTTCTTGCAAATTAGGATGTGTCTTCGCCATACTTTCATTAGAATGTTTTAGGAGTGATAGAAAAGCAACATATCGGAAGATCAATTGGTTTATGATTATAATGATGCTATTATGGAGTGTTTATTTTTACTTTTTTGATTGATTGATACTTTAGCTTTTGTGTTCTTTACTAAGAATTCGACTTTTATGTTCTCCTCAGCAGGTTTTCTAGAGTCTCTGTAACAGAAATTGGAACTTTGCTTTATGCTCATGGATCTGATGGAGAATCTGATAGCGAGGATACTTTCTGTTATTAACCGGTTGTTTCTCTTGCTATTTTTTGTGCTCTGTTGTTTTGGTAGTAGCACCCGAGACTCATTTCATCATCTGTTGACCATGTATCTTTTGAATCTGTGATTTGATCATTTGTTTTAGATTCAGGGATGAATTCCTGCGCATTGAAGCGCTATACTTCTCAAACAATTATGGTGTGTTTCTTCTTCTTCTTCTTCTTATTATTTTTTTTTTCAAAAAAAAGGGAGAAAAGCCATAACTAGATTCATTCATCAATTAAGGTCTTTTAGTTATTATTATCATGGCTTTTACTGCAATTTCAGATGGATCGATGGCATGAGTCCAGAAATAATTTAATTGTGTGTTGTGCATGAAATAAGAAAGTTTATGGCTTTAATTATTCACTCCATCAAATTCTTGAACAGATAGAAGCTCAGATTTTGAAGAAAAATTCTGTCATATTCGTCCATGCCCTAAATTGGTGTATTTGAAGATAAAGGATCCATAGGGGTTTTCTTTTTGAATTTTTTTAGAGAAATATTCATAGAAGTTATTAGATGTAAAACTGTATTATTCTATTATTCCTTAATCTTTTTGCTAGGCGTATCTATAAACTGGCCAAACTTCACTCAAAATTGATCAACCCGAACACAACTGAGCCAATTATGCATTGAATTATGTTTATCCAACAAGCCTTCCCCTTTGACTTTTTTATATCCCCTTTGATTTTTTTTTTATATCGATAATGATGTCTTTAAAAAAAGAAGATTGAAGTATATTTATATAATTGCATTTTTTTTTCCCGTACAAAGCTTACCAATTTCTTTTTATTTTTTCATTTTTATTTTTATTTTTATGATAACTGCTATCCATTAAAGAAGTAATAACAGAACATTCATAGTTTTGAATCCTGTATGTAAAAGATGGTCTGTCGCTAATCCATCATCCATCGAACAATCAAAGTGTTCCCCTACTCCTCATTTGGTGGATGCTATCAGTGTCATTTTCTGAATTGCCGTCCAATAAGTGAAATCTTTCTTCATTCGAATGAACATATGTTCAAATAATGAAATCATGAATGGTAAGTCTCATACAGTAATCAATGGAATGAACTATTTGTATTGCATATAAGAAGTAAACAAGATAATAAGTTTGCCATGAACACGGGTCCTTTTTCGACTCTTGCGGAGTCTGAAGATGGTAACAAACTTGTATTACCTTTAAAGTTCTCCACTCAGAATCTGCCCTTTTTGATGATCCTGAATCACCGGCTTCAATTATAGTACCGCTAAGCCTGATAATACAAAAACATAGGCTTTTGCTAAGTGATAAAACATAGGCTTTTGGTTAGTGATGGCATACTTCTGTTCAACCATATCTAAGTACTAAAATCATTCGCAAGCAATGGGCAATACCTCTTTTTCAGGAGCTTCGTCACCCTCGAACATCATTTTAAACCTCATTCCAACAGACAGCTTGTCATTTTTGGCTTCAAGATATCTGCTACCGCTTTTTATGAACTCTGAACGACTAGTTCTGCAATTTCAAAAGTACATATTTATCAAATTTTTTTTTTACAGAATGCATGCGGGTGAGACAAGTGAGGATGGAGTGTTGCGCCTGTAGTAGTGGAAATAAAACATTGTAATCTATAATAAGCAAAAAAAATTAAGTTTACGAAAGATTTCAAACCTAGGCTTGTAGAAAACAGAAAAGAGCGTGCCCGTAGATATGGCATGTGGTGCAGTTGCCAGAAGATCCAAGACGCATGCATGCTGTGGCTTGATATAACAAATAAAGTCATATTGTTTTGTTGTCTCATAACCAACCTATAATTCTCCATTCTCTCTCTCTCCTGCACATCAACAAATTATATATGTGCATTGCATCTCCCGCAATAACGTTGCTCCAACATCAGTTGTTCCTTATTTTGCTCGACACTAGTATTGGTTGTATATATCAATACTCAGTCATTTTGAGTGCAACTTAACAATAACTTTTCAAGTCCAATGTTTTGTAAATTAACACTCAATCAAATACATGTATAAAGATTTTGATATTGGGTTCAAAAAACGCCCAACCAAGTTTTGATACATGTTTTTGTGTGCCATGTAGGCATGTAGCTTCATTCCTCGACCCCATACTGCTATTAGAACCAATGTTAACTCCACCAGCAGGTGGTTTAACATAGGGTTTGTTATACATTGTAAATGAAATACTTTATTGCATTTCTTATACTCCTCTTCCAACATATAAAAGGAGAATAATCAAATTAATATTTTCATTCTCACAATTATATTGTTGAATTCATTCACTAATTTGAACCTTAAATTGAGCCAATTCACTAGTTCAAATTAAATGAATTAAGTAAATTGAAATTGGCTTCAAAAGTTGAGTACATAGCAAAGGAACAAAAAGGGAAGATGAAAAAATAGTCCCACATGGGATAGGGGAATGTAAGGATGTTGGTTTAAATATGATAGCTTACTCCTTTACTTTGCTTATGTAAGAAGAGGAAAACCTTGAGCACCACGGGTGGTGCTACGCACCGCCCGCACGCGCACGCGTGAGGGCGAATGGGCGTTTAAGGCGCATTGGGCGCTTTAGAGGCGCACTTGGACCGGTCCAACAGTCACCGGCTGCCGTCAACGGTTGCCGTTAAATGGTCACAACTGTTGAAACGACCAACTGTTGCGACTGTTGAAATATCAACCATTGCGACTGTTGAAAACCTATAAATAGGGTCTGGGTCAGTGTTTCAAACTACACGTTTTTCTTTTCTCTTCTCTTTCTTCTTCTGCAGACAGAAGTTCCAGAATTTCTGTCTACAGAAGAACTCTGTTCATCATTTTCAATAAGTCCAGTCCTGCATAACATAAACCAGAGAGAACCTTTATCAGATTCGCCAGAGCAGAGGGATTGCGGCTTCCTTCCCTCTGCAGATCGATCGTTGTATCCTGGGAGATCGACGTCCAAGAAATCCAGAAGCAAACAGTGGAGGACGAATCGATTTTAAGGAGATAGTGTCCAACACTAGCCTCGATCTTCATCCAATCTACTTCCTGTCATCTTCCAGTGGTTCTTCCAGTCTTCCTGCAAGTTTCTGAACCAGGTTTTTCATAATCCAGTTTCTTATTTTTTTGATTAGGATAGTATACTAGATAAAGAAGAACAGTTTGATGGTTTTTCTTTAAACAGTCTTCTTCTACTTCAAAACTGGAAATATATAGATATAAACCTAATTACAGAATTAATTTCCTGCAAGATAACAGTAGCAATTCAGTGTAACTACAAATCTGTCATCTTGTGTTAATCTAAAATAATTCTGTATGCTTCAATCTGCAACCACAGAATTAGTAACCTCCACTTTACATTTATACATTAAATATACCAACAATCTTAAAATCGATTATTGCATGTTTTAGATTAACTTTTTTAAGAATACAGTTTAAACATTTTTAGTTTGAACCTACATTCTTAAAATCGAATTTCGTACTTGTTTTAGATTAATTTTTAAGAATACAGTTTAAACATTTTTGTTTAGAACCTACATTCTTAAAACTGATTTTTTGAATTCTGTCAAAATACCATAAATTAAGAGTGCTGTTATCAATTAAAACTCTGTTATAATAGTATTTAATCTTTAAACTGATATTTCGTTTTAGATTAAAATACTGTCATCAATCACTAGTAATCTAGATTGCTTCTGAAAAAATTTCTATTTGGTGATTTGGAGACTAGTAATCTTAATTGCTTCTGGAAAAAGAATAGATAATTTCTGGTTTGTGATTTGGAGTGTTGATTGTTTTTCAGTTTTATTAGAAAGTTAAAATTTATTACAAGACATTAAGATAGATAATTTTAATATTTGTAGATGGATACTATATCTGATATGTCCACTGTGATAACTCCTGTCATGGTTACTCCAACTGTGCCTTCAAGCCAGTACGAGAAACCAGAGAAGTTCAGTGGCTCAGATTTTAAGAGATGGCAACAGAAAATGTTGTTCTATCTCACTACAATGAATCTGGCCAAGTACTTGAAGGAGACTGTGCCTACTCTTGTTGAAGATGATCAACAATCAGTGAAGGCGGTTGAAGCATGGAAACATGCGGACTTCTTGAGTAAGAACTATATCCTCAATGGTTTGGACAATATACTGTATAATGTATATAGTTCAGTTGCTACTGCTAAGGAACTCTGGGAGTCCTTAGACAAGAAATATAATACAGAAGATGCCGGCTCTAAGAAATATGTAGTCGGTAAGTTTCTGGATTATAAAATGGTTGATTCTAAAAATGTAATCAACCAAGTACAGGATCTTCAAGTGATCATTCATGAAATTCATGCTGAAGGTATGACTATCAGTGAATCTTTTCAAGTGGCTGCAATAATTGAAAAATTGCCACCATCTTGGAAAGAATTTAGATATTACCTAAAGCATAAACGAAAAGAAATGACACTTGAAGATCTAATTGTACGATTGATGATTGAAGAAGATAACCGCCTTTCTGAAAAGAAAATTGGAAATCCATACAATGTTTCTAAAGCTAATGTTATGGAAAATTCCAATAAGTCTAATGACAGGAAGAGAAAGCACAATGGTGAAGACTCTAAGAGTGGTAACTCGAAGAGATTCAATGGCAAGTGCTACAACTGTGACAAGCCTGGATATCGTGCAAAGGACTGCCGTGTGCAAAAAGCACCAGATTCTTCGAAGAAGAAGAAGAAGCATCCTAATGCACATTTGGCCGAAGAAGAAAATCTTTGTGCAAATGTAGATGTAAATTGTACATCTGTTGTCTCAGAGATTAACCTAGTTGGTGGCAACTCTAAAGAATGGTGGGTGGACACTGAAGCCACTCGCCACATTTGCGCCAACAAGTGGATGTTCTCCACATATGATTCTGTGGAAGGAGAACTACTCTACATGGGTAACTCTGCAACCTCCAAGGTTGAAGGACGAGGCAATATTGTACTGAAGATGACTTCGGGGAAAGAACTTACTCTTATTGATGTACTTCATGTACCAGACGTCCGCAAGAATCTGGTCTCTGGTTCAGTCTTGAGTAAGAAAGGTTTTAGGCTTGTGTTTGAGTCTGATAAATTTATACTCACAAAGAATGGTGTATATGTAGGTAAGGGGTATATGACCAATGGTCTGTTTAAAATAAATGTAATGACCATTGCCCCTAAGGTTATCAATAAAATTGATTCTTCTGTTTATATGACTGAGTCACCTTTTATTTGGCATGGTAAATTAGGACATGTTAATTATTATACTTTACAAAGATTAATAAATTTGAATATGTTGCCTAATTTCAATATAAACTTTGAAAATAAATGTGAAATATGTGTTGAATAAAAAATGACTAAGCTTTCATTTCACTCTATAGAACGTAGTACTGAACCTTTAGAATTAATTCATACAGATGTATGTGATTTAAAATCTATTCAAACTAGAGGTGGAAAGAAGTACTTTATTACGTTTATAGATGATTGTACTAGATATTGTTATGTATATCTCCTTAGAACAAAAGATGAGGCAATTGAAATGTTTATACAATACAAAAATGAAGTTGAGAATCAACTTAGCAAAAAGATAAAAATGTTAAGAAGTGATAGAGGTGGTGAATATGAGTCACCATTTGCACAAATTTGTGCAGAACATGGTATTATATATCAAACAACAGCTCCTTACATTCCACAGCAAAATGGAATTGCTGAGCGTAAGAACAGAACTTTAAAAGAAATGATGAATGCCATGTTAATAAGTTCTGGTTTACCCCAGAACATGTGGGGGGAAGCTCTGCTTTCTGCCAATTATATTCTCAACAAAATACCCCAAAAGAAACATGATAAAACACCTTATGAATTATGGACAGGTCGAGCACCTAGTTATAAATTCTTAAGAGTGTGGGGGTGTCTAGCTAAGCTTGCAATTCCTACTCCGAAAAGGACTAAAATTGGACCTAAAACTATTGATTGTATATGCGCATAATAGCAGTGCTTATTGTTTCTTTGTCTTTAACTCTGATCATCCAGAGATACATAAGTACTCTATTATTGAATCTAGGAATGCTGTATTCTTTGATAATGTATTTCCTAGTAAAGAACATGAATCAAGTTCTCCGAAAAGGACTTGTGATGAAATTCTAAGAGATACAGAATCTGATTCTGTAAATAAAACTAATGAGGATGAATGTAGACGGAGCAAAAGGGCCAGAATTAATAAATCATTTGGTCCGGATTTTCTAACATATATATTAGAAAAAGAACCTCAAACTTATAAAGAGACTATGTCTACTCCTGAAGCTCCTTTTTGGAAAGAAGCTGTAAATAGTGAAATTGAATCAATTATTCAAAATCACACCTGGGAACTTGTGGATCTTCCTCCAGGAAGTAAACCATTAAGATATAAATGGATCTTTAAAAGAAAGATAAAACCTGATGGGTCTATAGATAAATACAAAGCTAGACTTGTAATAAAAGGCTATAGACAAAAGGAAGGTATTGACTATTTTGATACATATTCACCTGTAACAAGAATAACATCCATAAGATTAATAATTGCTTTTGCTGCATTATATAATCTTGAGCTTCATCAAATGGATGTAAAAACAGTATTTTTAAATGGTGAATTAGATGAAGAAATTTACATGGAACAACCTGAAGGGTTTGTAGTTCCAGGTAAAGAAAAGAAGGTGTGTAGACTTGTTAAGTCTCTTTATGGACTTAAACAAGCACCTAAACAATGGCATGAGAAGTTTGACCAAGTTATGTTGTCAAATGGATTTCGCTATAATGAATGCGATAAATGTGTATATGTAAAAGGGGATATGCACAACTATGTCATTGTATGTTTATATGTGGATGACATGATTATCACCGGTAGCACGGTGACTCTAATTAAGGAAGTAAAAATCATGTTAACACTGAAATTTGATATGAAAGACTTAGGTATTGCAGATATTATTCTTGGTGTTAAAATCTTCAAGACATCTGATGGATATACCTTATCCCAGTCACATTATATCGAGAAGATACTCGAAAAATTTGACAAGGGAAATACTGATATAGCTAAGACACCTGTAGATATGAGTTTACATCTTACAAAGAATATAGGTGCTAGTATATCACAGTTAGAATATTCTCAGATCATTGGCAGTCTTATGTATTTAATGAACTGCACAAGACCTGATATAGCATACTCAGTAAGCAAACTGAGTAGGTTTACAAGTAATCCAGGGGAGAACCACTGGAAAGCAATAGTTAGAGTACTCAAATATTTGAGGTACACTACTAACTATGGGTTGCACTATACTAGATATCCAGCAGTGATTGAAGGATACACTGATGCTAACTGGATTACCGATTCAAAAGATATCAAATCCACAAGTGGATATATCTTTACTATTGGAGGTGCAGTCATCTCTTGGAAATCTTCTAAACAAACATGTATAGCCAGATCCACTATGGAATCTGAGTTTATAGTTTTAGATAAAGCTGGAGAAGAAGCAGAATGGCTTCGGAACTTTTTAGAAGATATTCCAATGTGGTCTAAACCTGTGTCAGCAATATGCATCCATTGCGATAATCAATCAGCAATTGGAAGGGCACAAAATATATTATATAATGGAAAGTCACGACATATACGTCGTAGGCATGAAACTGTAAGACAGCTGCTTACAAACGGAATAATATCTCTTGATTATATAAAATCAAAAGATAATATTGCAGATCCATTAACAAAAGGCTTGACTAGAGATCAAGTATATAAGTTGTCGAGGGGAATGGGATTACAGCCTACTAAAGAGTAACTCCATAATGGCAACCCAACCTAGCTGACTGGAGATCCCAAGATCTAGGTTCAAAGGGACAACCGAATTGTGGGGGAACTCGAAAGAATCACTGAGGAAAATATTTCCTATCTCATTTCTATGGTAAAATAGTGATTATCTGCAACGTGTTAGGATAAGCTAAGCTTTTAATGATCCTTATATCTTAGAAATCTAAGTGGAGTATGGCAGGATACTCTTGATAAGAGATCACCTATGTGAGTGAGAAGGGGCCGCTTCTATGAGAATGAGAAATGCTAAGTTCTCTAAGAGCACTCACAGAATTACCAGGTTGTCCAAGGCCAAAATGGACACAACATAGAATCTGATAAAGTTGAAAGAAATCGTGTGAAAATTATTGTCTTAGTTTACATCAAAAGCTGAACAGTTCAAAAATATCGTGTTCACTGGTTAGCAAGTAAACTCGATAATATTTCACTAGGGAAGGTTCAAAGCCAAAAGCCACCTCTCCCGATGCGGTAACTTTCTATTACACTCTCTGGTTATTTGCATTAGAGTCTAAGCCATTTCATTCATGTGGGGGATTGTTGAATTCATTCACTAATTTGAACCTTAAATTGAGCCAATTCACTAGTTCAAATTAAATGAATTAAGTGAATTGAAATTGGCTTCAAAAGTTGAGTACATAGCAAAGGAACAAAAAGGGAAGATGAAAAGATAGTCCCACATGGGATAGGAGAATGTAAGGATGTGGGTTTAAATATGATAGCTTGCTCCTTTACTTTGCTTATGTAAGAAGAGGGAAACCTTGAGCACCACGGGTGGTGCTACGCACCGCGCGCACGCGCACGCGCACGCGCGTGTGCGAGAGCGAATGGGCGTTTAGGGCGCATTGGGCGCTTTAGAGGCGCACTTTGCACTTTGTCCAACGGTCGGCGGTCCAACAGTCACCGGCCGCCGTCAACGGTTGCCGTTAAACGGTCACAACTGTTGAAACGGCCAACTGTTGTGACTGTTGAAATCTCAACCGTTGCGACTGTTGAAAACCTATAAATAGGGTCTGGGTCAGTGTTTCAAACTACACGTTTTTCTTTTCTCTTCTCTTTCTTCTTCTGCAGACAGAAGTTCCAGAATTTCTGTCTACAGAAGAACTCTGTTCATCATTTTCAATAAGTCCAGTCCTGCATAACATAAACCAGAGAGAACCTTTATCAGATTCGCCAGAGCAGAGGGATTGCGGCTTCCTTCCCTCTGCAGATCGATCGTTGTATCCTGGGAGATCGACGTCCAAGAAATCCAGAAGCAAACAGTGGAGGACGAATCGATTTTAAGGAGATAGTGTCCAACACTAGCCTCGATCTTCATCCAATCTACTTCCTGTCATCTTCCAGTGGTTCTTCCAGTCTTCCTGCAAGCTTCTGAACCAGGTTTTTCATAATCCAGTTTCTTATTTTTTTGATTAGGATAGTATACTAGATAAAGAAGAACAGTTTGATGGTTTTTCTTTAAACAGTCTTCTTCTACTTCAAAACTGGAAATATATAGATATAAACCTAATTACAGAATTAATTTCCTGCAAGATAACAGTAGCAATTCAGTGTAACTACAAATCTGTCATCTTGTGTTAATCTAAAACAATTCTGTATGCTTCAATCTGCAACCACAGAATTAGTAACCTCCACTTTACATTTATACATTAAATATACCAACATATATCTCTGGTGTTCTCATCATATACAAATTTTGAATTTTTCTACAAGTTGTTCTTTTTTTTAATATTTAAAATGTCATTAGATGTTTAGCAAAATCACCAAATTATGTGGTTACGGATAGATTTTTCCCCCTAAAGAAATAGTAATTCTGTTAGTTAAAATAAAAGAAAATATATTGTAAGAAAATTAAAATAAAGGGAAGTCAAAAGTAAATTGCTTGGGATGTTAGACAAACCAAAATATGCTTTAATTTAACTGTTTTACATTAAAATTTGCTAGAAATAATGAGTATTGTGATCAATTAATGGTCATATAATTCTTTTTAGAAGCCATTATTGTTTGGGCGAGAGCTTTGGCAATATAAAGACAAATTTATTTTATGTCTGTTCCAAGCAAACACAATTTATAGTCTACTGGTCTCATTCCTTTTCAAATAGTTGTGTTGTTCTTTTGACTTCAAATTATAAAACGCTGTGGTTTTGAGTAGTTTTTAAGAAAAATAGTTTTTTAGCCAGAAGGAAAAAAAAAAAAAAATGAAAATCAGTGATTTTTAGTAGTTTTTAAGAAAAATATATTCTTAGTCAAAGAGAAAAAAAAATGAAAAAAAGAAAGAAAAGAAAATCAAGCAATGTTGAAAACTTATTGTTTTTCCTCTTTACAGCAAATTAAATCTGTTTTAAAAATTATTTTAGGTGCTACATCACTATCCATGGGGCCAATAAAAAACTACTTTCACTTTTCTCTAGTGTGATGTTGCATTCCTTCGAGTAATGAGTATTACAATTGTTGGGGCTTGTTTGAATCTCATCTTAGGATTTTATTATATCGTCAAAGCATTGTTAATATAAAGATAAATAAGTAATTACACTGAATTGGAATAAAGGTCAAATAATTATTATATAAAAGAAACTCACATCGCATTTTATGGAAGCTTTTAGTAGATACAAGGACACTCTTATTCTAGCAATAGTTTCAAATATTTAAGTTACAATAGACTCAGAGTAGGTGATCTCCTCTTTAATCCTAACTAGAGTCATGTCCTTGTGTTAGATAAAAGGGTTTTCACATATTGATCCCTCAATTTTGCAACAACGTAATATAAATACTTGAAAACTTTGTATTTTAATATTAATCTTTCAAAATATTTAAGTTATTTTGGTTCAATCCCATTAGATTAGTTCTGCTAAGAAAGTTAACTTTTAGCCATTCTCTCCCATTTAGGCTTGCTAAGTGGGTCGCGCAGTCCGTTGGGTACGCCCAGCCCGGCACCTCGACTTGGGTCAAGGCCGGCCGTGCCAGGCATGGCCCGGCACGGGTTATATATATATATATATATATATATATATATATATATATATATATATATATATATATATATATATATATATATATATAGTCGTTGGGGATTTGGGGGGTTTTTACAAATTTTTCATGTTGATGTGTGTCTAGTACGGGTCAATGTTATTTTTCATGTAGTTAACGTCATTTTTCACGCAAATTTTTCATGTAGATGCAAAATTTTCATGTAGATGATTTTGGGGGGGTCGAGCCCTGCACAGGTCAATGACGCCAGACACATTGAAGATGTGCGTTGGCTTGAAAGATTTGTACTACGCAAAAGATAGAGAGTAAGATTTGGCTAATGAAGTAGTAGTAGAGACCGTACCAGAAGAAAATGAATCATGATTAAAAGTATCTACATTTGTTCGGATTTTCATGTATTTTCTAATTTTTTTATAATTTTTAACTCATAAATCTCTTAAAAAAAATACTAAAAACAAGTTGAGGGTGACGGACGGGATCCTCTCCCCTCTCTTCGGGTTTTGTATAATTTCTAAAAAGATTTATAGAGCAATTATATCAATGTAATGTAATTAAATATAATATAATATTTTTTTATTGTTATTATTTCTTATTAAATCCAGTTAAACGAAATTAAGTAGTCTCCTAAACTTACCTTTTTTTTTTTTTAAATAACATGGGCACGGCACGGGCATGGCACGGACCCGCCGTGCCGTGCCGGCGAACCGAGCCCGAGCATACGTGCCGTGCCGGTGGCACGACACGTCCCAGTTTTGGGACGTGCCGTGCCAGGCACGAGGCGCGCCCGTGCCGTGCCCAGCACGGCCCAGTGGACAGGCCTACTCCCATTGTACCCTAGGCCAGAACTTAAACTTGCAGAAAATGGCAGTTAATTTTTCTTTTTTTCTTTTTTCTCTTTTTCCTTTCTTATTTTTTCTTCTTCTCCTCTTAGATATCATCCTCAACCTCTCTTTCCCTCTCCATGTTCTCTCCTCCAAATAATGTTGGACAATCGCTAATCCAATGGTGGGGAGGGAATGCCAACGACATCCTCGCTCCAACAATCCTCTCGTCCCTCAATCTCCCATGATATCCTAATCCTCTCGTCCGTCAATCTCCCATAATATTCTAACTTAGTTATTTCATTAGATTTTCTATCAAAGTCCGGTCATGTAACCTTGGACGATGACCGGCGATTTGCTGAAACCTACAGCATAGCGGTTGATAGTGGCAACTAGAAGAGAGGATAGAGAAAGAGCAAAAAAGAGATAAGATGAGATCAGGTATTTAATTCATTCTTTAGGGTTTCTCATACATCATATTGGCTATTTATAGGGAAATTTGCCTAATGCAACTGCTATCAATGGTTACTGGAGGTCCAACAACCCGAAGTCAAGTGGTGTGCTCGTTTAGAAATTCCCCTCCTCTTTTCTTCCCCAAAATCAAATCAAATGCCAAAAAAACCCAAAACCCTAGCAGCCCCCTCCCCCTCTCCAAAATGGCCAACCCTCGCGCTCTCCTCCCTCCCAAACCAACAACCAACCCTCACCTCCTCTCCCAATGGCAATGCCAAACCATTCGCAACCTCACGAAAGTCTGGCTGAAATGGATAAAGTTCCGTGTGCTGGACCACATCGTCGACCGCGACACCGACATCAAGACTGCCGTCCTCCTCAAGGACGCCATCCGCCGGTCCCCCTCCTTTCTGCTCTCCTCCCACTCCCTGTTCCCCCTCCAGAAGACCCTCGGCCTCACCGTCCCCATGTTCCACTTGCACCGCCGCTAACCCACTCTCTTCCCCAAGGCCCCCCACCCCAGCTTCAATTCTACTACAGCTTGGCCATCGCAACTTTCCCTCCAAAAATACACTTATGCGATTACGCTGGTTCACAAAACACTTTCTAACTTTCTAAAGGATAATCAAATAGTTTTACTTATCTATTCAAAAATAAAATTAAGAATTAATTGCAGTCAGACTCCTGTAGTATGGAGGTATAGAGGTGTATAATTTAACACCTTTAAAATTTGAAACTCTCAAAAAAATTCCTGTACATCCCAATAGAGTGAACTGAATGTTAGTTAGTGAAGTACGTGATTTACACGTATATTGAAAAGACTAAAATGACCCCTGGTCATACACCTATCTGGTGCACACCACCAGCAAGCAAGCAGTAGCTGCTTGCTTCTGAAAGCACAGCAGCTGATGCTGCTGTCATGCTTGCTGTTGTAATTACCGCATACCAATTTAGAAACTTAGAATTTTGGTATTAACAAAGCGGTAGAATCTTATTTGGGAGTAAATTAGTGCAGTAAACACATAACCATTATGTCTACACAGTTGCAAACATTGAACTCAAGGAGAAGAAATGTTCTAATATATCATAGATATTATTGAATCTTTATTATACACTGACAATGAGAGCTTCATTTGGCTAGTAGTACAAGACATCACGACAAAAAAAATCCAATCAATATATCAATCAACAAGCTTTTCTTATGAATCATTTTGTTCAAAGTTTCTAACTTTTGACTCCGTTCAAAATTACCTTCTCCATAGCGCTCTATGAGTATATTCAAAGTCTCTTTCGCATACAGGGGTGCTCCTTCTTTGTCGATCCATATCCAATCATTGCACGTTCAGAGCGGGCATGACCTAAAACGCCGGGTCATTGCACATTGCTTTCACAATCTTTCGATCTACAAATCGAATTTTTTGTGATGATGAAGAAGAGGAGAAACTCGATGTCATCCTCGATCAAATCTGAAACTAAAGAAAAAATTATTGTCCAATTAAAGAGCAAAATTAGTTAGGAAAATCAACCATTAAAAACATGAGCAACACTCTTGATTTTTCACTTAATATTCTGAAGCTAAATGGAGAGAGAGAGAGGGAAAGAGAGAGATAGAGAGGGGGGAGGGATTAAGAGAGGGAGTGAGGGCGAAAGAGGGATAGAGAGAGAGTGAGGGGACCGGATGGAGAGAGAGAGAGAGAGAGAGAGAGAGAGAGAGAGAGAGAGAGAGGGCGAAAGAGGGATAGAGAGATGGGGGGGACGGGATGAAGAGAGGGAGTGAGGAAGAAAGAGGGAGAGAGGGGGGGTGGGGGACGGGAAGAAGAGTGAGGAAAGAGAAAAGGAAGGAGAAAGAGTAGAGTGGTGATGTTAAAATGGGAATTAGAGAAATTGAGTCAATATTGGTCTAAAAGAGGATGAATATAACTAATTATTCACTAACAGAGATAACAGTTCAGGGATTTTTTTGAAAGTTTCAAACTTCAAAGGTTTTAAGTGAAACTCCTCCCATACTAAAGGGGATCTGACTGTGATTAACTCTAAAATTAAAACCATAATTTACTTAGACGGACTAACAAAGGAACTGAATCAAAGTAACTTAAATGTTTTGAGAGACTAATTGCAAAATACAAAATTTTTAGGGATCTGTAATCGATATACAAAAACCCCAAATAGAAATTAAAGATGGACTTAATCAGCTAATATATATTGTGGTTCGTACTGTTGCAAATCGCTTGAACTATTACAGCATTTTCTTAAAAGAGATAATCTCTTCTAAAATTATGAGTCTACTTTTTTCAAAAAGAAAACTTTAGACATTATATTTTTTACAAATATTGCATTTACGTTTCTTGTTTTAATATGCCACTTCTCAAATCACCACCGATTCTCTAAATTTATATTGTCACTTCTTAAATCACTAATTCTCTAAAGGAAGTTTCTAAATGTGCGCCATTTTTTTTTTTTAGTGAGTTCCATAACTTAAAAATCAAATAATTATAAGTTTGTCATAAATATTTTTGTACTAAGAAAACAATCAACCATATTTCATATAGAGCATCGTTGCTGTCACCACCGCCACAACAACAGATGACAGCTACTGTTATTGCCGCTACTGCTGCAACAACGACAATAGCAGTTGCAGCCGCTACTACCGATGCTGCTAGAGGAGGAGACAAGGGAGTGGGCAATTTCGAAAAGATAGAAGAAAAAATGAGGCTCACTAAGAAAAAATTGCCAATGTTCTAAAGTCTTATGGGACTCACTAAGAAATTGGGGGCTCACTAGGAAAAAGATAGGGGCGCATGTAGAAACTTCCTTCTCTAAATTAATGTAAATTATAAATCTATGCAAGGAAGAAATTGTTAACTTCTCAATTTTTTTTAGGGGTATTTACTGGTTTGTCCATCAAATCTTTATATATTATGATTTTGCCCCCCAAATCTTCATATTTAGAATTTTGCCCCCCAAATCTCATAAGTTACAACAATTTTGCCCTTCTATCTAACACAGTTAAATATTTGACCATTTTACCCCTCTTTTCCTCTTCTATTTTCCTCATATCTTCTTCTTCTCTCTTCCTTCTCTCTTCTCCTTTTCTTCATTATTTCTCCTCTCTTCTTTCAGTATTTAACTGTGTTAGGGAAGAGAGGAGAAGAGAGGAGGAAGAAGAGAGGAGAAATAATGAAGAAAGGAGAAGAGAGAAGGAAGAGAGAAGAAGAAAAGAGGAGGAAAATAAAAGAGAAAAAGAGGGGTAAAATGATCAAATATTTAACTGGGTTAGAGAAAGTTAGAGAGGGGGGCAAAATTGTTGTAACTTATGAGATTTGAGTGGCAAAATTCTAAATATGAAGATTTGGGGGGCAAAATCATAATATATAAAGATTTGAGGGGCAAACCAGTAAATACCCCTTTTTTTTATAAAGCATACAAATGCAACCTTAACTGCAACTGTCCATTGCGCTCGCGAACTGCTACATTTGGTCGATTTTTTTTCCCGGCACTGGCCAAGTGAAAAATTAGGGGTTTTTCAAGAAAAAGGGGACCCCTATCTCCATCTCTCCTCTCTTCATCCATCAATGGCTTCCCCTGTGATCAAGAAATTGCAGAGCCCGGAATTCCGTTGGAACACTTTTACACCGGAGCTCCTCGAGCTCATCTTCATCAAACTCCCCACCATCTCCGCCCAAATCCGCTTCCGCAGCGTCTGCACATCATGGCGCTCCGCCGCTAAATCCACCAAGCCCCCTCCCGGCCTCCCCCTCCTCGCCAGCACAGCCGACCTCAACGCCACCTCCACCTCCACCTCCCACTCCTTCTTGAGCCCGTCCACCGGCACGACCCACTCCATCGACCTCCCCGAGGCCCAAGGCTACGCCATCCGCGCGCACTCCGCTGGATGGCTCGTCCTCATCAGCAAGAACCAAGATTCCCTCCTCCTTCTCAACCCGCTAACCCGCTCCACCATCCGCCTCCCCTCCGCCGCCGGTACGTTCCACAACGCCCTCGAACTTAACTGCTACGCTTTCATGGCGCCGTACGCTGAGGATCAGCGCGAATGCGCGATCGCTCTCACCCAAAAGGATCCATCCAGGTTCGTCTACTGCAGGCTGGGAGATGCGAAATGGACCGAGGTGCAAGCGGACGTGGTGTGCATCTTGTCGGTTGCATATCTCAAGGGGAGGTTCTACATGATGGCCCCGTCGGGAGATATTTGGGTTTGGGATGTCTGGGTTTGGGATGTCGACGATGGTGAGCTGATGAAAAAATTTGTGGTGATCCCAGGGCTGAAAATGCAGGGATTTTGCTGCTTCTGTCTGGCAGCGATGGATGAGGATCTGCTAATGGTTGGTGTTAGGTTTTTGGAGGATAATGGGGACTGGTTTGAGATCTATAAGCTGGATGCATGTGGGGTGGATTTGAGTTGGAAGAGGCTTTCGGTGTTGGGGGTTGACCGTAAGGTGTTCTTGGTTCCTAGTGTGTCCTTTTCTGCCCTTGTTAGTGAGGCTTATGGATGCAGTGGAAATACCATCTATTTTCCTTCGTGTTCTACTACTAGCTATAACAAGATGGTGATTAGAGCATTTGACGTTGAGAATCAAAGTATTGAACTGTTGCCGGGTCAACTTGATGTGCCATATCATACATATCAGTGCTTATATTGGTTCAGCCCAAGATTTTGTTAGCGAGTTGTTCGGAGAAGATCATTTCCTGGGTAAAGAACCATCAAACACTCGCTCTCATCATTAATGCTTGCTAATTTTGATCCATCTCATAGTAACATGATATTCTATAATATTCACAAATACATAGTTGATAGTGGACATTTTTTTTGTATGGAATAACTTGATTACTGATAGTTCTGTAGCAATGCTTGTCCACTTTGAATCTATTTACTTAAAAATTCACATATAATTCTTCTAAGTTTTACCCAAAACTTTTAATTCGCTTCTTATCACTTATAACTATAAGTTATTACTCTTATCAATTTAATATTCAAAGTTATTATTATAACAGTGTATTGTTACTTTAAGTATTGAGTTGTAACTTGGGAAATTTGTTGGTACCAAATTTTGTTGGGAAATTCTTAGGTACCACGCTGTTGGGAATTGCTCTGATATCAAAGTGATGGCTTGGAGATGTTAAAAAAGAAAATTGATGTAACAAAGTGATAATTTGCTTTGGATATGGAATTGACCTAAGAAATCCTTCGAATGATACAATGGTATAAGAGTCATTATGAGAGCTTCATCCAAAGCAAGTAGGGTAATGAAGTAGTCTTGGAGCCTTTTCGTGAAGTTCATTAGCGCTGAGCATAAAACCGAAAAATCCGAACCGAACCGCAAAACCGAACCAAACCGATCGGTTCGGTTTATTCGGTTTTCGGTTCGGTTCGGTTTAAAAACTGAAATTAATTATGGATTTCGGATCGGGTTTCGGTGGTTTTAGCTCCAACCAAAACCGACCGAACAAACCGAACTTTTGGAATTGTAGCTTATTTTTTTTCTTTGATTTATTTTTAAAGTGTTTTTCTTTTAAATTTTTAATGAAAAACATGTGATTGTTATTTTAATAGTTAGAAAAAGAAAAAAATAGAAAGAAAATTATTATTTTTCTATAAAATATACGCGTTTATCACATAATTAATTTCAAACCCTAAAAACCGAAAATCGAACCGAACCGAAAGTTCAGTTCGGTTTTCGGTTTTCACTCTTATTAGGTCAGTTCAGTTTCGGTTTTATATGTTCGGTTCGGTTTTCGGTTGGGTTTTTTTTCAAAAAACCGAACCGAACCGACCGATACTCACCCCTAAAGTTCATTAAGGTGACTTGTTCAAAAGATTAGTTCTTCATGGACAACTTTGATATTATTTAAGGCCTCTTAGAAGCTCACTAGCGGGTAGGGATTGTTAATTAGGAAATTTCTAAATATATCCTTACATTTCTTACAAAATACAAGGGAGTTATAGAGTCTCTAGATATTTTGACAGAAGGGTTTATAGCATTTAGACGTCTGTGTAACTTGTGCTTGTACTTCTGAGGAGGCAAGGGCACTGTCGAGGACAACTCCAACACTGGCAAGGAGTAGGCTTGCTAGGATGTCCGATAGCACTTTGGGCAGTGCCTCATGGGGGCATTCACAGCTTGCATGACTTGATTGGAGAGTGCTTGCCTTTTGTTATCTTAATGCTATGTAGCTCTTACATGGTTTTTTTTTTGCTCTTGTGTGGGCATCTTTTTTATGTATTTCGTATTATGCACCATGTATTTGTACTTTATTCTCTTGTTTCGCTTTGATTAATGGAATTCCAGAAGGAACTTCCTCCAGGGTTTTATCTCAAGTAAAAGAAAATCATTTAGACGTTTATGTTCTTTTGATTTCTAGGAAAGTGCATACATTATAATACTCCTATTTAACACATTCTCTGACTGTTGTTTATACTGTCTTGAACCTTGCTTGAGGATGTACATTTTTTTTAACAATATAGCCTTTTCTTTGCAATATTTATGCTTGACCTTTCACCTTTCCTTCACCTAATACTTTAAGAGAATGAGACTGGATTTTGGTGTGCTTGGACATGGCATTTAGCATTTACCATCTAAATCAATAGTGCCTACGAGCCATTAATTTATAAACTCATGCCAGAAAGTCGAAGGCTAAAACATTTTGTTTTGGCCAATGAGAGTCAAAGCTAAAGAGGAAATCTAACATCTTATGGACTTGTTAGACTGTGGTCCACATTGGCTTAAAATATAGTAATTTTATGATAGACATAAGCTATGTGGTGTTCAGAATTTGTATGACAATAATCCTTGTCTGTATAGGAACAATTTCGTTCAACTATTTGGTGATCCTGTTGGATTAAGTATCTCCAGAACTATCTGATAGCAATATGTAGTATTGTTATCGATTGCTTGAGACTATTATAGTACTGTCTATGTCTAATGTAATGTGTAAAGTTGCAAAACATTTACATGTACGTACTTTTAGCGTTTGTCGAGGGCATTGGATTCTAATAGAACTTTGCTGATTAACACTGCACTTGCATCGATGTATAGATCTCTATATTTTGGTCTGAACTCCCTTGTTAAATATCTTCTACTTCATCCTTCCCAGCACCTTATAGAGAATTGTAAATGCTTATATAAGATGATGTGTACCATTATTGCGACAAAACTGATAATTCTTTTCTTAAAGATCGGTTAACTTAGGTTATTTCATATATGAAAAACAACCTATTATGCCTATATTTATGAGTTTTATATTTAAGTGTTGGTCTACAAACTTCCACTAAATTCTGAAAATCAGATTTAGTGCATGTTTTACCATGAATTTGCTTCAGGTAAATGCTAACCAAACTGATCAACTTAGAAGAAGGAGTTTATTTTTGGAGGATTAAACATTTTTTTTTTTATAAAATGGAGGATTAAACATTGCATCAATTTTTAGAGGGGAATAACTGTTGTGGTGAAAATAGGAGCTAGAGTTCATATATCTTCGTTTTTTTTTTTCAGTTCTTGTTCCTTTTTCTGAAATACGTACTGTTGCTATTAGGCTGTATTGGATTAAAACTTGAATATTGTTACGGTTCAATCAGGCTATGTCATGTATTTGAAATTTTGGATTCTTGAACGAGCTGAGTTGGCAGAGTCACAAGAATATCAAGAAATCATGAATTGTTGAATTGTTGAGTGAAATACAGGTTGTGGTCTTTTATGAATGCATAAAATTATAAAGAAACATCCATTCTTTTTTCCTCTGGAAGTCTCTGCTGTGGTTAGATTATTTGCTTCAGATTTGCCCTTTTCCTGTCCATATCATTTAAAATGACAGGGCAGCAAATGTATAGCATTCTGTATCTTGGGGATATTGCTGAGTGGTATTTTTCATCTATCCGTGTTTTTGTTTGCTTTTTGTGTTGATAATATATTCGACCAAGCTCAAAATTTGGACCATGGGCAAGTTTGTCTTAAACCTGTAGAAGAGCTTGTAGGTTACATATCTGTCAGGATGGTAAAGTAATAAATAGGCTTCATGTTATCCATTCTTGCAAATGGAGGGATGCATCTTCACCGTACTCTCATTAGATAGTTTTAGGAGAGAGAAAAGCAAACATGGAGAAGATTAAGTTGGTTTATGATTCTGATGATGCTATGCTAGAGTCTATGTTTAATTTTTTTGATTGATTAATACTTCAGCTTTTGTGTTCTTTACTAAGAATTCGACATCAGTCTTCTTCTTCTGGGCAGGTTTGCAAGAGTGTTAAGTGACATAGTTGGAACTTTGTTTTATGTTCGCAGATCTGACGTGGAATCTGATAGTGACGATGTTTCTTGTTATTAAAGCAGCCATTGCTTTTGCTCTTTATTATGTTTTGTTGTTTTCATATAGCGCCTGAGACTTATTTCAGCACCTGTTGACTATGGATCTTTTTATTTTGTAACATATGTAGTGGATTTAGGGATGAACTCCTGCTTATAGTTTCATTGAAGGGCTATACTTTTCAAACAATTATGGTTTGTAGGTTCTTATATTTACGGATTTTACTACAATTTCAGATGGACTGATGGCATGAGTCAAGAACTTATTTTTGTTTGTGTTGGGCATGAAGTAAGAGAGTTTATGGGAGTGTTATTAAACGTGAAACTTCATTATTCTATTATTTCAGTTTTCTGCTAGGTGTATCTGCTAATTGAGCCCATTTTCATTGGAATGGGCTCGTATATTAGAGGATGTTATGCATTGAGTTGAATCAAACGTGAACTCTTTATGACCTATTCGTTTATCTAGCTGCTCTTACGATTGGTCATTTTAGATAGGTCTTTTTATATCGATACTGGTACTACGATAGAAAGTACTTTTATATTGATACAAGCGCTTTGATACGAAGAACTTTTCATACATATTTGGAGCGGCTTAAGTATTTTCTAAATTAAAACTTCAATTTTCAAACTTGTTCTTGATTTTATTATATAAGTAATTCATAAACCAAGCTAAAAGTCGAGAGAGCTGAACGTCGTAGTCTGGGAGAATTTCTTTTTTGTCTAATTAAAAATACAAGAAAATCAAAATAAAGGAATGTGATAGTGAAATTTTCTTGCCCCGAGCTAAAACGACTTATCGTTTATGGTTGTTGACCAGCAGACCATCATAGGGTATAGTGCCAAAATAATAGACCCTATTTTAAGTGAGTGTGAGAGGAAGTGCTTCAGTTGGAAAGTCCTTGTTGTTTTAAGTGTGGGAAGAAGTTCTTTATTGCTTATTCCATTTCTCCGCTTTGCTTCTGTCACGAAATAGCCCTACAGAGAGGGGATGGATGGATAAATGGAAAGACTATTTATTAGCCAAAATCCATTTATTAGTTAAGGGAATTGGGTTTTTAGACCATAACCTTACAAAGGTGATGGATAGAGAGGGCCGAAAGTGATTTGCTTGAAACGGTTACGCATGGGATTTCGAGCAATGGGATATTATAAACCGAATGAGAGCATGTTCGTTTATGATCAAATGAAACTAGTAAATTATATCTATGTTCAAACAAATAGAGTTTAGATGAATCTGACGCCCGAAGCTTATTTGCTGACAAATAGATTATTTTCTGTTGTTAAGTAAATTAAATTAAATTTACTTTCAATTTCTTTAGGTGCAACAATGCTATTCATGAGTCACAAAAACAACTCTTCATTTTTTTTTTTTTTTTTTTTTTTTTTGTTTGTTGTGGTGCAACTTCTCTCCAAAACAAGGAGGGTACAGGAGTTGTCTTAGAGCACTTATCAATTTTCGTGAAGTTTATCAAGGTGACTCGTTCAAACATTTGGTCCTATTTAGGCACCCTTGATCCTATTTAAGATCTATTAGAAACTCTCTTCATAGCGAATAGAGATTGTTAATGAGGAAATTTCTAGTTATATCCTTATACTTTTTACAAAATGCTAAGGCACTTACAGGCTCTCAAGATATTTTGTCAAAATGAATTATAACATTTATTTAGACATTTGTGTATACCTAGTATTTGTCCTTACGCGGGTGAGGACAGTGCAGAGGAGGACTCTGACACCGGCAGGGAGTAGTCTCGCGAGGATTTCTAAGCAACACTTTCTACCATGATTCGGGTGGCATTTAAACCTTATATCTCTATCTAAGATCAAAGAGTGCTTGTTTTTTTTTTTTTTTTTTTTTTTTTTTATATCTTACACACGTTCCGACTACTGTTCATACTATTTGAACTTTGCTTGAGGAGTACCTTCATGAGATTGGTTGACATGGCATTTAGCATTTACCATCTAAATCCGCGATTTTTGTCAAAGCTAAACAGGAAATCTAATACTTATATAGACTTGTTATGTTGTGGTCTAAATTAACGTGAAATCCCAGTAACTTTGTGGTATACTGTATACATAAGTTATGTTGTGTTCAGAATTTGTATGACAATAATCCTTGTTTGTGAAGAAACAAGTAGTTCGTTCGACCATTTGGTGTGCCTGTTGGATTTAGTATCTTCAAAACTGTCTGAGGGCAATATGTAGCATTGTTATCGATTACGTGAGACAACTGTGGTACTGTCTGTCTAATGTATTATGTGTAAAATTGCAACATATTTACATGCTTACGTACACGGGGCATTGGATTCTAATAGAACTTTGAATTGTATTTGCATCGACTTCATATATCTATTTTTGTCTGAACTGTCCTGGTTAAATATCTTCTACTTCATCCTTCCCTGCATTAGCCTAATATAGAATTATAAGCTCTCGTATAAGATGAAGTCTGTGTAAATAGTTATTCACCTCAAAAATTTGCATAAAATGAATCATGTTATTTCCACATTGATAAAGCTAATAGTTCTTTTTTTTTTTTTTCAAAGGTCAGTTTGAACTTGGGTGACTTGATGTAATATATGAATCTATATTTATGAGTTATATTTCAAGAGTAAATTTTGGAAGTTAGATGTAATGCATCTTTAACCGTTGATTTGCTTCACCGTTAATTCTCATATCACATTATAAGAATTACCTTCAAGAGACTTCGCCGAAGAAGACCTCCATACATCTGTATATACCAACTCCAATCTTTCGGTTTTCTTCTTCTTGCCATCCTTCATAAAGCTAACTCTTTTCTGCTTTCCAAACACACAGTTCTCACAGAAATCAAAATTAGTATCTTTCATATCTGTCAACATACCTCTGGATTGCAATACCCTCATGCCGCTTTCACTCAAGTGACCGAGTCTCTGATGCCATAACGTAGCCTTCTCTTTCTTCACAGTGGCCAAAGAAACAACGTGATCCACCGAGCTTGAGAGTAAATATAGAGTTCCCACTCTCTCACCCTTGACCACTACCATTGCTCATTTACTGATCTTCCACTGTTTCTTCTCAAATGAGATTTGATAACCTTCGCCATCCAGCTTGCTAACAGATATCAAATTTTTCTTCAAATCCGGTATGTGCCTGACCTCTTGTAAAAGCAACTTTCCTCCATTGTGCAACTTCAACTGAATTGTCCCCTTACCGACAATCTTGCATTCCTGCCCATTACCAACAGTCACATGCCCAAAATCACCTTGAACATAATTCTCAAACCATTCTCTTGGAGCAGTGCAATGGAACGAAGCCCCTGAATCCACAAACCACGAATCTGACCTTGATTCTGTATGAGCAGACAAACACAAGTCATCATACTATTCATTTGGATTCACCACATTCGCTCCTTCCTTGTCTTTATTTGGATAATCCTTCTTCATATGATCCTCTGTCTTACATTTCCAACACACTAATTTTTTCTTGAATTTCCCCTTAGATTTTGATCTTCCTCTTTGTTTCGACTCCCTGCTTAAACTTCTACCCCTTTCCTTTTTTCTGTCATTATCAACCGACAAAGCAGTACTTGTAGAAACTGTGCTCTCACCCATACTCTTTTTCATCAATTCATCATTCATGATTGTACTCACAACATCATTAAATTTAAAAGCAGTATTCGAAGAATTGCTGATGGCCATAACAACATTACTCCAACTATCCGGTAATGAACACATAAACATCAAAGTTTTAATGTCATCAGCAAAGACAAAATCTAAGAATTCAAGTTGTGCCCATAATGTGTTAAATTCGTTCAAATGATTAACAACTGAACTATCAGAAGGCATCCTCAAGTTGAATAATTTTTTCATTAGAAACAGTCTATTTGAAGCAGACGGTTTCTCATAAAATTTAGCCAACGCTGACATCAAACCTGAAGTGGTCTTCTCCTTGGAGATGTTGAATACAACCTGCTTTGTCAGGCACAATCGAATCTGCGCCAAAGCCCTCCTGTCCAACAATGCCCACTCCTCATCAGTCATCTTTTCTGGCTTTTCTCCAATCAGTGGTTGATGTAAATTCTTTTAATATAAATAATCTTCCATCTGCAACTTCAACCATTGGAAATCTGTCCCATCAAATTTTTCAATTTCTCCCTTCCTATCTTCCGCCATAACTCCCACTCAAAATCAACACCGATCTGAGTGAAATCTGACCCGAACCAAGGCTCTGATACCAATTGTTAGGAATCAAATCCCCCATCGAGATTGTAGAGACGAAGAAAACAAAACAATATAAGAAGAACACAATGTTTAACGTGGTTCAACCGACCAAGTTCGACCTACATTCACGGTAGCAACAAGAGAAATATCTACTATGAGAAAAATAGGTTACAAGAAGAGATCCAAATATCTCTCTACCTCTCACATCTCTCATAATAACAGAAGCATATCTCTCAACCAATTGCTCTCCAATTACTCTACTCTCTCGTATCACATACAAGAGATATATATAGTGTTCATATCCTAATCCCATTAGAATAGCACTATCACTATCTAATTGGTGTTCCAATCCAATTAGAACTCTGGTCTTCTAACCCAAGTCCAACTGAGACTCCTTGTGATTCTTGATCGTATCTGGTTACTCAACGGGTGCGAGACACAAACCCAACAGGCTAGACATTATCACATCCATTTTTAGAGGGGAACAACTATTGTAGTGAAAAATAGGGGGTAGAGGTCATATTTCTTTGTTTTTTTCCCTATTATTATTCCTTTCTTTTTTCTGAAACACTTACTGTTTATTATTACGCTGTCTAGATTAAAACTCGAATATTTTATGGAGGACTAGACATTATCAAATCCATTTTTAGAGGGGAATAGCTATTGTAGTAAAAAATAGGGGGTAGAGATCATATTTCTTTGTTTTTTTCCCTATTATTATTCTTTTTTTTTCTAAAACACTTACAGTTTGTTTTTATGCTGTATTAGACTAAAACTCGAATATTGTTGGGATTTAATTAGGCTATGTCATGTACTTGAATTCTTAGAGTCTTTGCTAGTCCCGACAATATTATGAATCATGAATGGTTGAACTAACACAGTTAAATAGAGATCTTGATATCTTTAAAATTCTAATGCATAAATTTATAAACAAACATTCATATGTTTTTCTGCTATGGGTCACTTTCTGCTGTAATGAAATTATTTGGTTCAGATTTGCCTTTTTCCTTTCCTTACTGTTTAATATCAAGGGGATATTGCTCTGAGTGGTGTTTTTCATTTGTCCATATTTCTATTTACTTCTTATGTTCGATAATACACTCGATCAAGCACAAAAGTTGGACAATGGGTAAACTGCTTTTTAACCTGTAAAAGAGTTTGTAGATTGCTTATCTGTCAGGATGGTAAAGTTCTTGCAATGAGGGATGTGTCTTTGCCATACTTGCATTAGAGAGTTTAAGGGGAGAGAAAAGTGAACATATCGGAAGATCAGTTGGTTTATGATTTTAATGATGCTATGCTGGGGTCTTTATTTTTACTTTTTCGATTGATTGATACTTTGGCTTTTGTGTTCTTTTACTAAGAATTCGACGTTTATGTTCTCCTGGGCAGGTTCGCTAGAGTTTCTGTGACAGAAATTGGAACTTTGTTTTATGCTCGTGGATATGAAGAAGAATCTGATAGCGAGGATGCTTTCTGTTATTAGCCGGCCATTTCTCTTCTCTCTTTTCCTCTTCCTGCTCTCTTTCTCTCTTCTTAGTTGGGTTCTTTTCTCCATCCTCCTCTCTTCATCTTTTCTTACTTGGGCTTCACTCTCCATCATCAACCTCTCTCTCTTCTTGATTGGGTTCTTCTCTCCATCATCAACATCTCCCTCTCTTTCTGGTTGAGTTCCTTAATTAAGAGTGAGGGTGAAGGGATTGGGGTTTCTTGAATTGCGGTTAAGGTTAGTAGAGTTGGAGTTGTAGGAGAGCTTGAGGGAGGGGAAGGCGGTGAGGACGTGGAAGAAGAGTTTTGAGAGCTATCTTTTAATCTTTCTAACTAATTCATGAGTATTTAAGCCATTTTACTAATATATAAAAATAAAAATAAAAAGAAGCTGGATTTATTTTGACGGAATAAGTAACGGAGGGACTAAAACAGTGCAACTTAAATATTTTAAGGGACTAAAATCAAAATATGAAGTTTTGAGATATCGATATTCAATTTTTAAAGAATTAAGAGATCGATATGTAAAAACCCCTAAAAAAATTTATGTCTTATTCATCCTTACCCTAAATTGGTGTATTTGAAAATAAAGGATCCATAGGAGTTTTCTTTTTAAATTTTGTAGAGAAATATCTCTTGAAGTTATTAGACATAAAATTGTATTATTCTATTATTCCTTTTTCTTTTTGCTAGGCATATCTATAAACTGGCCAAACTTAGTTTATTGATCAACTCGAGCACCAGTGAGCCAATTATGCATTGTACAATGCTTATCCAATAAATCTTCCACTTGACTTTTTTATGTTGACAGCGGCTCCTACTGATGTCTTAAAAAAAAAAAAAAAAAAGATTGAAGAATATTTATATTATTATATATATTTTTTACGTACAAAGCTTACCAGTTTCATATTGGTTCCTTTTTACTGCTATTAAGAGTTTCTTCTGTATTTTCTTTGCATTACATAATTTAAAAGCTGGTGTTGCTTGATATTGATAATGGCGTGATTCTGTAGTAACTTCCTCATCTGGTCTGTTCTTTTCTTAATAATTTATGGGTGTATTGCCTAAGTTTGAATTGATATCTGTTTAAATTTCTATTTTCCCCTCTTCTAATGATTGATTAGATGCAAATACTCCTACGAAGGAAAAAGTATCTCAAAAGGCATAAACTTAGCAATTTATCTCATCACGGTGTGTTTTGTTGGGTGCTATTGGATTTACATTGTATCTCCCACAACAACGTAGCTCCAATGCCAGTTGTCCCTTCAATATCTTTTCAAGTCCAATGTGTTGGAATTAACACTCAATCAAAAACTTGTATAAAGATTTTGATGTTGTCTTCCTAAAACGCCCAACCGAGTATATCCTTAGTCTGATCTTGTTGCTTTTGTGTGCCATGTAGCTTCATTCCCCGACCCCATAATGCTATCAGTTTATCTGATAATATAAACTTTAATATAGGGTTTGTTATACATTGTAAATGAAATATTTTATTTAATCTTAATAAAACATCACTGTCCATCCATGGGACCAATAAAAGCTACTTTTAATTTTCTCAGTGTGACATTGCATTCCTTTAGAGCAATAAGTATTACAATTAATGGGGTTTGTTTGAATCTCATTTGAGGATTTTATTATCTCATCAAAGCATTGTTAATATAAAAATGAATAAGTTAGCACATCAAATTGGAATAAAGATAGAGTGATTATCATATAAAAGAAACTCATATGGATATTGGGCACCTTATAGAAACTTTCAATAGATATAAGGACAACCTTATTCTAGTAATAGTTTCAACATTTGAGTTACAATAGACTCTAGAATTGAAAGTTGCGCAACCAACTAATAGGTACTGTGGTCATTATCATTGCAAATTGCTTGAACTATTTTGGCATTTTTTTAATAGAGATAATCTCTTCTAAAATTATGAGTTTTTTTTTTTTTTTCAAAAACAAAATTTTAGACATTATATTTTTGTGCAAACATTGCATTTACTTTTCTTTTTTTTTTTTTGTGTACCACTTCTCAAATCATTGATTCTCAAAACTTATGTAAATTCTAAATCTATAAAAAAAAAAAAAAAAAAAAAAAATTTAGCTTCTCATTTTTTGTATAAAGCATACAAATGAACCCTTCACAACAACTATCCATTGTGCTAACGAACTGCTGCATTTGGTCCATTTTTTTACGGCACTAACCAAGTGAAAATTAGAATTTTCAAGAAAAGGGGGAACCCCATCTCCCTCTCTCTCCTCTTCATCAATCAATGGCTTCTCCTGATAGCAAGAAATTGCAGAACCCCGAACTCCATTGGTCCACTTTTCCACCGGAGCTCCTCGAGCTCATCTTCACCAAACTCCCCACCATCTCCGTCCAAATCCGCTTCCGCAGCGTCTGCACATCATGGCGCTCCGCCGCGAAATCCACCAAGCCCCCTCCCGGCCTCCCCCTCCTCGCCCGCAGAACCTACCGTAACTCCACCTCCACCGCCTTCTCCTTCTTGAGCCCATCCACCGGCACGGTCCGCTCCATCGACCTCTCCGAGGCCCAAGGCTACGACATCTGTGCACACTCCGCTGGATGGTTCGTCCTCATCAGCAAGAACCAAGATTCCCTCCTCATTCTCAACCCGCTCCACCATCCGCCTCCCCTCCGCCGCCGGTACGTTCCACGACGCCTTCGAACTCAACTGCTATGCTTTCATGGCGCCGTACGCTGAGGATCAGCGCGACTGCGCGATCGCTCTCACCCCAAAGGATCAATCCAGGTTCGTCTACTGCAGGCTGGGAGATGAGAAATGGACCGAGGTGCAAGCGGACGTGGAGTGCATCTTGTGCATCTTGTCGGTTGCATATCTCAAAGGGAGGTTCTACGTCATTTCCCCGTCAGGAGATATTTGGGTTTGGGATGTTGAAGACGGTGAGCTGATGAAAAATTTTGTGCTGATCCCAGGGCTGAAAATGCAGGGACATTGCCTTTACTGTCTGACGGCGATGGATGAGGATCTGCTAATGATTTGTTCTAGGGTTTTCCAGGATGGTAGGGACTGGTTTGAAATTTATAAGCTGGATGCATGCGGGGTGGATTCGAGTTGGAAGAGGCTTTCGGTGTTGGGGGTTGACCATAAGGTGTTCTTGGTTCACAGTTTGTCCTGTCCTGCCTTTGTTAGTGAGGCTTATGGATGCAGAGGAAATACCATCTATTTTCCTTGCTGGTCTGAGGCTAGCTATAATAAGATAGAGATTAATGCATTTGATGTTGAGAATGGAAGTATAGATTTGTTGCCGGGTCAAGTTGATGTGCCATCGGATCCAACATATAACTGCTGCTATTGGTTCAGTCCAAGATTCTGTTAGCGAGTTGCTGGGGAAGGTCGATTCCTGGGTAAAGAACCATCAAACGCTCGCTCTCATCACTATTTCTTACTTTTCTGAAGATAGTTATTTGTTTCCCATTGATCAATGCTAGCTAATTTTGAACCATCTCGTTACTTGTAGTAGCATGATATTCTATAATATTCACTAGTACGTAGTTGATAGTCGACATTCTTTTGTATGGAATAACTCGATTACTGCTAGTTCTGTAGCAATGCTTGTCCATTTCGAATCTATTGACTTAAAAATTCACATATAATTCTTCTAAGTTCTTCCCAAAACTTTTAATTCGCTTCTTATCACTTATAACTGTAAGTTCTTATTCATCAATTTGATATTCAAATTTATTATTGTAATGGTGTATTGTTACATTAACTATTGGGTTGTAACTTGGGAAATATTGTAGTATCAAATATTGTTGGGAAATTCTTTGGTGCCACATTGTTGGAAATTGTTCCGTTATCAAAGTGATGGTTTGAAGAGGTTAAAAGAGAAAATTGATGCAGCAAAGAGATAGTTTGTTTTGGATATAGAATTGACTTAAGAAATCTTTTGAATCATACAATAGCGCAAGATTCATTATGAGAGCTTTCTCCAAAACAAGTATGGTAGAGGAGTAGTCTTGGAGCTTTTTCGTGAAGTTCATCATGGTGACTTGTTCAAGAATTTAGTTCTTCGTGGACAACTTTGATACTATTTAAGGCCTCTTAGAAACTGCCTAGCAGATAGAGATTGTTAATTAGGGAATTTTTAAATATATGCTTACATTTCTTATAAAATACAAGGTAGTTATAGTGTCTCCAGATGTTTTGACGAAAGGGTTTATGACATTTAGACATTTATGTAACTTATGTTTGTACTTTTGAGGAGGCAAGGGCACTGCCAGGGACTACTCTGACACAGTCAAGGAGTAGACTTGCTAGGATGTCCGATAACACTTTGGGCAGTGCCTCATGGGGGGCATTCACACCTTACATGACTTGATCGGAGAGTGCTTGCCTTTTGTATCTTACTACTAAGTATCTCTTGCATGGGCTTTTTTTCGTATTATGCTCTTGAGTGGGCATCTTTTTTATGTACTTCGTATTTTGCACAATGTATTTGTACTTTATTCTCTTGTTTCGCTCTGATTAATGGAATTCCGGAGGGAACTATCTCTAGGATTTTATCTCAAGTAAAAGAAAAACATTTAGATGTTTATGTTCTTTTGGATTCTAGGAAAATGAATATGTTATAATACTCCTATTTAACACATTTTCTGACTGCTGTTCATACTGTCTTGAACCTTGCTTGAGGTTGTATATTATAAATAATGTAGCCTCTTCTTTGCAGTATTTGTGCTTGACCTTTCACCTTTCCTTCTCCACCTACTACTTTTAGAGAATGAGACTGGATTTTGGTGTGCTTTGACATGTCATTTAGCATAATCAACGGTGCCTGCGAACCATTAATTTATAAATTCATGCCACAAAGTTGTTTTGGCCCAAGATTAAGGTCAAAGCTAAAGAGGAAATCTAGTATCTTATCGACTTGTTGGACTGTGGCCCATATTGGCTTGAACTATAGTAATTTTGTGGTAGACATAAGCTATATAAGCTATGTGGTTCTCAGAATTTGTATGACAATAATCCTTGTTTGTGAATAAACAATTTCATTCAACTATTCTGTATTACTGTCGGCTTAAGTACCCCCAAAACTATCTGATAGCATTATGTAGTACTGTTATCAATTGCTTGAGACAACCATAGTACTCTCTGTCTAATGTAATATGTGTGAAGTTGCAAAACATTTACATGTACTTACTTTTAGTGTTTGTCTAGGGCATTGGATTCTAATAGAACTTTGCTTGTAACACTTCACTTGCACTGACTTATAGATCTCTATATTTTTGTCTGAACCCCCTGGTTTAATATCTTCTACTTCATCCCTCCCAGCACCTAATAGGGAATTGTAAACTTTTATATAAGATGATGTGTACCATTATTATGACAAAGCTAATAGTTCTTTTTGTAAAGATCAGTTAACTTTGGTTATTTCATATCAAAAACCAACCTATCACGTCTACATTTATGAGTTATATATTAAGAGCTGGTCTTCAAACTTCCATTAAATTCTGAAAGTCAGATTTAGTACATGTTTTACCATTAATTTGCTTCAAGCAAATGCTAACCAAACTGATCAACTTAGAAGAAGGGGATTAGTCAAATTTTTTTTCTTCAAATTAAAAATACGACAAAATCAAAATAAAGGGATGTGATAATGAAATTTTCTTGCCCTGAGCTAAAAAGACTTATCGTTTATGGTTGTTGAGCAACAAACCATCATAGGGTATAGTGCCAAAAAAGTAGACTCTATTTTAAGTGAGTGTGAAAAGAAGTCTTCGTTGTTCTTAGTATAGGAAGAATTTCTTTATTGCTTGATCCGTTTCTCTGTTTTGCTCCTGTCACGAAGTAGCACTACAGAGAGAGGGGATGGATGGATCAATGGAAAGACTATTTATTGGCCAAAATCCATTTATTAGTTGAGGGGATTGGGGTTTTTAGACCATAACCTCATAAAGGTGTTGGACGGAGAGGGCGAAAGTGATTTGCTTGAAACGGTTAAGCATAGGATTTTGAGCAATGGGATATTGCAAACCAAATGAGAGCCTATTCGTTCGTGATCAAATGAAACCAGTAAATTATATCTATGTTCAAACAAACTAGAGTTTAGACGAATCCGATGTCTGAAGCTTATTTGCAGACAAATAGATTATTTTTCATTGTTAAGTAAATTAAATTTACTTTCAATTTCTTTAGGTGCAACGTCACTATGCATGAAAGTAACAAAAACAACTCTTAATTTCTTTTTGAGTGGTGTAACTTCTCTCTAAAACAAGTAGGGTACGAAAGTTGATGCAGGACGAAAGCAAATTTAATGTTAGGGTTTTGAAATTTAGGTTTTTTGGATAAATTGGGAAAAAATCAATAAATTCGGGAAGAACTTACAAGGGTTTGAGAATCTAACCAGGCGAATCCACACCCTTTCTCCACTCTCCACGAGGAAAGATTTGACTCAAGCTAAATCCATGCAAGAAAAATTTTCAAACATTATTATTCATCCTCAAAACTTCATATAATGCGCGCGCACACACACACACACACATATATATATATATAGAAAAACCCTAACAAACAAAATCCTAATAGAATCCAAAATCCTAATCAAATATCCTAATAAAATTAAAAATCCAATCAAATATTATAATAAGATCCAAAATCCTAATAAGATTCAAATCTAATTAAATCTAATTTCCATAATCAAATATGATCTCCAATGATTCTCTCTAGCTTGGAAACATGAATCTCCGGTGAATGACGAAGGCAATAATTATCAAACAAATTCAGGTCGAGTTGCTGCACTTCTTTGGTGTGCAAGCAAGTCAATCTGAGTCTGAACATCCACGCCAGCACCAAATAATGCTGATATCCACTATCAGCAATCGAAATAATCTCATCAATAAGAATGTCTTCAATCTGGTCTAGATGATACTTCCGTAGAGCAGGGAGAGGCGTTGTACGGATGGAAAAATATTGATATCCTAGCAAAACTGATGATGGTAGATCCGAAATGACTGCTGGATAATCAAATGGAGCACGATATGGAGTCAGGTCATCAGCGTTGAAAACTGGATTGATTCTGAGATAGTAGGGAATCACAAGCTCATAAGAATTAGAATCAATTCTCTTTAAAACTCAGCAGGGACCCATACGCCGATCATTAAGTTTCTTTAAGGTTCCTCGAATGAACCATCTGGACGCACTCTAACAATCACCTCATTATCAACTGCAAATTTCTGCAATCGTTTGTGCAAATCTGTTACAGACTTGTGGTTATTATTATTAATTGCGATTTTCGACGACTATAATCATGCAAATCATTGCAAATGCTATGCAAAAGACTCGACTTAGGCACTAGATCTATCACCTATGGGGAGGAGGTCTGTAGTTTTTCTAGGCTTATAACCTATAACTATCTCAAACGGACTCATCTCAGTAGACCTATTAATCGAACTATTATATGCAAACTCTGCTATAGGTAAAACAAGATCCCACGTAGTTAAATGATCACTTACTAAATATCGAAGTAAGTCTTCTAAACTACGATTGACGATTTTTATCTGACCATCAGTCTGTGAATAATAAGCGTGGAGAACTTAAGTATGGTACTTATTTTCTTCTAGAGAGTTCGTCAAAAATGACTCGTGAACCGAATATTTTTGTCAGAAACAATCGAGTTAGAACAGCCGTACAAACGAACTACCTCTTTACAGAACAAGTGTGCAATATGTGAGACATCTGAAGTCTTGTGGTAAGAAATAAAATACGCCATCTTGAAAAATCTATTCACCACAACTAATATAGCATCATGTTTTCTAAATGTGCAAGGGAGTTCTAAAATGAAATCCATGTTAAGATGCTCCCAAGGTGCAAAGGGATGGGTAGTGGTGTATAGAGTCATGTATTCTTCTTCCTACCCTTAGCTACCTGACAAACCCGACAATGCGACACAACTCGCACAATATCAAGTTTAACGCTCGGCCAATAAAATCGGTCATCTACAAGAATGAGTCTTATGTTGACCAAAATGACCAGTGATTTCTCCTGCATGCATTTTCCAAATCAAATGATCACGCAAAGAAGTGTTGAGAATACATAAATGGATACATCAAAATAATAAACCATCAACAATGATGAAATTATCTACTATGGTAGGAGAATCCTGTGTCAAAAACGTGTAGATGTCACCAAAGTCCTGACAAGTAGGATAGTTTTGGACGATTTCCTCAAATTCGATAACTTTTACACTCATCGTCTGTAAAGTGCAAAGTTTCATACTTAATGCATCAACAACTTTATTTTTAGTTCTAACATAGTGTTTGAGCACAAAATTGTACTCCTAAATGAAACTCAAGCCACTTGATGTGTCGGTGCCTTACTCTCTTTTGGAAATTAGTATAACGTGGAGCTTGATGGTTTGAATATAGAATGAGCACTTTTGGTAGCAAATAGTGATACCAATGACGCAAACATTGCACTACTGTATAAAACTCTGATCATAAACATCGTAACGTTGTTTCGTCTCATTCAACTTTTTGCTAAAGAAGGCGATATGATGACTTTCTTGGCTCAAAACACCACCTATAGCTACACTTGATGCGTCACATGCTATCTTAAAAACCTTCGAGAAATCTGGAAGATGAAGGACCGAAGCAGTAGTTAACTTCTCCTTAATCTCCTCGAAAGCATGAGTAGCAGATTTAGTCTATTGAAACTCCTCTTTCTTAAAACAATAAGTGATCGAAACTATAATAGTACTAAATCCCCTAACAAACCTCCTATAAAATGTGGTAATACCATGGAAACTCCTGGCCTCATGGATCATAGGAGGAGTAGGCTATTTTCTTATGGTCTTAACTTTGTCGGAGTTCTACTGGCACTCCGTCTATAGAGACGATGAACCTAAGGAAATTAACAGAGGAAATGAAGAACACACATTTTTTTAAATTGACAAATAGTTTCTCCTTACTGAGAGTCTCTAAAGCCTGTGTCAAATGAGAAAAATGCTCTTCTTGGATTTGACTAAAGATGAGAATGTCGTTAAAATAGGCAACAACAAAGCTGCCTAAGAAAGGATGTAATATCTGGATCATAACTCTCATAAATGTACTTGACACATTAGATAAACTAAAGGGCATGAACAACTATTCATACAATCCGTTCTTAATCTTAATGATAGTTTTCCATTCATCACCCTCGCAAATACGAATATGATAATATCCACTTCGAAGATTTATCTTCGGAAAGATTTGAGAGTCGGCCATTATTTACAATAAGTCATCAAGTCTAGGAATGGAAAGTCTATACTTGACGGTGATTTTATTGATGACACGACTGTCAACGCACATCCTCCAGTTACCATCCTTTTTAGGTGTGAGTAGAGCGAGAATGTCACAAGAACTCAAACTCTTTCTAATAAAGCCTTTTCGCAATAATTCGTCACCTGTCTCCTAAACACAGCATACTTAACATGATTCATCCTATAATGATGGGCAAACTGGATCCTGACACGAAATCAATGGCATATTGGATGTCCCGAAGGCTAGAAAGTTTGTCAGGTAACTCATCGGGCATGATATCATGAAAATCAGTGAGAATCTGATGAATCTCAGGAGGGTAAGCAACAGGTGGACTAGGAGACTCTCCTACAGCAATTATTGCATACACTAATCTCTCCTCTAGACTCTCTTTGAGGAACTGAGATTGGCTTACCAGGTGAAGAGACTTTTATGCACCTAACCTGTGACTTTTTCACTCTTTGGGCTCTCATCACTAGACTTAGGTGGTGTGGGTTTTGATGTGATAATTTACTGCAAGCGTACAATATCGGTATAGCATTATACAGGTCGTCCCACAGAAATCTCAGGTGTTTTTGCGTTTTCACTAATTCTATAGTCTAATGTATTAACAAAGGATTCTAAGTTGGAGTTGAGAGTTATTCTATTTATCCTAGAATCTAGAATCCACAAGTTTCAAACATGTATTTACTTTTATTATCCTTGTCTATCATAAAAATTTGATCTTTTAGTTTTAATCTTTTTTTAAAGTAATCTAAGCATGAGCTATCAAGTGGTGTGCAAGTATAAATCATCAAAGATACTACTTCGCATAAAAATAAACTAAATCGTTAGATAATTCAATGAAGAAGATAAAAATCAATAACTCCAAACCTTAACTAAGCATAGGCTATCAAGAAACTTAACTCAAGTATAACCTATCAAAGTATTAATTTACGAGTTCTTGTAGTTTAATCTTTTCATGGAAAAATTATGTCTTTGTTTATTTTATTTAAGAAGAAAATTCTAGAGAGTAATTACATGGTGGATCCTAACTTTATCTACATTATAGAGCTAAACTAAATTAGCTACTCATATTTCTAACAAGCAAAATCAAATTTTTATCTAATCTAGAAAGCGATAAAAATCTAAACTAGAAAGCAATTAAAAGAAATTAACTAAAAAAAATTAAAGAACAAAGAGAATTACTTCTGGAGTCTGGTATTGTGGTCGTCATCCCTTCAGCAAAACCATAATTTTATTAAATTAAAAACAAATACAAACTATATCCTAATTCTATATTAACTACTGCATAAAAAATCCTATAATACAAGGATACGACCAATGTATAGGCTTTGGAAATCAAACCCTAATTCTAATACAACTGAAAAACTAAAAAATTACATTAAAGCCCTCGAAGAAAACTCAGCATGTGGGGCCCTCTTTGTGTCGCCAATTAGCGGCAAAATGCCGCTATTTAGCGGCAATATTATGATAAAATTGCTTGAATTTTCTTCCACATGAGTCTCGTGTCTTGTACTCTTGGATCTCCTGACTGTATTTGATTTTGACTCTCTGAAATATTTTAATCTTATAGTTTTGCTCTTTTTAAACTCTTTTTCGGGTTTTGTTTTCTAATCCGACTCTGATTTCATGTCATCTCCTTGTATGAATCGGATTACCTGAAAAACAAACTAAAAATATCCAAGTAGCATTTATTTATATACAAAAAATAGATAAAATATGGGAGGAACAATACAATATATGATACTAATAAGGTTTCAACACAATTTTCTTCCCATTAAATTTGAACGTATATGTGTTTGACTTGTCGAAACTCATCATGTCTAAGTTATACAATCATGGCCTACCAAACAAGATGTGTGGCGGTCATATCTAACACATTGCACCAAAACTAGTTATGATAACTGGACATCTGGATAGGTACTAGACAATGTTGGGTAATAGATTGAGCGTTTTATCTACCCATATTACGTTGTATGGTTGTTGATGGGGTTCAGTTTTGAGGTCCATCTTCTCAACAACTGTTCTTGATATTATGTTCACACAACTACCCCCCATCAATCATCAATCAGTAACTCTTCCCTCTATGTGTGATGTACATAATGAAAACGCAGTACGCCAATCCTCATCTTTCGTTTTAGTGTAAAGACACCTAACAACATCTAAGCAAACATTTGAAATGATTATATCCTCATCTGACTCACTAGCATTTCCTACTAGCTCATACACTTCTTCCGCAAGATCATCATCATCGTTTTGTTCTCTTTCCACGAGTAAAGCTTTAGTGAGACACTGTGAAGTTATGTGACTATACTCGTGACACTTAAAACACTACACCTTTCGTATCCTGTTTAGAAGTCTCACTCATTACGGATTTTCCCTTAAAATCTTTGTTGGTTTGGGTGTTAGGTTTCATGTTGCCTTCAAAAGAGCGTTTGACTGCTCTCTGGCTCTAGGAGTAAATCTGCGGTCAGTAGACAACTTGAGAGAGCATTCTATATTTTTTGCTAACTGATAAATTTGTGCAAGGGAATTTATATTTCGGGAATGAATATGTATGGCTCGTTGTATGCCAGCGCGCAGTCCAGAACGACATCTAGATATCGCCTTGTGTCAGTCCTCTTGCAAATCACAGCGAAGTGTCAACTCATCAAATTGAGTCATATACTCTTGGACTTACATGCTCCCTTGGCGAAAACTATGCAACATATTTAAGAGACGACTCCTAAACGTGTTTGGAAGATACTTCTTCTTAAGTCTTACTTTCATGTCACTCCAAGTCTCTATTGTATCTAGATATCTCTCACACTCTCTCTCTCTACCAAGCTCAATATATCATAGCGGGCCTTGTAAATCTCATCTAAACAAATCGTATTTTACGCTCTTCAGGTATGTCATACCAATCGAAATAGTAATCAATATCTGCGAGCCAATCACTAAAGACTTTAGGGTCGTAAGTGTCGTTGAATATAGAAGCTTCTACCTCTATCTTACGTGTGATGTCATCCTTAATGTGCCTAGATCTAGCAACACTCTCATCGCTATATCTTTCATTTTAATTTTTTTGCCTTCCATACTAATCGTGATTTCTCTCGTTATATTCATTCCTATAAGTTCGATTATTTTGTTTTTCCAAGTTGCCCATTTGTTATTCCATTGAATCAATCGTTTATTAACAATTTTAAATTCTTCCAATTGTTCGGTAACAGTTTTTAATTGTTTTATTACGATTTTTAACTTGTCCTTCATATTACTAGAACTTGGGGTAGTCACTTTACCATTGCGAATAAGCATGCAATCAAACAAGCATATGCAATGAAATTTTTTAGACTCGGTCAATTTTATATATGTGCACTATATGATCAAATAAAATTTCCTAAAGGTTTAGTTTATAAAATGCAAGAAAATAAACCTTAAAATGTGTGTGTGTGCATGCAAGCAATGAGTTGGCAAATAATATTAGTAATTCTAACTAACAATCTTGTGCAGAATTCTATAAAATTACTTGCAAAATTTTGCTGAAGAAAATGTGTTAGTTTAGAGATTATCCAAAACCCGAAGAAGTTCGTGCACTTGTAGTAGGCCTTTGGAGATTCTGGAAGATGTTTCGCCTGAAGAGCTCTAAAATCTTGCCACAATTTTTGGAGACAAGTTCAGGAATACAAGGCTTCGAATCTAGCTCGAATTGGACTCCGAATGGACTTCGAATTACTACTTTTACCCTTAACGGATCTGCACTATAAATGGGTCTGTACTGTAACTGGATCCGGTCTACTGTTGCACTGAACTGAACTTAAGTGGATTAGATTTAGAGCTGCGGGTCGGGTCTAAAGTACAAGTAAAACCCAACTGTTCCTTTGCTCCTTGGATACTGGTCTGAGTAGTTGGATCCAAATCAGGCCCAAATCAAGCCCAATAACAAATAAATGCAAACGGGAACTTCTAAAGGGGCACACTTTTTTTCCTAGTTAGCCCACTCAATAACTTTCCATATATATATCAAGTTTGCCCTTTAAAAAATGTCCCATTTTGCCCTTCTTCCTCCTCACGCGTACTCCAGCTCTCCCGCGCGCCATAGGTAAGGTTTTTTGATTTTTTTTTAAAGCCAAAAATCCATTTCATTTCTCCATCTCGAACAAATACTGTGATCCCATTTCTCTCCATCTCGAACAAATCCTAACAAACGAATTTCGAGCAAATAGTCTAATGTTTAGTCTAGTGAAATCTAATACTGTGATCCCATTTCTCTGTGTCCGGACTGTGTCCGGACTGCCAGTCCGGACAAGTATTTCCGGTCCGGACTGGCAGTCCGGACAGGAAACTCTTGTTTGGACTGGCAGTCCGAACAGAGACTATCTGTCCGGACTACCAGTCCGGATAGGTACTACCTGTCCGGACTGGCAGTCCGGACAGAGGCTCCCTGTCCAGGTCTGCAGTCCGGACACCTGATACCCACTCAATATACAAAATAAATGGATATATCATTAATAAACATATATTAACATCACTTTAAGAACAAAAACGAGCAAAGACACACATGAATACAACAAAAATATAGTAAAGAAAGAAAACAGAGAAGATAAGCTCCCTGACAACACTGATATAGTGAAGACAACACTGATACACTGATACATACACTGAAACAATGATATAGTGAAGAATATGTTTAAGCTTCCATACATACAAACAACAAAAATATAGTGAAGAAAACACTTCCACCAAAATAAGCATTTCCACCAAAATAGCATAACAGTCACTCGGTTGCAACACATACAAATAAACCAAATAAGCTCTGGACAAACAAAGAGCTTGACGTCTACAAATAAACACTCACTTGCCACTTCAAGTTTCTTACAACATCCATATCAATGCACCTAGAATATAACTTAATCACTGTCTCCGTGTCTTCCTCGGAGGTTGACGTATGCTTCTGGTTCGAGTCATTATCGTTGTGTTGGGTGCATCAGGAGTGGCTTGTTTATCTGCTTGTTCCTCTGGTTCTTCTGGTTGACTGCAACCAGCTATCACGGCTTTAATCTTCGCAAGTACACTAAATAACATCACATGCCTCTTCTTGAATGCCTTCTCCCCTTGCGCAAGTAATCGTCATCTCACCAAACGGCATATGAAATGTGTTTGTTTCGGGATGTCATCTCTCAACAAATATGCTAACCATTGTTGAAAATAACGCGTTATGAAACCCGTTATTTGCGTTACGTAACCTAACGGAATCCCAACGCTACGTAACAACTGGAAATAACTCAGTGCACCGTAACAGTACGTTTTTTACGTTATTTTATGTTATATTACATAACGTTACGTTAAATTACGTTATGCTACGTTATTTACAATTATTTTTTTTAGTAATTTATATATTGTTGTTGATTATTATTTTGATTATTAGCGAATTGTTGTAATTTTCTTAATTAATTATTGGCTTGTTTGATTGCTTTTGGAATTTCTAACTTGATAATTTAAAATTTTTTTTTTATCCACTTGTTGTATTTCTCGTCCGGTTGCTAAAATATTTTACTTATTGAATTTATTGAATTTTTAATTGAACTGAAATCAACAATCATAAATAAGATAAATTGAACATTACAAAATATAAATTACAACAATGATAATAATTGGAATCGAAATAAAAAATTGGAATCTTGCTTGTTTATTTAAATGATGATTGGAATTACGGTTGCAGACTTAATATAATTTATGAAGATATATAAAAATGATTGTAAAACTTAATATAACATTTGAATAGATTATGTATTACAAAATAATTTTATATATTTTTAGATATTTTAAATTTATTTTTCAATTTATTAAAATTATTTTATATGGTTTTATATTTATTTTTATTAAATAAATAGAAAATTGCATAACCTACGTTATGCGTTACGCTATTTGCAACATAACCTAACAAAGGCAAAACGTTACGTTACCGTTATCGCTATTTTAAACATTGATGCTAACCTCAACAACGCTAATGTATTGGTACGAGCATTTGACCAATGGATATAATGAAAACCCACGTACTAATTCCATGAATCAGGTGTTTAGCTGCGGTCTCGTCAATGACCATGCACTTATTTTTCTCAAGTGACTAATATATCGCAGTGGATCTCGTTCCTGTATATATAATATAGTCATAACATATGCACACACAATAATTGGTTTATGGTTTTTTACGGAAATAATTACCTCATCTTTTAAAACGAAGAAAGCAACGTGCGTTTTGAAACTCTTCAATACTGATAAATTAACTGGACCTCGATAATTTGACTCTTGAAGATCATCTTGAGAGCCTCCTGCATCATTATTCCCTTTCTCTAGTCTTGCACTATCATATCTTATCAAATTAGGAGTTTCTACATTTAATTCATGATCTACAGCAACTTGGATTTCTCTCTCTCGTATCGGGCGACGGATTTGTGGTCGAGATGCTGCTTTCTTCCTCCTTAACGAAGCAGTTGGTCGTACCCGAGAAGATTCTGCCGGATCCATCTATGAAATATAAAGATATTTCATTCATAGATATTATATATTAGAACAGTAACTTCTCTATGTGTAAGTAAGTAGTTACAAAATAAAATTTGCTACAAATATCATATTTTCTCTATTTTTTTTTTGCTGCAAGATAGTGTAATATTAAAATTTAAAAATACTAAAATTGTCTTTTGCTACTTAATCAACCATTAAAACAATACCATCAAACTTCAAAATTAACTAATAAAATTTAATATTAATATCCATGATTAGAAAATTAATTAAATTTCGCATATTTTACGACTAGGATTACAATATTAATTTTTCTTAATAAGTACTTCCACATATCCACTCAGAGGAAAGTCTTTTTATAATCTAAATATAAAAAAAATAACAAAAAATCACTACAACCAAATTTGCTACCTCCTCCCCTCTTCCTCCTCTCCAACCCAACAAAATCACCAAAGCCTAATATTGAAGAGTTGCTTGATCAAAAAATAAAAAAAAAATCTAAATGTAAAAAAAATATTACTAGATTAGGAAATCTCACTAAGCAATGGCGGGAAGGCGGCGACGGCGGTGGGAGAACGGCGGCGGCAACGACCAGAGGTCGGCGACGGCCTCGGCGGCGTACGATCGGCGGCGGCGGCGGCAGCCCAGCTCTAGAAACGAGAGAGAGAGGGAGATTTGGAAGGAGAATGAGGTAGAGAAGGGGAAAGAGAGGATTAGGGTGGATAAGGCCGAAAGCAGCAGCGTCACTGGACGAGGGTGGATAAGGCGCCTCCCTAAAATGGTTGACGAGGTGGATGAGAGTGGACGAGGGTGGCAACTGTTGTGGATCTGTGGATTCATCGGAGAAGGGTGGACGCGGGCGGTGCTGGGGAAGAATTTTGGGTTGGGTTGTGGAATAGGGGTGGGGCTGCTGCTAGGTTGTGGGGCCGGGCGCAGAAGAAGAAAGGGGAGGAGGGAAGTGGGGCTTGCTGTGGAGGAGATGTAAAAAAAGGGGGGCTGGATCTAGAGAAGGTGTTGAAGAGGTAGACCGAGTTTTTGGGCTTGAAGAAGATGAAAAGGTGGAGGGGAAGAAGGAATCGGGGAAAAAGAAGAAGGGAGGAGGAGAAGGGAAGTAGGGATTTTTTTTTTTTAATTTCTTCTCTCAAATCTGCTTCTTTTTTTTCAGATCTGAACTGAACTCATTTTTTGTTCTTTTTTTTAAATTTTCAGATCTGCCGCTTTCTCTTTTTAAGAAAAAACTAAAATAGAAAACTAAAAATAGACGATGAAGATGGGAGGAAGAAGATGGAGATGGGATGAAAATTTAGGCTCTGATATCAAGTTTGATGCAGGACAAAAGCAAATTTAGGGTTAGGGTTTTGAAATTTAGGATTTTTGGATGAATTGGAGAAAAATAAATAAACTAGGGTTAGAGTTTTGAGGATGATGAATAATATGTGAAAATCTTTTCTCGTGGATTCGTGGAGAGTGAGCGTGGATTCGTCTAGGTGGATTCTCAAATCCTTGTAAGTTTTTCTCTAGTTTAACTCAAGCGAAATCCATGCAAGAAAGATTTTCAGATATTATTCATCATCCTCAATACTTCATATAAAACACATATATATAGGAAATCCTAACAAACAAAATTCTAATAGAATCCAAAATACTAATCAAATATTCTAATAAAATCAAAAATCCAATTAAATATTCTAATAGGATCCAAAATCCTCATAAGATCCAAATCTAATCTTCAGAATCAAATATGATATATCAGTTGTTGTGGAGCACTTACCAATTTTCATGAAGTTAATCACAGTGACTTGTTCAAACATTTGGTCCAGTTTGGGCACCCTCGATCCTATTTAAGATCTATTAGAAACTCTTTTATAGTGAGTAGAGATTCTTAATGAGGAAATTTCTAATTATATCCTTGCACATTTTACAGAATGTCGAGGCACTTATAGACTCTCGAGATATTTTGTTAAAATGGGTTATAACATTTATTTAGACGTTCGTGTACCTAGTATTTGTCCTCCGCAGGCAAGGACACTGCAAAGGACTCTGACGTCAGCTGGGAGTAGTCTCACGAGGATTTTTAAGCAGCACTTTCCACCATGCCTCGGGTGGCATTTACACCTTGCATCTCTATATAAGATCAAAGAGTGCTTGGCTTTTTTATCTGACTACTTCGTAGCTAATGTGTGGACATATGTTTTTGTATTATGCTCATGCATGGGCATCTGTATTATATATTTTGTATCAATGTTTAAAATAGCAATAATGGTAACGTAACGTTTTGTCTTTATTAGGTTATGTTGCATGTAGCATAACGCATAATGTAGGTTATGTAATTTCCTATTTAATTAATAAAAATAAATATAAAACTATATAAATTATAAATTGAAAAATGAATTAAAAATTTCTAAAAAGATAATACAAAATCTATTCTAGTTTTATATTAAGTTTTATAATAATTTTCACATTTATCTATATAAATTATATTAAGTTCGCAACTGTAATTCTAGTTATCATCTAAACAAAAAAAAACATGATTACTTAGTTTTATTTCAATTCTAGTTATTATTATTATTGTAATTCAACAAGTATGATATTTCAAAAACCGGTAGGAATTACAACAAGTGAACAAATTAGCAAGTTAGTAATTCTATAAGCAATCAAACAAGCCAAATCAAGTAAGAAAATTTCAGCAATTCGCTAATAATCAAAATAATAATTAACAACAATATATAAATTACTAAAAAATAATAGTAAATAACGTAACATAACGTAATTTAACGTAAAGTTAAATAATCTAACGTAAAATAACATAAAAAACATACCATTACGGTACACTGAGTTATTTTCAGTTGTTACGTAGCGTTGGGGTTCCGTTAAGTTACATAATGCAATGTAATGGGTTTCATAACGCTTTATTTTCAACATTGTTTTGTATTATGTACCTTGTATTTGTACTTTATTCTCTTGTTCTTGTTTCACTAAACTCTTATTAATGGAATGCCGCGGAACTATCTCCATGGTTCTATCTCAAAAAATATTTAGACGTTTATGTTCTTCAAGATTCTAGGAGAAATGCATACTTTTTAGTTCTCCCATTTCACACACGTTCCAACTACTGTTCATACTATTTGAACTTTGCTTGAGGAGTACCTTTATGAGACTGGTTGACATGGCATTTAGCATTTACCATCTAAATCCATGATTTTGGTCAAAGCTAAACAGGAAATCTAATACTTACAGACTTGTTATGTTGTGGTCTAAATTGGCTTGAAATCCCAATAACTTTATGGTATACTGTATACATAAGTCATGTTGTGTTCAGAATTTGTATGATAATAATCCTTGTTTGTGAAGAAACAAGTAGTTCGTTTTACCATTTAGTATGCCTGTTGGATTTAGTGGAGGACCAGACATTATCACCTCCATTTTTAGTTTTAGTGGGGAATAGCTATTGTAGTGAAAAATAGGGGGTAGAGGTCATATTTCTTTGTTTTTCCCCCTATTATTATTCCTTTTTTCTTGAAACACTTATTGTTTGTTATTATGCTCGAATAATTGTTGGGATTCAATCAGGTTGTGTCATGTACTTGAATTCTTGGAGTCTTTGCTAGTGACAACAATATCTTGAATCATGAATGGTTGAACTGACAAGAGTTAGATAGAGATTTTGATATCTTTAAAATGCATAAATTTATAAAAAAAAAAATATTCATATGTTTTTCTGCTAGGGGTCACTTTCTGTTGTGATGAAATTATTTGGTTCAGATTTGTCCTTTTCCTTTCCTTATTGTTTAATATCAAGGGGGTATTGCTCTGAGTTGTGTTTTCCATCTGTCCATATTTTTGTTTACTTTCTTATGTTTGATAATACACTCAAGCAAGCACAAAAGTTGGACTATGGGTAAGGTAATCTTCGTTTTTAACCTGTACAAGAGTCTGTAGATTTACTTCTCTGTCAGGATGGTGAAGTTCTTGCAAATGAGGGATGTGTTTTCACCATACTTTCATTAGAGTGTTTTAGGAGTGATAGAAAAGCAACATATCGGAAGATCAATTGGTTTATGATTTTAATGATGCTATTATGGAGTCTTTATTTTTACTTTTTTGATTGATTGATACTTTAGCTTTTGTGTTCTTTCCTAAGAATTCGACTTTTATGTTCTCCTCAGCAGGTTTTCTAGATTCTCTGTAACAGAAATTGGAACTTTGCTTTATGCTCATGGATCTGATGGAGAATCTGATAGCGAGGATGCTTCCTGTTATTAACCGGTTGTTTCTCTTGCTATTGTTTGTGCTCTGTTGTTTTGGTAGTAGCACCCGAGACTCATTTCATCATCTGTTGACCATGTATCTTTTGAATCTGTGATTTGATCATTTGTTTTAGATTCAGGGATGAATTCCTGCTCATTGAAGTGCTATACTTCTCAAACAATTATGGTGTGTTTCTTCTTCTTCTTCTTATTTTATTTTAAAAAAAAAGGAGAAAAACCATAACTAGATTCATTCATCACTTAAGGTCTTTTAGTTATTATTATCATGGCTTTTACTGCAATTTCAGATGGATCGATGGCATGAGTCCAGAAATTATTTAATTTTGTGTTGTGCATGAAATAAGAAAGTTTATGGCTCTAATTATTCAGTCCATCAAATTCTTGAACAGAGAGAAGCTCAGATTTTGAAGAAAAATTCTGTTATATTCGTCCATACGCTAAATTGGTGTATTTGAAGATAAAGGATCCATAGGAGTTTTCTTTTTAAATTTTTTAGAGAAATATTCATAGAAGTTATTAGATGTAAAACTGTATTATTATATTATTCCTTAATCTTTTTGCTAGACTTGTCTATAAACTGGCCAAACTTCACTCAAAATTGATCAACCCGAACTGAGCCAATTATGCATTGAATTATGTTTATCCAACAAACCTGCCCCTTGACTTTTTTATATCAACAGCAACTCCTACTGATGTCTTAAAAAAAAAAAATGATTGAAGTATATTTATATAATTGCATTTTTTTTTCCCTTACAAAGCTTAGCAGTTTCTTGTTGTGGTCCTTTTTACTGCTATTAAGAGTTTGATCTGCTTTCTTTGCGTTACAGAATTTAAAAGCTGCTTGATATTGATAATGGCGTGATTCTGTAGTAATTTATAGATTTATTGCCTAAGTGTCTATTCTTCTCTTAATAATTTATGGATGTATTGCCTAAATGTGAGTTAGTATCTATTTAAATTTCTATTTTCCCCTTTTCTATTGGGTGATTAGATGCAAATACTCCTACGAAGGAAAAAGTGTCTCAAAAGGCATACTTAGCAATTTATCAAAGTCTGAAGGATGATCGGAAGCTCCAGAGGGAGAAATTGGAGGACGTGCATGTTTTTTCCTCTCTACTGGTTGGGAGGATGGTGGAGTAGCTGCAACAAGTGGCTCTACCTCCCACGGTGAAACTTTGTCCGGACGTATTGGTGTGGATTCATCCCATTGATGTGGATTCATCCCATTGAACCTGCGCAAGTAAATAGCTTATAGACTTAAGCAAGAGAATGACGGAGCAAAACAGAAAAGATCTGAAACCTAAGCTTGTAGAAAACAGAAAAGAGTGTGCCAGTAGATATGGCATGTGGTGCAGTTGCCAGAACTCCAAAATGCATGCTCTGGCTTGATATAACAGATGATGGCATACTGTTTTGTTGTCTCATAACCAACCCATAATTCTCCATTCTCTCTCCTGCGCATATATATATATTGCATCTCCTGCAATAGTGTTGCGCCAACATCAGTTGTTCCTTATTTTGCTCTACACAAGTATTGGTTGTATCAATACTCATTTTGAGTGCATAGCGGTTGATAGAGGCAACTAGAAGAGAGGATAGTGAAAGGGAAGGGAGGGGGAAAGAGAGAAAAGGAGATAAGATGAGATCAGGTATTTAATTCATTCATTAGGATTTCTCATACTTCGTATTGGCTATTTATAGGGAAATTTGCCTAATGCAACTGCTATCAATGGTTATTGGAGGTCCAACAACCCGAAATCAAAGTGGTGTGCTTGTTTAGAATTTCCCCTCCTCCTTTCTCCACCAAAATCAAATCAAATGCCACAAAAACCCGAAACCCCAGCAGCCCCCTCCCCCTCTCCAAAATGGCACCCCTAGCGCTCTCCTCCCTCCCAAACCAACAACAAACCCTCACCTCCTCTCCCAATGGCAATGCCAAACCATTCGCAACCTCACGAAAGTCTGGCTGAAATGGGTGAAGTTCCGTGTGCTGGACCACATCGTCGACCGCGACACCGACATCAAGACTGCCGTCCTCCTCAAGGACGCCATCCGCCGGTCCCCCTCCTCCCTGCTCTCCTCCCACTCCCTGTTCCCCCTCCAGAAGACCCTCGGCCTCACTGTCCCCAACTCCCCATCCTTCGCTTGCACCGCCGCTACCCCACCCTCTTCTCCAAGCCCCCCACCCCGGCTTCAATTCTCCCTACGGTTCGGCCGTCGCAACTTCCCCTCCAAAAATACGGGAATTTCTAGATGGGCAGATTTTTTTTCTAGTGAGCCCACTTTTCCTAGTGCGCACACCCTTCCTTTTAAAAAAAGGGATATTTACTAGTTTGTCCTTCACATCTTTATATATTATGATTTTGTCCCACAAATCTTCATATTTAGGATTTTGTCCCTCAAATCTCATAAGTTACAACAATTTAGTCTCACTCTCTAACTTTCCCTAACACAGTTAAATATTTGACCATTTTATACCTCTTTTCCTCTTCTATTTTCCTCCTCTCTTCTTCTTATCTCTTCCTCCTCTCTTCTCATTTTCTTCATTATTCCTCCTCTCTTCCTCCTCTCTTAAGTTACAAAAGGAGAAGAGAGGAGGAAAAGAGAAGGAGAAGAGAGGAGAAAGAGAGGAGAAATAATGAAGAAAAGGAGAAGAGAGGAGGAAGAGAGAAGAAGAAGAGAGGAGGAAGAGAGAAGAGGAAAAAAGGGTAAAATGGTTAAATATTTAACTGTGTTAGGGAAAATTCGAAAAGGGGACTAAATTGTTGTAACTTATGAGATTTGGGGGACAAAATCCTAAATATGAAGATTTATGGGACAAAATCATAATATATAAAAATTTGAGGGACAAATCAGTAAATACCCCTTAAAAAAACCTTGTTTTTTCCTAGTGAGCACACCTGTATATCCAAATTATCCTTACCATCTTCCTCTCTTTCTCTCCCACCATTCCCAAACCCATCTCCTTAACAAAATTAACTCCTCTCTCTCCCAACCCATCTCTCTCACCTTCTCCTCCTTCATTAAACCCAAATTTCCTTTTCACTCTCTCTCCCAAAAACCCCAAATCTCTTTTCCATCCTCTCTCCTAAGACATCGCCGGACCACCCATTGCTTCCCGCCCCTCTGGCCGCTTTCCCCGCTCCGGCCGCCCGCGTCCTGATCGCCCCGCCGCTGACGACCGACACTCCGCCACAAAGGCGGATTTAAAGGAGGAGAAGAGTTAGTGGTTTTCTTGATTTGAAGATAAAAATGAAATTCTAATTTTTGTATTATTTTTTGCATTTTGATTTAGGGAAAAATTTGGAAATGAGTGTTGATGACGGTAGATCTAGTTGAGGGGCAAAGAGATTGGGGAAAAATAATTTCTTTATATTTTGTTATGGTGAAATTAAAGTCTTCATTGGTTTAAATAGTTTAGATTTTATTGTTGTTATCGATTAATGTTAGTTGGAATTTGTAATAGTTAAGTGCAAAATTTATATTATGAATATTAGTTGGTTTTTTTTTTTTGTGCTTGGATTCGATGGTTAATTTTTTATTTTCGAATCGGGAAAAATTGAAATGTAGATCTTGTGTGTTTATGTTATGATATTTAATAGATTTAGATAAGCAAATATAATTAACATATTGTGATATGTGATGTTTGATAATTTAAAATTTCATTATGTAAATAAAATCTTTGATTTACAGATGGATCCGGCGCAACCATCTCGGATTCGATCAACATCGTCGAATATGAGGAAGAAAATGAGGATCCACAAGGAAACAACCTGCTCTTTAAGACAAACTGATATTGACACAGTATTACAATCCGTTGCGCAATCCCCCACCGAAGGTCCAGCTATTCAAGACGTCGTCAACCCACAAGAAAGCAACCCGCTCGGAAGTCTCGAAGAATCTAGAATTTGTTATTTTTTTTAATTGAGTCTCAAACTCAAAATGAAGTTATTAGTATGGAACATAGATTCCTTTTAATTTGTCGTTTCCTTTAAATGAAGTTGTAGTCAAGAAACATATTATATATATCAAGTTGTAGTCTTGGATATCACTCTTTACTTAAATCTTTGAAACTATAAATGATTTGTTGATACATAGAATTTTTGTTGCCGTTGTTTTTTGTGTTTGAAACTATGCATGATTTATTGATATTGTGTGTTTTGATATCAAATTAGAGGTATGCAACATGGACAAGTATTGAAATTGATAACTTTTTAATTATCTACCGGGTTATACACACCGTATAAGGACATCTCTGGCACTGTATCCATGATCCGGGTTTACAGAACCGGATCATTTTTTTGAAATTCGGAATTGTAAATCCGGATCAAGAAGTCAGGAGTTTGGGCACACTGTCCGGGCTAACCAGCCCGGACCCATGCTCCGTATCCGGGGCTACTAGCCCGAATGTTGAGACTTCATCCGGGCTGGCTAGCCCGGATGCATGTAACCAAATGGTTTCAAGGCAAATTCAAAGAAAATTGAATAACGTTTCAGAGCAGATCAAATGTTGTGCTTTAGTTTTCCAATGATAGGGTGGGTTAGTTCAGTCTCAAATTGCTGACATGCAACCCACCGTCAGTAACAAACATCGTAAGAACTTTTATTGGTCGCCCAATAGGGTGAGATGGTGCAACGGGTATAGATAATATACATAATGGGTTAGGGGGACTAACATTAGTACCCCTTCCTCCTCTTGAGTCTAGTCTACTCTCTTCACTCGGATCAACCAAATTGAATTCAATCTCGTGCTTCCACATCATACTTGTCCATCTTTCCCTGGGAAGGAGGAGGTGAAGGAGCAGGAAAAACAAAGGGTGGCTGGGAGGATGAAGGAGGAGATGAAGGAGGAGGTGAAGGAAGGGTAATTTTGGCCAAAAAAATTGATGGCAAAGTGGTAAATAAAATGACTTTTTAAGTGGGCTCACTAAGGAACATGCTGTGCCCATCTAGAAACTCCCCAAAAATACACTAACGGGCTGGTCCACATACTCTTTCTAACTTTCAAAATGATAATCAAATCCTTTTGACATGTCTATTCAAAAATGAAATTAAAAACGACGAACTAAGGGACTGAACCAGAATAAATTAAATATTTAGAGTATTTACAGATTTGTCTCTTAAATCTTTATAAATTATAATTTAGTCCCCCAAATCTTCATATTTAGGATTTAGTCCTCCAAATCCTTTAATTACTACAATTTAGTCCCCAGTTTATATTTTGGCCCGATTTTTCCATTTTACCCCTGATTTCTTTCATTTAATTCCCCTTTTCTCTTTCCCCTCTCTTCTTAGTTCTTATTGAATTCTCCCCTTGTTCTTCTCTTCTCTCTCTCTATTCATTTATTGAATTCTCCCTCTCTATATGGAAACCAAATGTATTATTCTCCACTAAATATATTAAACTTTTAAGTCTCAATATAAATTCATTTATTGAGTTCTCCCTCTCTATATTGGATAAATTCATTTATAGGTTTAATACATTTAGTAGAGAATAATACATTTGGTCTCAATATAGAGAGGGATAACCCAATAAGTGAATAGAGAGAAAAGAAGAAGAAGGAGGAAACCCAATAAGAACTAAGAAGAGAGGAGAAAGAGGGAAGGAGAAATTAAGTGAAGAAAATCAGGGGTAAAACGGGAAAATCGAACCAAAATATAAACTGAGAGACTAAATTGTAGCAACTTAAAGGATTTAGGGGACTAAATCCTAAATATGAAGATTTGGGGGACTAAATTATAATTTATAAAGATTTAAGGGATAAATCTGTAAATACCCATAAATATTTTGAGAGATTAATTACAAAATATAAAGTTTTCAAGTGATCTCAATTAGATTATTGCAGAATTAAAGAATTAATATAAAAAAACTCCAAATAAAAATTAAAGGTGGATATAACCAGATTATAGAATTAAAGAATTAATATAAAAAAAACTCCAAATTTTAATTTTCTTAAAAGAGATAATCTCTTCGAGTCTTTTTATCAAAAGCAAAATTTTAGATATTATATTTTTGTGCAAATATTGCATTTATTTTTCTTTTTTTAATATGCCACTTCTCAAATCACTCGGTCTCTAAATTTAATATGTAACTTTTTAAATCACTTATTCTCTAAAGGGAGTTTCTAAATGTGCCCCATTTTTTTTAGTTAGCTACATGACTTAAAAACTAAATAATTACAAGATTGTCATAAAATTTTTTGGACCAAAAAATACTCCGCCCCTTTTTCTTGTAGAGCCTCGTTGTCATCGTCATTGCCGTAGCAGATGGCAGCTGCTACTGTTGTCTACTGCTACAGTGACGACATCAGCCGTTACCGCTGCCGGTCACTGGCTGTCGGTGCTACTGGAAAGGAGTAAAAAGAGAGGACAATTCTGTAAAAAAAAGAAGAAAAAATAGAGCTCATTAAGAAAAAAATGTCTAAGTTTATGTCTATGTTTTAAAGTCTCATGGGCTTACTAAAAAAAAAGATGGGGGCATTTAGAAACTCCCTTTGTCTAAATTTATGTAAATTCTAAATCTTTATAAATAAAAAAATTAACTTCTCAATTTTTTAAAGGGAGTTTCTAAATGTGCCCCATTTTTTTTAGTTAGCTACATGACTTAAAAACTAAATAATTACAAGATTGTCATAAAATTTTTTGGACCAAAAAATACTCCGCCCCTTTTTCTTGTAGAGCCTCGTTGTCATCGTCATTGCCGTAGCAGATGGCAGCTGCTACTGTTGTCTACTGCTACAGTGACGACATCAGCCGTTGCCGCTGCCGGTCACTGGCTGTCGGTGCTACTGGAAAGGAGTAAAAAGAGAGGACAATTCTGTAAAAAAAAGAAGAAAAAATAGAGCTCATTAAGAAAAAAATGTCTAAGTTTATGTCTATGTTTTAAAGTCTCATGGGCTTACTAAAAAAAAAGATGGGGGCATTTAGAAACTCCCTTTGTCTAAATTTATGTAAATTCTAAATCTTTATAAATAAAAAAATTAACTTCTCAATTTTTTTTTTTTATAAAGCATACAAATACAACGTCAACTGCAACTGTCCATTGCGCTAACGAACTGCTACATTTGGTCCCTTTTTGGGGCACTGTCCAAGCGAAAATTAGGGTTTTTTCAAAGAAAAGGGAAACCCCATCTCCAACTCTCTTCTCTTCATCATTCAATGGCTTCCCCTGAGAGCAAGAAATTGCAGAGCCCCGAACTACATTGGTCCACTTTTCCACCGGAGCTCCTCGAGCTAATCTTCACCAAACTCCCCACCATCTCCGCCCAAATCCGCTTCCGCAGCGTCTGCACATCATGGCGCTCCGCCGCTAAATCCATCAAGCCCCCTCCCGGCCTCCCCCTCCTAGCCAGCACAGCCAACCTCAACGCCACCTCCACCTCCACCTCCGTCTCCTTCTTGAACCCATCCACCGGCACGACCCACTCCATCGACCTCCCCGAGGCCCAAGGCTACGTCATCCGCGCGCACTCCGCTGGATGGCTTGTCCTCATCAGCAAGAACCAAGATTCCCTCCTCCTTCTCAACCCGCTAACCCGCTCCACCATCCGCCTCCCCTCCGCCGCCGGTACGTTCCACGACGCCCTCAGATTCAACTGCTCCGCTTTCATGGCGCCGTATGCTGAGGATCAGCACGAATGCGCGATCACTCTCACCCAAATGGATCCATCCAGGTTCGTCTACTGCAGGCTGGGAGATGCGAAATGGACCGAGGTGCAAGCGGACGCGGAGTTCATCTTGTCGGTTGCATATCTCAAGGGGAGGTTCTACATCATGGCCGAGTCGGGAGATATTTGGGTTTGGGATGTCGATGACGGTGAGCTGATGAAAAAATTTGTGGTGATCCCAGGGCTGAACATGCTGGGACTTTGCTGCTTATGTCTGGCAGCGATGGATGAGGATCTGCTAATGATTGGTGTTAGGTTTTTGGAGGATAATAGGCACTGGTTTGTGATCTATAAGCTGGATGCATGCGGGGTGGATTCGAGTTGGAAGAGGCTTTCGGTGTTGGGGGTTGACCGTAAGGTGTTCTTGGTTCCCAATATGTCCTGTTCTGCCCTTGTTAGTGAGGCTTATGGATGCAGAGGAAATACCATCTATATTCCTTCGCGTTCCATGACTAGCTGTAATAAGATAGAGATTAGTGCAGTTGATGTTGAGAATGGAAATGATGAACCATTACAGGGTCAACTTGATGCGCCATCAGATCATACATATCAGTGCTTTTATTGGTTCAGTCCAAGATTTTGTTAGTGAGTTGTTCGGGGAAGATCAATTCCTGGGTAAAGAACCATCAAACGCTCACTCTCATCAGTATTTCTTACTTTTCTAGATATGTTTATTTTTTTCCCATTGATCAATGCTAGCTAATTTTGATCCATCTCGTAGTAACATGATATTCTATAATATTCACAAATACATAGTTGATAGTCGACATTTTTTTGTATGGAATACTTGATTACTGATAGTTCTGTAGCAATGCTTGTCCATTTTGAATCTATTGACTCAAAAATTCACATATAATTCTTCAAAGTTTTACCCAAAACTTTTAATTCGCTTATCACTTATAGCTCTAAGTTATTACTCTTGTTAATTGAATATTCAAATTTATTAGTATAATAATGGTGTATTGTTACTTTTAACTATTGGGTTGTAACTTGGGAAATGTTGTGGTACCAAATTTTGTTGGGAAATTCTTTGGTGCTACAGTGTTAGGAATTGCTCTGATATCAAAGTGATGGTTTGAAGAGGTTAAAGAGAATTGATGCAGCAAAGAAATAGTTTGCTTTGGATATAGAATTGACTTAAAAAAATCCTTGGGATGATACAATGGCGTAAGAGTTATTATGAGAGCTTTCTCCTAAACAAGTAGGGTAAAGGTGTAGTCTTGGAGCCTTTTTGTGAAGTTCATCAGAGTGACTTGTTCAAAAATTTGGTTCTTCATGGACCACTTTGATCCTATTTTAGGCCTCTTAGAAACTCCCTAATGGGAAGAGTTGCTAATTAGAAAATTTCTAAATATATCCTTACATTTCTTAAAATACAAGGCACTCATAGTCTCCAAATATTTGACAGAAGGGTTTATAACATTTAGACATTTATGTACCTTGTATTTATACTTCTGAGGAGGTGAGGGCACTATCAGGGACTACTCTAACACCGGCAAGGAGTAGTCTTCCTAGGATATCCAATAACACTTTCAGCAGTGCCTCATGGGGGCATTCACACCTTACATCACTAGATCAGAGAGTGCTTGTCTTTTGTTATCTCACTACTTAATAACTCTTGCATGGGCTTCTTTATTGGTGTTATTCTCTTGTGTGGGCATCTTTTTTATGTTCGTTGTGTTATGCACCATGTATTTTCACTTATTCTCTTGTTTCACTCTTGATTAATGGAGTCTCAGAGGAAATTATCTCCACTGTTTTCTCTCAAGTTAAAAAAAAAAAAAGTTTAGACGCTTATGTTCTTCCGGATTCTAGGAAAATGTTGACGTTTTAATACTCCTATTAAATACATTATCTAACTACAGTTCATACTGTCTTGAACCTTGCTTGAGGATGTACATTTTTAAACGATGTAGCCTTTTCTTTGCAGTATTTATGCTTGACCTTTCACCTTTCCTTCTCCATCTAATACTTTTAGAGAATGAGACTGGGATTTTGGTGTGCTTTGACGTGGCATTTAGCATTTACCATCTAAATCAGTAGTGTTTCCAAACCATTAATTTATAAACTCATGCCAGATGGTAGAAGGCTAAAACATTTTGTTTCGGCCCCTGATTGGGCTCAAAGGTAAAGAGGAAATCTAATATCTTATGGACTTGTTAGACTGTGGTCCATATTAGCTTGAAATATAGTAATTTTGTGGTAAACATAAACTGTGGTATTCAGAATTTGTATGACAATAATCCTTGTTTGTGAAGAAACAATTTTGTTAAACTATTTGGTATTACTGTTGGATTATGTATCACCAACACTGTCTGATAGCAATGTGCAGTACTGTTATCGATTGCTTGAGACAACTATAGTACTGTCTATGTCTAATGTAATACGTGTAAAGTTGCAACACATTTACATGTACGTACGTTTAGTGTTTGTCTGGGGTATTGGGTTCTAATAAAACTTTGCTGGTAAACACAGCACTTACATCAACATATAGATCTCTACATTTTGGTCTGAACTCCCTGGTTAAAACCTTCTACTTCATCCTTTGCAGCACCTAATAGAGAATTGTATACTTTTATATAAGATGATGTGTACCATTATTATGACAATGCTAATAGTTATTTTCTTAAAGATCAGTTAACTTAGGTTATTTCATATATGAAAAAGTAAAACAACCTATTATGCCTAAATTTATGAGTTATATATTAAGAGTTGGTTTACAAACTTTCCATTAACTTCAGAAAGTCAGATTTAATGCATATTTTACCATTAATTTTCTTCAGGTGAATGCTAACCGAATTGATCGACTTAGAAGAAGAACATTAGTTTATGGTGGATTAAACATTGCATCCATTTTTAAGGGGAATAGCTATTGTGGTGAAAATAGGAGCTAGAGCTCATATTTGTTCGGTTTTTTTTTCTATTCTCATTCCTTTTTCTGAAATACTCACTGTTGTTATTAGGCTGTATTAGTTTAAATCTTGAATATTGTTACTGTTCAATCAGGCTGTCCTGTATTTGAATTTTTTGATTCTTGGACGAGCTGGGTTGCTCGAGTCACAACAATATCAAGAAATCATAAATGGTTGAATTGTTGTCTTAAATACAGTAATACACTTATACAAGTTGTCGTCTCTTTTACGATTGCAACAATAACAACTCAGTCTTTTATCTTAAGTACTTAGGGTATGCTATATGAACCAAAAGAGAATCACGCCGGATCGATCACATTGATAATTCTTCTCCATTCGGCTATCAAGTAACTAGCCCTCATTTAAATCTCTAGCATTCATATTATTTCATATCACCTCCATCAATATTTTCTTCGATCTTCCCTTCACTCTTTTAACCTGTCCTACGTTGATAAGTTTCCATCGTCAAACTGTTGCATTCGTTGGCCTACATCGCACGACCAAGCCATCATAAGCAATTTTTTCACATATTCTCTTTGATGGGGGCTACACCTATTTGGCACGAATATCCTCATTTCTCATTTTGTCTCTCTCATCCAACGAAGCATGCGCATCTCTACTACACTTATCTTCTGTGAATGACATTTTTTTTTATAGACCAACTTTCCGTGCCATATAATGACGTCTCTTTTACGAATGCATAAAATTATAAACAAGCATCCTTACTTTTTTCCTCTAGAAGTCTCTGCTGTGGTTAAGTTGTTTGTTTCAGATTTGCCATTTTCCTTTCCATATTGTTTAAAATGACGGGGCTGCAAATATATAGCATAATTAGCATTCTGTATCTAGGGGCTATTGCTGAGTGGTATTTTTCATCTAATAGAACTTTGCTGGTAAACGCTCTATACACTTGCATCAACTTCGTAGATCTATTTTGGTCTGAACTACCCTGGTTATATATCTTCTACTTCGTCCTTCCCAGCATCAGCCTAATATAGAATTATAAACTTTTAAATAAGGTGAAGTCTGTGTAAATCGTTGTTCACCTTAAAAATTTGTGTAACATGAAGCGTTGTTTTTTTTTTAAGATCTGTTTAAACTTGGACTATTTGATATAATATATGATATACTACCTAATATGACTATTTGTATGAGTTATGTATCAAGAGTAAATTTTGGAAATTAGATGTAATACATCTTTCACCATTGATTTGCTTCAGGTGGATGCTACCCAAATTAATCGACGTAAGAAGATGAAGATTAGTTCATGGAGGACTAGACATTATGACATCCATTTTTAAAAGGGAATAGCTATTGGAGTGAAAATAGGGGGTAGAGGTCATATTTCTTTGTTTTTTTTCCCTATTATTATTCCTTCTTTTTTTTCTGAAACACTTACTGTTTGTTATTAGGCTGTATTAGATTAAAACTCGAATATTGTTGGGGTTCAATCAGGTTATGTCATGTACTTGAATTCTTGGAGTCTTGCAACGAACTGAGTTGCTAGTCACAAAATTAGCCTGAATGGTTGAACTGACAGAGTTAAATAGAGATTTGGATATCTTTAAAATACTAATGCATAAATTTATAAACTAACATTCATATGTTTTTCCCCAAGGAGTCGTTTTCTACTGTGATGAAATAATTTGGTTCAGATTTGCCCTTTTCCTTTCCTTACTTTGTAATATTGGGGGATATTGCTCTGAGTGGTGTTCTTCATCTATCCATATTTCTGTTTACTTCTTATATTTGATAATACACTCTAGCAAGCACAAAAGTTGGACCATGGGTAACCTTGTTTTTAACCTGTAAAAGAGTTTGTCAGGATGGTAAAGTTCTTGCAAATGAGCGACGCGTCTTTGCTAAATTTTCATTAGAGTGTTTTAGTGGGGAGAGAGAGAAACAACATATCAGAAGATCAATTGGTTTATGATTTTACTGATGCTTTGCTGGGGTCTTTATTTTTAGTTTTTCGATTGACTAATACTTTTGACTTTTGTGATCTTTACTAAGAATTCGACTTTTATGTTCTCTAGGTTTGTTAGGGTTTTTGGGACAGAAATTGGTAATTTGCTTCATGCTCATGGATCTGATGGAGAATCTGATAGCGAGGATGTTTCCTGTTGATAAGCAGCTGTGTCTCTTGCTATTTTTATGCTCTGTTGTTTTGGTAGTACCACTTGGACTTATTTTGGCATCTGTTGGCTATGGATCATTTGTAGTAGATTCAGGGATGTACTCCTATGCATTGAAGGGCTATACTTTTCAAACGATATTGTGGTGGCAGTTCTCATTTTTTGAAGGAAAAAGCCGTAACCAGATTCATTCATCAATTATGGTCGCAATTGTGGTCTGTTAGTTATTATTTATTATGGCTTTTACGGCAATTTCAGATGGATCGATGGCATTAGTCTAGAACGTATTTGATTTTGTGTTATGCATGAAATAAGAAGTTTATGGCTCTAATTATCCAGTCCATCAAGTCCTTGAATAGAGAGAAGCTCAGATTTCGAAGAAAAATGTGTAGTATTCGTCCACGCCTTTAATTGGTTTGTTTGGAAATATATTATGATCTGCAGGAGTCTCTCTTTAACTTGTTTAGAGAAGTATTTGTAGGAGTTATTAAATGTGAAACTGTATTATTCCATATTCTTTTTGTTGGGCATATTACAAACGAGCCGAACTTTACAAGAGCCGGCTCATTTGTTGATCAACCTGACTACTACCGGGAAACTTCTAAAGGGGCACAAGTTTATTCCTAGTGAGCCCAGATTTCCTAGTGAGCCCAGTTTCATTTCAGTAAAGGAGAGAATTTCTTAGTGAGCACAGTTTTATTTCCAAAATATCCTTCAGGTATATTTCCTCATCTCCACACCGCCTCAAAACCCAATCTTCGAAAGCACCGTCGCAGCCATCTCCTCCTTCTTCCTCTTCTCTCTTCCCTCCACCCCCCGCCCCGGGCCCCCTCCCCTCATTTTCTCAAGCTCCTTCTCCTTCTAAACCCGCCGCCGCCGAGCCACACCCCGCCGCCGAAGCCTCCTTCCAAACCCGGCGCTGAAGCCTCTGCTGCCTCATTTTCTCTCCTGAGCCACACCCCCCCACCCCTGCGCCCTCTCTCTCTCTGAGATCGTCATATAAGAAGAAATCATCTCTCACTCGGTCGCATTCCGAATCTATTTCGCTCGGGTCTCTCGATCGGATCTTTCTCACTCTTGATCTCAGATTTCTCAGCTCCACTGTAAGTCTCCTTTAATTTTATTTTATTTAGTGTATTCTTGTTTGGTCTGTGACTGTCCTGAAAACTGAGAACTTTTTGTTTGGTCTGATAATATTTAAGAATCGGGAAATTCTAAACGAGTACATTTTTTTTGTTAATTTTGATTTTTAATATTTAGATTATAATTATGAAGAAAATATAATATTGTAATTGTAGTTGTAAAATATGCGAAAATTTAGTTATTTTTCTAATTATAGATGTTAATATTAAAATTTATTAGTTAATTTGGAAGTTTAATGGTATTGTCCTAATAGTTGATTAAGTAATAAAGGACGGTTTCAGTATCTTTAAATTTTAATATTACACTATCTTGTAGTTAAAAAAATAAATAGATAAAATATGATATTTGTAGCAAATTATACTTTGTTACTACTTATTTACACATAGAAAATTTACTGTTTTGATAAAAAAACATCTATGAATGAAATATCTTTGTATTGCATAGATGGATCCGGCAGAATCTTCTCGCGTTCGACAAACTGCCTCGTTAAGGAGGAAGAAAGCAGCATCTCGACCACAAATCCAACGCCCGATACGAGAGAGAGAAATCGAAGTGGCCGTAGATACTGAATTAAATGTAGAAACTCCTAATTTGATCAGATATGATAGTGCAAAACTAGAAGAAGGGAATACTGATGCAGGAGGCTCTCAAGATGATATTCATGAGTCAAATTACCGAGGTCCAGTTGATTTATCAGTACTGAAGAGTTTCAAGACGCACGTTGCTTTCTTCGTTTTAAAAGATGAGGTAATTATTTCCCGTTAAAAATCATAAACCACTCTATTGTGTGTGTGCATATGTTATGACTATAGTATATATACAGGAACGAGATCCACTTCGATGTATTAGTCACTGGAGAAAAATAAGTGCATGGTCATTATTGACACCTGAGCCAAACACCCGATTCATGGAATTAGTACGTGGGTCTTCATTATATCCATTGGTCAAATGCTCCTACCAGTACATTAGCGCTGTTGAGGTTAGCGCATTTGTCGAGAGATGGCATCCTGAAACAAACACATTTCATATGCCATTTGGTGAGATGACGATCACGTTGGATGATATTTCCTGCTTGCTTGACTTACCTGTAGTTGGAAAATCCGTCTGCCAACAAGTATCAGCAGCTTCACGTGAAGCTGCTGATACAATTACTCATTCCTTGGGCGTCAGTTATTCTGAAGCGTGGAATGAGCTTAATACGAAAGGTGGTGTATCAGTTCGACTGGATTGGTTAAGAGAAAAATTTTGCGGAGTTGTGGATACTGACACCGAACATAGGATTCGGTGTGCTGCAAGGGCTTATTTACTGTATTTTCTTGGTTGCACGTTTTTCACGGACAAGAGCTATACGAGAGTTTCCATTGATTACTTACCATTGCTTCATGATCTCGAAGATGTTCATACGTTCGCATGGGGTGCGGTGCTCTTGCATGGTTATATAGGCAGCTTGGACTTACTTCTCGAGCTAACGTTGCTCAGATTGCCGGGTATCTGACACTACTACAGGCTTGGATTTTCTCTCATTTCCCAAGTTTTATGCCGGTCTCGAACATATCTTTTACCGACGGTGAACCACTTGCTTGTCGTTGGTTGAGCAGACGGGATCACAATATCTCCCAATCACATGTGCAGTCTATTCGGTCAAGTCTAGATAAACTCACAAGCAACCAGGTAACATTTCTACTTTTTTATATACTTATTTAGTTTGCAAGTTATATATTGGTAACTAATGTACTTCTTTGTATCTAACGTACATGCAAGTTGATTGGGATCCATATCGGAATTATAGAGAGAAATATCCGTTCAGAGAAATTACATTTTTTATGGGTACGTTGAAGATTTTCAGCGTGATTGAGCCGTACCATCCGGTGCATGTACTAAGGCAGTTTGGTTGTCAACAGTACGTTCCGCCTCCACCATTCTCAGCGTTACGTGAAGCACGGGGTATAACAGCCACTAGCTACGTGGTAAAGTACACTCACATTGAGGAGATGTGGATAAATTGGCATGATCACGTATTGTATCAAGAGCACCGTGGGTCTATTGCTGACTACCCATCTGATTGCACGTCAGATTATATTTCTTGGTTCTCTAAAGTTTCACAGCGCTTTCTTGGAGTAGCACCAGATGAACCCCAAGCAGAGGAAGGAAGTCAATCATCCCGGCCAAATGTCGTTGATGAGGTAATAACGATATATGTTCTTTATTTTATGTTCCATATAGTACCCAGTTTATCTGATGTTTATTTTTTTCCCTTCATTAATATTACAGAGATATACACACATAGAAGCAATAATCGATCAATTACTTGCGCAAGGGGATAAGGCATTCAAGAAGCGATCTGGGATATTATTTAGTGCACTTGCGAAGATCAAAACCGTGCAACTGGTTGCACTCAGCCAGAAGAACTACCAGAAGAGCAAGCAGAGGAACTAAGAGAAGATTAATCCACTCCTAATGCACCCGATACGGCAATTATGACTCGAACCAGAAGCAGACGTCAACCCCCGAGGAAGATAAGGAGACAGTGATTAGATTATATAAGTTGTGTATTGATATGGATGATATAAGGAACTTCAAGTGGCCGGTGTAATTGTTTTTTGCAAACATTTTGATGAATTTGTAGAATATATGGTTTTTGTTTGTAATGAACCATATAGGTCGCTTTTTGTTCGTTTAATATAAACACTACGTTTGTATTTGATCTTATTTCTTTAATTCGTATGAAATCTTGTTTGTTTTTGTGTATCTGGAGTATCATGTATCACTGTATCATTATATCGGTGTATCAGGAGTATCATTGTATTTGTGTATCTGGAGTATCATTGTATCTGTGTATCATTGTGTATTGGTGTATCATTGTATCGCAATAAACGATGTATTAGTGTATCAATGTGTTGCTACACAAGATGTTATTGAGTTGTAATGTAATTTTGCTCTTCGCAGACGAGTTCCATTTTGGTGTAATTTTATTGTATATAACTTGTGACCAATATTTTGTATATCTCTTGTATCTTCAGTTGTGTCGGTCTTATCCGGATATGATAGTTTGGTCAAACACTATAATTGTGAGATGTATCGGTGTATCAGTGTGTCAGTGAATTATTGTATCTTTTTTGCTTTATAAACTATATTTTGTGAAAGATTGTATAATTAGTTGTTAATATAAGTCCTTAAAGTGACGTTAAATTGGGTAAACTAATGATTTATCAATTTATTACATAAATAGAGTGGGTGATACAGCGGCGGCGTAGCAGACCAGTTCATGCCCATGTCCGGACTGTCAGTCCGAACAGGGGGATCCGTTCGGACTGACAGTCCGAACAGATCTGTCCGGACTGTCAGTCCAAACAGGGGGGATCCGTTCAGATCTGGACAGTCCGAACGGGGCAATTCTGTTCGGATTGTCAGTCCGAACGGGACAATTCTGTTCGCGCGAGAGGGCTGGAGGAAGCGGGAGAGGGAAGAAGGGTAAGATGAGAATTTTTTTTAAATGTTAAAGTTGATATATAAGGTGAACTTTAACTGGGCTCACTAGGAAAAAACTTGTGCCCCTTTAGAAGTTCCCCTACTACCGAGCCTATGCATTGAATCGAATATAAACCCTTCACGACCGGTTTGTTATCCGATAAATCTTCCAGTTCCATTTTACCATTTTACATGGATACAAAGTACTTTTGTTAGAATATTTAGAGAAATACAAGTGTTTTCTAAGCCAAAACTTTTATATGCAAACTTGTGTTTTGTCCTGTACAAGAGAACTCATAAATTATACCATCTCACCTCTAAAATTTCATATAATTTTAAGAATTACAATTTTAAATACCCATATCAAGCTTAACCGAAGGGAAATTCTAAATGCGCCCACGTTCTTCTTAGTAACCACCATGCAGTTGAGAAAATTTATAACTTTGCCATTTGTTGGGACAAAAAAGTTCTTGAACCTTTTCTTAGTGAGCATCATTCCCATTTCTCTTCCTTCTCTAATCTATTCAGAAATGTTTTTTCCCCGCACACTCAAATACCAACAAATAAAAAAAAGAATTGTGATTGTAAACCCTAAATCCCCATGTCTTCTTCATCCAATTCTAGTAGCATTAGTGTTAATTGTGGGTTTAAAGATTTTTTTTTTTATTTGCAAATCAAAAAGAGGAATCCATTATTCATGGAGGAGGGAAAGTGAAGAAGATGAATAAGACCAAAATAAGATTGGTTTCATCAGATGATTCTTCTTGTTTAGATGCATGTGTAAGTCATTTTTTGACTCGATTTGGCAAAACTTATGATTGATTTATTTATATAAAAAAGGCCCAGATTTTTCGTCTGGAGTTTTCGGAGCAAAGGGCAGGTCGAGGGCCACGCCCCGACCAGTCCCTTAACTGTCCGGTTCCTCGCAACCAAACGGCATTTTCTCTGGTCTGGAATCCCGACCAAGGATTTTTCTGGGAAGGTGGCGAGCGGTGAAGCGGTCTGAGGAGTCTGGTGGGCAAGCGGCAATAGCGTCGGTCGGGGAATTCTTGTGGGCAACCGGCGATGCTTCATTTTGAGCAGCCGAGCGGTGAGTGCTCACAGAGAGTGGGGGATCAGGGGAGATTACGATTGGTACGCAATAGGAAAAAACATTTGAGATAGTATACGGTTATGAGAGAAAATTAGGATAAATTGGAAAATTTGATGATACTCACTAAAAAAATCAACTACTTTGAAGTTATATGGTGCTCACTAAGAAGCTGGTGCTCACCAGGAGGAAAGTGGTGCGCATTTAGAACACCAAACTTGAGGGAAAGAAAACTACTTCAAATTAAGCTTCTTTATTAATTGGAAGAGTCAAAACCAAGCTGAACACAGAACCCAAATTGAATAATAGTTTGCGAGGCAAGAGCTCATTTAAGAGCGCTAATCGTGTACCTAAAACTACAACGATGAATCTAAAACTTCATTGGATTTTCGCAAATGCCCCTATCTAAAGAGAAGTGTCCTCATCATACATTCAGTAGGAAAATGGGTGGAAAATGGGAATTTCTAGAGCACACCTCTAGTCTTAGTGAGCAAACTTCACTAAGATCCTTATATTATAAGTTTACTATTGAAAATTTCAAACCATATTGCCTTGTCTTCAATTTCCATCCTTCCAAATGAACATTCTTATACAGGGGGTTAGATCTAAATATTATTATTTCCCATTCGGGTTAGATCGCAGACGTATTATTTCCCATCCAGATTTGACCAGAACGGTATTATTTTCTGTATAGCCGCTCATGGAAGGCGCAGAGGCTGCGGTGGTATTGGACAGCGTGCCGCGGTAGCGTTGAGAGCTCGGATCGGAAGAGATGGAGCAATTGTAGGGTTTGAGGGCGGGAGTTTTGATGTGCTCACTGGAAGGAGAAAAGGAAAGGGGAAAAAGTGGGGTGCGCACAAGTAAAAACCCTCTCTTTATAAAAAGAGAGGGTGTGCGCACTAAGCAAGGTGTGCTCAATAAGATAAGTGGTGTGCTCTTTTAGAAATTCCCATGGAAAATGTCATGGTGTTGTACGTTTGAATTCGGAGATTTCTCTTTCGTTGCAATTTATCAAGAATTACAGCAAATAAAAGAAAATTACAATTTTTAATTCGAAGACTATAAGGGTACGGAAAAGAGATGACTTGTTTTCCCCTTTTAATTTCGTGGGATCTTCAGACAGTAGTGAATGTCATCTAGCATTTTCTGTTGACGACTTGAACGTTGTATCGACTGATTTCTCTGACAGCAAGCTTTAGCCGAAGGAAAGGAGGAACTCTTGAATTTCAGTAATTTTTGTTTCTCTAGATATTCTCTTTTTTGGATCTCTGGATCTCTATCTTTGAATCACTAGATCTCTCTTTTAGATCTCTAGATCCCCTTCCATCTTTGTCCTTTTGACTGTGGATTTATCTTTTCCTATGACTTTTTTTCAGTCTAAGTTTTTATCCCTCTCTCTTTATTGTTAAGAGAGAAGTCTTTTATAGACTCTGGAACATATCTGTTCAAAGTTCTACATAATCGAAGATTAAACATGGGAATGATCTCTCACATTGTTATAACCAATCACGCACATGAAGCACTCAAAACATACAGAGCGCGCTTAGGAACTAGGCGCGCCCATGTGGGAACAAGGCGTGCGCCCCTTGGAAACTGGGCGTACGCGCGTGTGCCTAAAGGAACTTGGCATGCGCACGCCTGGGAACTGGGCACATGCCTAGGCCAAGGCGCGCGCCTGGTCTTGCACGCACGCTTGGGTCTGGGCACACACACCTGCTCTACAACGCACTCTACTGGGCGCGCTCCAAGGCACGCACTCTGGGTTGTGCATGCCTAAGAGGCACGCGCTTGCTAGAGACGCTTGTGCTCTTGGGTATGGGATGTGCTCGTCTAGAGGGTGTGCGCTTTTCGATGCGTACTTCTCGGCACCGAGAGACGTGCTCCTTGTTGCTCTCCTCCTGTTATGCTTCTGGGCATGCGCTTGCTGGCGACGTGTGCTCTCCTAAAGATGGAATGCACTCATCTGGAGGTGTGTGCTTTTCCATGCTCGCATCCCTAGTTATGCTTCCGAGTTGAGCGAGCCTAGGAGGTGTGCATGTGCCTAGATGTGCGTGCGCTTTTGGATATTAGATGCGCTCGACTAGGAGACGTGCGATCCTTAGTGCACGCTCCCCAGTGCTTAGGAATGTGCTCCTCGGTGCATGCTCCTAATTGCAATCTGGATTACGTGCACCTGGAGAGGCGCTCTTGTTATGGACTTGCGCGCACTCTGGACATGGGATACGCTCATTTGGAGAGTGTGTGCTCCTTAGTGCATGCTTCATGGCGCTCACGTATGTGCTCCTCGGGACGTGCCCTACTTGCACTTCTGAATTGTGCGCGCCTGTAAGGTGCGCTCTTCGCGCTCTTACTGGGGACGTGCGTGCGCTCCTGAGCATGAAATACGCTCGTTTGGAGGGTGCACATTCCTTAGTACAGGCTCTGCGGCACTCAGGGGCATGCTCCTCGGCGCACGTCCCTAATTGCCCTTCTGGATGCACACCTCTATCGGGGATACATGCACGCTCCTTTAATGCACTCATCTGGGAGGTGCACACTCCTCGTTGTGCGCTCCTTAGTGCACTTCACCTTTAAGTGCACTCCTTGGTACACTCCTCGTTGTGCGCTCCTTAGTGCACTTCACCTTTAAGTGCACTCCTTAGTATATTCTCCCGGACAAGAACGGCTACGTTCTTATTTTAAATGATTGTTCTGCAGATGTCTTTTCAATAAAGCCCTTCATGCTCCTTAAAATTTTATCTACTAGACATTCAATTAGGAGCCCGAGCCTTGAATATAATCTGAAATCCTTCACCTTATTTTTTTCAGAAGTGAAAATTAAATTTAGTGTATTTATTACTTATTTGCATTAGGTATTCAAGGAAAGAGAATAAAAAAGTCTCCTAAAATCACGAACTTTAACATTTCACAATGAAATCACAGAAAATCATATACTCACATTTGTTTATTATATTTGTTTGATTTAAGGACAGACATATAGGAATTGCATACAACTGTCCTCTGCATAATATATGAAGCATAAATGTTGAGTCCTTAAAAAGCAAAAATAAAAATTAAAAAAATAATAATATTACAACATTCTACATAAATTCTGGTCCCTTGAATGCATTTACTGTCAGGTCCTCTAATCCAATTATTTCAACGTTGCCATTTGAATGGCCATTCACGAAACGCTCTGTGATCTGCAAATAACAAGTCATCAGAATTCAAATTATTTCGTTAAGTTTGCCGACTTAGTAAAGAATTAAAAATAAGAGTAAAATAGGAATGAGACTCAAAAACAAACCCAAAAAAAAAAAAAAAAACTGATATAAGTTTATAAATCTCACGCTAAAAGCTAAAATCCAATGAACAAACCAATGGTATCTCCTATATGAACATAAGCAGTATTTCTTAATTTTACTTCAAAATATTAAGGAAAAAGATATTACAATTGACCTTCAGTTACTTACTATCTACTATGTTAATTATGAGATCAAACAGATCAAATGAAAAATTACAAGTTCATTCAGCAACCAAATCCAGTTAAAACGTTTGTTTAGAATCTATTTCAGGTTTAAAGTTGCATGGATTCTAGTAAAAATTCACTTCTAATAACTACAATGCTCAGATTCATCATTTCTCCAATAAGAAAATTAGGCACAAAGAACTAGGATTTTACATGTCTAAGCTCACGCAGATATTCTCATAATGAAACTATTGACAAGAGAAAGCCTCTCCATATCAAATCTTAAAAGAGCAGTTGGCGGATACACGCCAGTTTAGCTATAAAATTTTATAAACAAAGGAAGAGACTAGTGGAGGAAACATATAGAATTTTCTATGAAGACAGGCTGAAGAGCCAATCCAAATATATTTCCTATTTTTAAACGATAACCAGCAGAATCATATCGCTTATGATGCAATATTCTTATGGGAACTCAGTAAGTTATATATTATCTTTTAGCCAACTAGAATGAACCTACGTTTTCAAATATCAAAACTTAATAGACTAACTAAATTACTGTACTGTATGAATATTACTTCCAAACAAATTAACCTAATAATAGAGAAAATTTAAACGTTATACAGCTTCTGATTACATATTGTAGAACCAATTACAAGTGTAAAACTATTTCCAAATTTAGTATGTCAAAAATTAATTACTGCGATGCAAATGTCACATGGTTACAGCAAAACTCTAATTTTAAATATCCCACCTAGAAAAGTTCCATATAGGGATAGAATTTGTCTGGCAACTATGAAGAATTTCTGTAATGGAAAAATACCTGTGTGCATCCAAACAATACAAGTTCTCTCAAATTTGTGCAGCTGTCAACAATCAGTCCGAGTGCTTCATTAGTAATCTTACGGCAGAAGGATAGATCCAGCCTTTGTAAATTCTTGCAACATTTGAGTGAAATGGCCAAAGCAGTGTGCCCCGCTACCTGTAGTTTATTTCAAGAAGAGAATAAAATACTCTAGACAAAAACGAACTGTTAAAAGTAAATTCTGCTAGAATTGCTTTTCTACCAAAATTAAAAAAAAAAAAAAAAAACCTCAGGGGTTCAATTTTGACAGTAACAACAGAATAGCAGATTCTATGTATACATGAAATGAACACACAGTTACTATCAACTTATGTTCAATATTTGACATAGTGGCAGCACAGAATGCCAAGATATATATTGCATAAGGTCATTCTCAGACTGCATGTGCACCCTTCAATTTTCAATAAATTCAACAGCATATCAATGACTATTTCTGTTGTCCAAAATTCTGGTTCCTAAAGGTAAATATATGCAAGCCATAATCACATCTTCTCAACTATTAGTTAGCACAACACTTTCCACTTCAACAATGAATGAGGACTTGTATTTCGAATCCTGCCAACTTCCCAATAATTAAGTGGTTGCTGGTTGAAGGAAGCAAACTCACGGTCACCACTGACATCTCAGCTGCAATAACTCCACACCCCCGCCATGATCAAGTATCGTGGGATCACAACTTCTGATGATAATAGAGGTAACTGACAGTCCTATACCTGCCCACTGATTCAGACTCCAATGATCTTGAGGAGCCTTTCTCGCCTAACGAAATAAAAGCAGCCATGTCAGAACCAGAGCCAACAAAGCCCTAGGTCGAGATGGCCTGCCAGCTTCTTCTTTCAGCCTTTTGAGAAGTCCTCAAGGATGATATCATCACTCTTTGAGGACTTCTGCCATTGATGCATACATTAGTTGTCCCAACAATGTGTTCATTGTTTTGAGGGAAAAAGTCAGTGGGAGCATCGAAGGTGAAAAAATTCTGGCCAATCAGTTAGCTGCACTATCAAGCTCCCTAACAAAAGCCTTGGCCAACCAGCTCCAGCAGCGTATCCCTCTGCTGGTCAACGACTCGCAATCCACATTTGTCAAGTTTCATACTCAATAATGTCACTTGTGCTCACGAAATTCTCATTTATTCCCGCCTACATCCATATGATTCTCACTTCCTTAAGTTGGCTTTTGGAAAGGACATTCGATGGTGCTAATTGGTGATTCCTTCTCGATCTCCTAAATGCCCATAGATTTGGACACATATAGTGTTTATGCACCAAGTTGTGCTACAGTCCTCCACGTCTACTGTCATACTTAGTGTGTTTGGCCCATGGATGTACAAAAAGTGGATGAAGAAATTAAGAAGTAACTTACAAAATCGAAGTAGAAGAAGAGGCTTCTTCTTACGTTTGTTTGTTAATTTTTGGAAGATAAAAATATATTAGGAAATAAAAGTAATATTATTTAATTGACTAAATAAAACAATAATAATATTATTTTATTAGTTTTTATGTTTAAAAATATAACTTTTGAATGGTGATTATGACGTGCAAATTTAAAAAAAAAAAAAAATTGTCTTGATCCTCTACCTCCTAAAGTTCTTCCAAGCCGAAGTGTGTGGAAGAAAAACTTGGAAGTAAGATACCGCACAAGCGCCACATTACCAAATAAGAAGTAACTTCCAACTTTTTTTTTGGCCAAACGAATACTTGAAATAGTGGAAGTAACCATACTTCTACTACTTCCATTCTACTTCCTTGCAAACAAACCCATCCTTAATGGGCATATTGACAGCCACATGAAGTGTAAGAAGGGGATCTGACAAGGAGACCCTCTTTCTCCCACCCTCTTCATGATTGCTATAGACATCTCCATTTGAAGTTTAGACAAGCTTCGAAGTTCGGGATATCCAATATTCGCACCTTCCCATGGCTGAACAACCTAATGAGTCTGCATTATACCGACACACCTTGTTGTTTAGTCCACCAGATTGCGCCTCACTCATAAACCTCAAAAAAATCCTCCTGTTCTGCTTCGAAAACCTCTCAGGACTGAAGATCAAATTAAGCAAGCTGTGTCTACAATATTGACACGAAACCGGACAACAGTGTTACAGTGGCAGGTATCTTACGGTGTCAGTTGGGAACCTTCCCTTCTCCTACCTCGGATTGCCTCTCAAGTCTACCTCTCACAGATGGGGTCATATGTCTCCTTGCTGGTTGGAAGGGTATTGGCCTCTCTTGTGTAGGCCGTAAGTCCCCATTGACTCTGTAATTAGGGCCTTGCTGGTATATCACATGTCATTCTTCTACATTCTAGAAAGGGTGATGGATTACATTGACAAGATTAGATCCTGCATTCCTTTGGCAGTTACAAGTGAGGTCTAGAAGGGTTGTGCCTCGTCAACTGGAAACGAGTGTGCAGTCCCAAGAGGTCCGACAACCTGAGAGTTAATGCCTCTGCACCTTCAACTCTGACTTGCTCGCGAAGTGTGGAGATTTCTCCGATTCCCAAATTTCCCTTCGATTCCTCAGTCATATTCAACTACAACGGGCAGCGAGAACCCGGTCTACCCGGAATTCTATTGTTGTTCTTGCCAGGAGTACTTACATTCACTGCTGCTTTCAAATTGGAAATCAATTTGGTCATTGGTGATGGCACCTTACCCAGGTTCTAAATAACCTTCGGATTGGGTACAAACCCCTAGCAACTGCATTTCCCTCTCTTTGCAGATGTAGTCAATTCATCTGCACTGGTGTGATATTCTCCAGTGGCATCAATAGAAACTGGGCACCACTGTTTAACCGGAGGATGGGCTCTGACCTAATGCCCCACACGTTATGGCTGATGCAGTTATTATCTTCTCACTGGTGGCACAATGGCTACAACACGCTCAAGCTGGATACAAGCAGCTCCCTTACCTTCTCTATTAGCTTGCTTTACACAGAGCTCTCTAGTTCCCCTTCCACCTGCCCTACTTCAGTGATCCTCTGAAGTGTAAACACACCTCCAAAGTTGAAGGTTACTGCATGATAGGATACTAATTATTGTTTTAAACATCAACAGCTAAACCAGTATATCAAGTTATCAACGAATATGTCAATTTCTGCCTCTAACCGACATGACATATGTTTTTACATAGTTTCTCGTTTTAGACCAAAATGGACCGATATATTGACTCGAAGACGATATATTGAATGATATTTCGGCCTTGAAATATCATCCGGTGTCAGTAATATCGGATCTTCTTTTAATTATGCAAGAAAAAAAAAATCTTACTTGACTAATTAGGGCTTAATTAGTAATCTCAAGCCCCTTTCATTGACCTTTCTTCTATCGCGATAGACAAACTGCGATATGCGATCATTAGTAAGTGGTACTACCAACAACAACCATCAGCTATACTTGATGTATTGATTTTGTTTTTATATTTTGAAGGTTGAGCATTAATTGATATATGTTTTGATGCATTCGGGAGGATTGAAAAATGTAAAATTATTTATAGGCTTGATACAGATTATTAATATAAGTATCCTTAGAGTCCTAACTTGTTTTTAATATGTTATATATTTTATATAGGCATGACATGTATACATCTAAAAAGATATCAGATATGACATCCGATATTTAGTAAATATTGCAATATATCATCCAATATATAATATCCAATATAGTATTTTATCAACTAATAAATCATAGATATCTAACAACCTAGCCAAACATAGTATGTTTGGTGGCTCCGTAAAACAATCTAAAAGTGGAAATCAAAGGATGAGGAACCCTTGCTAAAAGTTTAATGAACATAGCAAGATGATGCTTTTGGCGGCGTACTTGATAGCCTCTCAAGCAAGCTAAGATCGTCAATCTTGAGGAATTGCTTAAAGTGGGCTATTCTCTTCTTCACTGTGTAATTTGATGACCTCTCTCTTGATTTAACAGCTCGATCTCTAGGATGTCGAACTTCGATAGCCTTGCTCTAATGATGGTGTACTTTGATAGCCTTAGGGGTCTTGATGGTGAATCAAGAAGGAGAAAAGAGCTTTGATGTGAGCTTCTCTCTCTCTTTGCCCTAGATGATTAGAGATGTCTATATAGGGCTATGGCTGCTGATTTAAGACTTTCAAATAAGGTAGAAATTCTTCGGGATAAATCCAATCCATAACATCCAAAGCAACCATGAATGAAGGGCTGAGATTAGAAGCTGAAAAGGATATAAAATAGCCATCCCGCAGCAGGGATACTGGTTTCTCAACAGGAAAAACAAAAAACTGCTTTAGGGACATTGGTGGCTCCGGCAAAACCCGAAAATGCTCTCTGAAAAATCCCGGAGATATCGCTATCAGTATCTGGTGCCCTGTGAAAATTTGGGCCCAGTTTGCTTTATTTTGAGGGCCATCTAACGATCAAACCAACCCCCAAATATTTTGGGCCCAGTTTAAATATTCTGTTGCAAGGCATTTTGACTTAATAACTTTTGTACATTGCTTGGTATTCTTGTGTGGGTTGTTTGGGCTTCAATCTTCATCATATTTAACTTTCGGTACTTGAATCAATTTCCAGATTGACTCGTTTGGCTGCAGAGCTTCATTGTGGATACAATACTTTTTTACTGCCTATATTGGGTAATAGACATATCCCACCTGACAAGTGTGACTACTGGGACCCTGCATCTTAATGCCTTGTGTGGCTCCTCTCAAATGAGCAGAACACCAAAACCTTCCAAGTTTAGCTCAAACAACCCACACAAGATGAAGATTGAAGCCCAAACGCCCAAACAACTTAATTCAGGCAGCAATCCTCCATAAATTCCTTCACCACGTTCTCTCGCTGACTGGTTTTTGGCTCAGTACCATCCGCTCACCCATTAAGGACATTACCACATGATCTTCCACAGTCAGAGGCCTTCATTAACGCTACTCCCTGTTCCATTTGCATTTCCTTTCACTCGGTACCTACCTGAGTTTGTATATCCTCTACTCTCTGTAAACTCTCCTTATTTATATATTAATATACTGGGTGACCTAGTTGCCCTTTTTGTACCTCTTCTCACTTTTTGTTTTTTCCCTAAGGACAAAAATTTGTTTAGAGAAGATTAAGCATAGACATCAAGAGCCAGAAGAGAGCAACCTAAACTATCTGTGAACGAACACCAAGAGAGGGAAGGAGAAAGGGATTTGAAAATTATACCTCCTTATGGAAATAAATATCACTCTCAAAATGGACATCCCCTAACAAGGAAATAGATGGTGTGCAAAGCATTATGAACGAATCACTTAAGCCCCAAGGTTTGATGATCTTTTAACAGATAGTATTGGTTTCCTTAACCCCCATCGTAACTTTAGATCTTTGACATAATGATAGAAACAATGTAATGATATCAGAGTCATGCAAGATTAAATCCAGCCTAAAGCATTTTAAGTGGACCAGGGAAAAATTATATCAACTTGAACAATTAAAACAGAACCACCAAAAGAATTGCACCCTGTAACTGTCAGATTATCACATTATAATTCTTAGCTTTATTGGCAGCAAAATCTAAGCGGATCCCTATCAAAAAAATCATTAATGGACGTGTTTGGGAAGCCCCAGACCTCTCACAAAGAAATGGACCTTAACGGGCTAGAATGGACAAAAAAGAGTTTACCCAATCTGGGATGAAGTTATTGATGTAAATGGACCTTAACGGGCTAGAATCAACAAAAAAGAGTCAACCCAATCTGGGATGAAGGCATTGATGTCATTGTTTTACCTTACTCTACCTTCAAGGGTTTGATACAATAGTATAGGAATAAGTATTGGTCCATATCCTACATGACCTGAAGCTCCTAATTTAAATCCACAGTTATAACACTAGACACGTAAATTGTAGTACATAAAGATCTCCATGGTTTAGCCTAACTAAATAATCTTATTGGCTTAACTGACCAGAAACAACTTTTTATCCATGTTTGATCTTGCGCCCGTTCTAAAAGCCATAACGTTAGAAGCTGCAGCAGGTTTAAATGAAGACTAAGAAAGCAAAGAATTATAAGTGAACTTTTTAGAAAGAAAATTTATCTTAAAGAAATTATCAAGCTTGTCAAAGGGTTTAGCCAGCCTGCAGTCAGAGATTCATCTATGTATATGTCTAGATAATAATGAAAGACATGCAAATATCTGCAAATTTGCAACAAATTTCAGTTCCTTTACAACTGTGAGTTAATCAAAATCCAGGTCTTGAAAAAACCATTATTTCACACACTACAACAACTACAACAACTAAGCCTTTTATCCCAAGTATTTGGGGTAGGCTACATGAACCAAAAAAAAGAATCATGCCAGATCGCTCACTTTGATAGTCCTTCTCCATTCATTTCTATCAACCATTATTTCACACACTACACATGCATTATGTTCATTTACAAATGGAAATAAATTAAATACCTCAGAAACTCTGTTCAGGGAGAGTTCAGTTAACGACCCTCCAGAAGCTTCCAGAAAAGCTGCAACCGCTTCATCACTGATGTTTCAATAGGAAAAACAAATAATTAGTATCATTTGCCTATTATAAACATACAGTAGTTCCTGTATGAATCACATAAGATTTATCAAGCATTGCTGAACCATTATTAGACCAATCTCATAAGTAAAAATCTCATCAGCTCGTAACAAGCTGCATGCATGCTCCTAGATATTCTGTTGCCCCAGTATGTCACTAAGAATAACATGCAAGTTAAGACACGTAAATTAAATAGTCTGATTAGAAAATCACAACCCATGGAACAAAATAGAAAGGACCGTAACGAGGGAAAGGGAAGAACAGATGAAGAAAAAAAGACATTGCTCAGAAAATATAAGGCTATATAACATCATAATATTATATAACCTAGCTGTTCTGATGTGTACTAGGTTGTTCTCCAGGAATAAAACCAGCATCAACATAATGAATTAAGGCCCACCTCACTCCACATAGTACATATATCTCGTCATATTATGAGTTACAACTGCCTATTAAGTTAGAAAGTCAAAAGTAATAGAATAGTTCACGAAGTACCTATTATATGAAAGTTTATTAGGCAGACCTTAGCAATAAAAAACACAATTATGTAAACTTGCTTGCTACCAGGACGATTTCTTTATGCCCATCAAGGACCTGAATCCTAATTGTGCATAGACAAAATTCTAAAAAAGAATTATGCCCAAAGAGCTTTGGAGCTCTAGCATTCTATCTTAGTTGTTGAAGTTAACAGATATGAATGGAAACATTTCCTTGAAAAAAACTTCAAAAAATAGATATGCACAGAAACACCTATACTGATTCGATATAGACAACAGAGTCAATGCATATGTGCATGGGAGCACCTGCCTGTTTGAGAGAGGATGGAGCACATTGGTTCAATGAGGATACATTATTTATTGTACAGTGAAAGACTATATCTGCATTTCTAACAATTTTCCAGAATTTATTAAAGGCTAAAATAGAAGAAACACTCATGAAGTATCGTATTTTTCTCGGAAACCACCATAAACTTTTTATATTTATATAACCCAAACCATTGAGTTTCAAGTTTCATGGAAATGCCCAAGTTAACGGAAATATTGAAGGAACAGTTTAAAAACACAGAGAATATCCACTCCCCAACATCTCCATATTACATTTTTCAAGTAGATATACTAAATTAACAAGTGAGTATGTAGAAAGGTCGGAGAGTGCGTAATTACTTTACTTTTTATATTGATCCATATCTTTCCGTTAATTCCATTTGCATCTCCTAGGGATTTCCTTAACATAAACAAGTTCATCGTAGTTTCTAGTAAAAATGCGAGAGTTTCTTCTACTTTAGCCTTCATTAAAAGAGTTACTTTTCAATTTTCAGTAGGTCGGGGTGAGGGGATGACTGAAAGAGCACATGGTAGTAAGGCTCTGTTTTATATAGTACAATCCCTGTGAGAACTTCCAAATTAAAGCACAAAAGAAGAGAGAGATTGTGTATAAACCTAAAAGTATTGCGCTGAAGGTTGAGCTTTTGGATTGATCTACAGCCACTTGCAAGGAACATTAAAGCATAATCTGTCAGTAGAAATGCGTTCCTGATATCGAGCACCAAAAGCTGGTAACAGTTTTCCCTAATAGCTCTCGCAGATGTAAGAGTCATTAATCTGCAAATAATGCAGGAATCAAAATGACACATCGTATTACCATAGCAAATTAAGCTATTGAGTTTATATGCAGCATAAAGCATCTATAGAGAATAGAAGAGAATTATACCATTTCAACAAAACAAATAAAGTGCGAACCATTTAAACAAGAATAAGAAATGAGATGAGTGACTCACTGGCAATCAGCTAAAATAAGCTCCTTCAGGTTTGGACCAAGCACGGTAACTAAACGGTAAATAAATTTGTCACAAACATTCTGTACGCGAGCTACTGACAATGCTTCCAGCAATTTTAGATTCTGTAAAGCTGAAAGAATCAGCAAAGCATCTACATTTTGGCAATCATCTAAATACAATTCTCTTAAAGAAGGCTTCAATTTGACAGCTAAATTGATGATTCCTTTGGAGGTAAGGAGGCTACACTCCCGCAGATTAACAGAACTTAATAAGGGTGCCGAAGTAATAAGTGCATCCAGCCCACCATCTGATAGATGGCATGCTCCCACAAGAGACACTGTAGTTAATGAAGGTAAACTATTTGGCAACCTGGTTAATGAAGCTCTCAGCACAGGTTCACGCATGCAGTGTCCACAAAAGTCAAGCTGCAGCACCTATTACATGAAATTCTATCAGTACATCATAAACAAGTAGTTTTTTTCAAGTGCAAAACATCTGCAATGGAAGTAAAGAAGCTAAAACTAATTTCTGGACCTATAGTATGTACATTGTAAATTTGGGCAGTACTCTATCTTTTGAGACAAATGTAGCAAATCACTAGCATATTCACCTTACCAGAATCTGGATACCACAATCAAACTTATTCTCTCCACATTCCTTTCAATTAGAGATTATTAAGCAAAAAACAAGGTCTACTAAAAGATGCTGTCTGCTAGAGATTCATTGAATGAAGGAGAGAAAAGAAAATAAAGCAGTCTTTTTAAAAAGGTAAGAACATAAAAATTGTTAGAGTTCAGAAGAAACAAAATAGTCCATTGGCATAATATACAATTTAAAGTGAAGCAGAGCTTCATCAACACAATGCTAGTTCTTTAAGCTAAATTCAACATCTGAGCAAAACTGATTATAGAGAATACACATTCAGCAACCTGATTTGTGAATTGTAATACAGATGAATGAAAGAAGCAGATGCGAAGAGGTAAACCAACTGTTTGGTTGTTGTCTGTTATTTATAGCTTTTCTCATACTATCTTAGCTTCTTTAGACTATGAGCAATTATTCCAAGCCACCGCAAAACCATCCCCACACCGCAACAAATAACTTAATAAATAACCAAATAAATGAGTAAATAAATGGAAAAGATAGGAAGAGCTAACACAACTATTCCGATATTAATAATGATAGCATTTTTACGCTACCTTACCATCTGTAGATTATGAACAAACCTTCTAAACCCAAAAAGAACACACGTACCAACTGTTGCCGCCTAATTCTAAACACTCGCTGTTGCTATTTTCCTTCGCGGACCCTCTGTTGCTAATTTCGTTTGCGGACAATAAGCTCCATGGACACCAAGCTCCATGGACACCACAATTTGAGCTCAGTTGCAGCCCTCCATTCAACTATTACCTTTACGAGCAAGCTTTGATCCTTTAGAAAAAGGTGATGTCCATGTAAACCAATGTTGAAAATAACACGTTATGAAACCTGTTATATTGCGTTACGTAACCTAACGGAACCCCAACGCTACGTAACAACTGAAAATAACTCAGTGCATCGTAACAGTACGTTTTTATGTTATTTTATGTTATATTGCATAACGTTACGTTAACTTATTATGTTGCGTTATTTACAATTTTTTTTAGTAGTTTCTATATTGTTGTTAATTATTTTTTTAGTAATTTCTATATTGTTGTTGATTATTATTTTGTTTATTAACAAATTGCTGTAAAACGTTATGTTGCGTTATTTACAATTTTTTTTAGTAGTTTCTATATTGTTGTTAATTATTTTTTTAGTAATTTCTATATTGTTGTTGATTATTATTTTGTTTATTAACAAATTGCTATAATTTTCTTGATTAGTTGTTGGCTTGTTTGATCGCTTATGGAATTACTAACTTGTTAATTTATAATTGTTCTCTTATTCGCTTATTGTAATTTCTCTCTGATTACTGAAATATCTTACTTGTTGATTGTATTGTATTTTTAACTAAACTAAAATCAACAATTACAAATATGATAAATTGAACATTACAAAATATAAATTACAACAATGATAATAACTGGAATTGAAATAAAAAAATTAAAATCTTGTTTTCTTGTTTAACTAATGACTGGAATTACAGTTGAAGGCTTAATATAATTTATGAAGATAAATGTGAAAATTATTCTAAATTTTAATATACAATTATAGATTATGTATTACAAAGTAGTTTTATATTCTTTTTTTAGATATTTTAAATTTATTTTTGAATTTATAAAAATTATTTTATATAGTTTTATATTTATTTTTAATTAAATATATAGGAAATTGCATAACCTACGTTATGCGTTACGTTATATGCGACATAACCTAACAGAGACAAAACGTTACGTTATCATTATCGCTATTTTAAACATTGATGTAAACTTAATTCTTTCTGAATGATAATATCTAGTAGAAGTTGATAATTTGTTAAGTGAAAACAATATGGCTAAGTGTAAGCAAGAATGAAGCTTACATGAATGTAGCTTGAAGTTCTTTGCCTGCTCATATTACTAACCTATACACCACTATGTAAACCATCTTCTGACACTGAAACATATACACAAAAGAGAGCCTGCATTTCCCACAAAATAGCTAACCAACCTCACATTTCACATAGCAACAGAGCCTATCTAGTAAAAGAACTTTAAAACAAGCTCGAAGAAGGTTACATTAACAAATCCTAAAGTGCACGATCCAAGTACCATTTTGGTTCCAACTTTCTAATTCATATTACCAGCTTACTCGCTACTTTATAAATAAAAAAGAAACTGCAAAAAACTTGATCACATTGGACCAAGGAATATAAGCACCCAAGCTAGCTCGTAGCTCCAACAAAATAACTAACGACATATTTTGATGAATGACATAACCTAACTGGTTAAAGAATAAAAGACATTATAATTTTTATTGTAAGCAAGCAAGGACATGCAAGGACATGCTTATATAAATGTATATTAAAGTTCAAGACCAGAGCTCCATTGTACTAACTTTATCTATACCATATTATTATATACCTTCTTTACTACCTTATAAACTAAAAGCAACAATGAACAACTCCTGTATGGGTCCTAGAAATAGAAACATCAACTAACTCGCCACTTCAACACAATAACTACCTATCTAGGTTATGAATATGAGATATTATTATTTTTATGGTATGCAAGCATGAAAATGCTTTCATGAATGTATTTAAAAGTTCACGAGTAAAGTTCCATTGTCGTCCTAACTTTCCCTATCCATATTACTAGCTATTTACTACCTTATAAACTAAAGGGGATGTAAATGAGCGCTGAAAATGTCAATCCTAGAAACGTAAACACCAAAGGCAGCTCGCAACTCCAGCACAATAACCAACTAACAACATATTTTTATGAAAACATAACCTATCTAGTTCAAGAATATAAAACAAGAACCCTTATTTGTAAACAAACTTGTGATTCTGTGATTTGTATGTAGTTCAAGTTGCTTAATGAATGACAGTCTCGTATGCAAAAGAGAGAAGGGAAAAAAAAAAAAAAGATATAAATATATAAAACATCTCAGCCTGAAAAGGGGGTGCAACGGGGCGCGTTTGCATGAATGAGATGCCAATGCAAATTATTTTGCTCATAACTCTTTTTTGGAAGAGTATGTTGGTCCATAGGCTGTAAATAACTCTCTGATTTTTCAAAATGCTTTCAATATTGGGTTAAAGCTAATTCTAGGATTATCTTAGGCGGCAAACATTTTTTTTTTTTTTTGGAGATTAAAGAAGACAAGGAAAACAAATTTGCTGATAGCATTTGCAATAAATAGATTACATGTCCTTTAAAGTAAAGAAGAAATTATATTTTCTTAAATTGCTGGTAGCATCTGATTTTCAAAACGCTTTCAGTCTTGGGTTACAACTAACTCTGGGATTATCTTAGAAGGTAAGCAAATGTGATGATATCATTTGCAATATATAAAGTACATGTCCTCTAAAGTAAAGAAGAAATTAGATTTTTTTTTTTTTTTATTACATCTACTTTTCCTTGTTCTCATTATTATTTCTCTTTTTTTTATTTTTTTTAAGGAAAAGGAACAAGCAAGAGAGTTCCAAGGCCATTCAATATACTAACAATAGGATTTCTCGCAATAAGAGGTAGGCAGTGAAAAGATATATAGCTTGCTGTTAGTACATCTTCACTTATTACCAAGGTTCAGTTTGGTTTTCGTGCATATTATTTTGAATGGTTGGCTTATTTGGTCATATGCACGAAGTCACATATGTAGAGTAAAAAACATTGAATTGTGGAAATGGAACTAATTTCAAACGTTGACATCACTATTTACATCAATGTAGAACAAGTTAAAAGAACGAAGGGAAAACCGAAGAAAATATGGATGGAGGTGATACGCAAAGATATGGAGTCTAGAGGTTTAAATAAGGAGATATTACTTGATAGAAATAAATGGAGAAGGAATATCAAAGTGATCGATCCGGCGTGATTCTTTTTGGTTCATATAGCCTACCCCAAGTACTTGGGATAAAAGGCTTTGTTGTTTGTTGTTGTTGTTGTTGTATATCCCTCTGCAATTCCATATGCAAAAAACACAATATGTAATAAATTCTTTTTTATCTATTTATTGGTAAGTTTATTTATTCCAATTAATACTGATACATTTCATACTTTACAAGAAAGACAATATGTAGACCCTCATAAATTCGAGCCCACATATTTACTCTGTCTTCAACCTCAAGAACTTAAAAAAAATGCATTAAGTTTAAAAAAATAAATATATCAATCTTCTTTGCAGAGTTGAAAAAAATGCTCAAAGAACAAGCAATATACTAAATAAGTCCTTCATTTTTAATGCGCGTGTGTGCATGTGTGTGTATATATATTAATTATATAATTTTTAAAAATTCTTAATGTGTTCTAGCATAGATAATTAGTGTTGCATGTATATTTTTTTCATTCTCATATAATTTCTCTTTTATAGAGATAATAATAGTACCTACACAATCATTTTGAACTTGCTTCACAAAAAGATGATAATGCTCGCCAATCTCGAAGAATTTGGCAGGTATATTTTGCCAGACACCTTCTTGTGAATTTTTTCTTCAACATCAAATGTTTAAAAATAACAAAAGAATTTAAAATTTATTTTTATTTTTCTTTTTTTCGAAGGTGGTGGAAGTAAGAGAGGATGATTTGGCATCTCACTTTATTATTTAACCCGGCAAGACAGTGGACTACCTGGTAGCACCTATTAGATTATGAAAACCAATTATATAAAATAGTCCAAAAATATTTTAATAACTTGAGATTCTTGTTGGTAATGAAAATTTCTAAGTAAAAAGGAATTTTCCACACAGAACGCGGAACTAACTCTATAGCTCCGCGTTTGGCTATTTTAGCCTCGCATTTGAGCAAAATGCGGAGCTAATCCATAGCTCCACGTTCTGATGAATTTAGCTCCGCGTTAACTTCGCTGTGAGAAGAATTTTAATTTGATTAAAATTGATATTTGGGCTTATTCAATACCCAAATTGAGTCCAATAAGAATCCTAAATTAATTGTGATTGAGATTTGGGCTTATCCAATACCCAAATTGAGTCCAATCAGAATTCTAAATCAAAAGATTTAAATCAATATTAGATATTTGATTAGAATCCTTGATGAATACAAAAACCTTCTTTTCCTATTCCTATGGAAATCTTTATTCCTATTCCTATGTGAACTTTCAAACTAAAGTCTATAAATACTCTCTTTGAGAAGACTTTAGAGATCATCAATCAATAATAAATCAATCAATTCATGATCATCCATCTTCATTAGATTAATCTTCACTAGATTCATTTTCAATCTTTTTTATCCTTTGACAATTCAAGTACGCGAGAGAGCCTTGAAGCCTTTGGTGATCGATCTTTTGAAGCTTTGGTAAAATTCAAGTTACGCGTGAGAGTCTTGAACACATCAAGATCAGAGCAGAGAAGATCAAGAGTCGACCGTCATTTTCGTCAAGTAAGAAGATCATCGACGTCAGATCGTCCAAAGGAGCTATTTAGTAGATCCCATCGCTGCGAGAACCCACTATATTTTGTAAAAGAGAGCGATAATTATAAATCCTCTCGTTTGTTTTTTTCTTGTTCACTTTTGTTGTAATCTAAGTTGTATTCAATGGAAGGAGGCAAAAAGTTTGCTACGAACAAACTGGCGACCACAGTGGGAGAAGTCTATTTCACCAAAGAAAATATCGTGGAGCAATCTGACGTCGAGAGGATTGGATCCGACGTGAACATGCTAGTCATAGAGATCGACCAGCAGAAATACTAGGAGTATCTCTCCTCTGAGTCAGGTAACCTGACCGAAACGCGACGCTATCGTCGCGTGCGCTCCAATACCCGTGAATCGGGTAATCGGGAATCCACCGTTAATCGGGGACCCGTGGAGACAGCGGCTATAGAACCGTCGTTTAGGCAAGAAACCCTAACCGCGGATGGCCTCTCTATTGCCGAAGAAGGCTCGGGAACTGGATTGACCAGAACCCAACTCCGAAACATAAATCAGAGAGTTAGGCGAAAGGACCTCAAAACCCGCGTTAAACGAAAGGCTAATTTCACAGCAGAACGCGAGGTTACAGTCCCTCGCAAACTGGCTTGCGTCAACCGCAAGACCAGTCAATATCGCGACAAACGCGAACCTGCAACTTGCGTTAATCGCAAGGACAAGCCAGTGTATGATTTTCCACGCGAGGCTATGCTATCGGGACTTGGAACCAGAGAAGCTCGCGTTAATCGTGAGGCTAAAATATTGACAGAGCCAGCGTGTGAAGATTCTCCATGCGAGGCTAAAACTGAGCCCAGCGATAAACGTGAACCCTGTAAGACTTGCATTAATCACAAGATTTCTGATACTTGCGTTAATCGCGAGGATAAATTCCCTTAGAGCCAGCGTGTGAAAATTCTCCACGCGAGGCTAATACTGAACTTAGCGAGAGACGCGAAGCCAGTAAGACTTGCGTTAATTGCAGAACTCCTTATTTTCGCGTAAATCGCGAAGATGATTGGCAAACTTGCGTTAATCGCAAAAATCACGCTAAACGCAGAGTTATGACTTGCGTCAATCGCAAAAATAAGCCAGCGTGCAAAAATTTCCTTCCACGCGAGGCTAATATTCCAGAAGATAAACTTTTGCAAAAACGTCAAGCCAGTGTAAAATGCGAGGCTGGCGTATCAAAACGCGAAGCTAAGTTTCAACCCCGCGTTATCAAACACGAAGCTAATTTTCAGCTCCGCGTATCAAAACGCGAAGGTACTTCTCAGCTCCGCGTCTCAAAACGCAAAGTTATCTCTCAGCTCCGCGTAAATCAACCTGAATACAAAATCAGGGTTGATAATCGCACTATTAGACCAGAACTTGATAATAATGATTCCAAGGAACTTCAGTGGGCCCCTGGACCCTCTCAACAATTGAGTGGGCCCTATGACTCCATTCCATATTTAAAGCCACTAACCTCAGAGAATACTTAACGAAAAAAAGAAGCATAAACCAAGTACAGTCGGATCCTACTTGTCATTGCGAGTAGCTTATGACAGCAGTATCTGCTGTAATAAATAGTTGTTGTTGCATCAAGGACAGAGTATCAGTGTTCGACAGATTTACTGAGTCGGACAAAAACCCAGCCAAAAAGACGAGACTACTCCCCGAGAAAAAGAATGGAGAATCGTAACTTCCAACATGGTCGGAAAGGGGAAAAAAATCATAGAAAGGAATGATGATTCAGAATCAAATGACGAAAAAACTCATCATTTTACCCGGCTTAAGTAAGGCACTGTCCCAGCTCGAAATTATAAGAAATTTGTAAAAGGATCTTATGACGATGACAGCGACAATTCGGCCATAACTTCTCCTCATTCTTCGGCGTCATCTAGATTACAGAAAACGACCTCATATATAGCGGATAAATCTGACGATATCAATCAGAGATTAGAAGTCCAAGAACAAATGATCCAAGAACAGCAAAAGACGATCGAGGATCTTAAAATGATGCTCTTGACGGTGGTCGAAAAAACTCAAAAAATTATCGAAGATAAAGCCAGGAAAGAAAAAGAAATTTCGTTCAACAAAATGAATGAAGAAGATAAAGAAGAAAAGCCTCATTCAACACATGAGGATGAGAATAAATATTCTTTTCATGACCCTCATGAAGAAAAAATTGAGAAGTTACGAAGCCAACTAGAGACATTGATGCACAAGGAGTTGAAAGAGTCAGGGGTCTCGAGACTATACCCGCCGAAAAATACAAACCGCTCAAATTGGAGTCATATGACCGGAAAGGATCACCCAGTCAGCATATCTACTACTTCTTATCTCAAGCAGGGCATTTGATGGGCAATGACCCAGTGATGACCAAGGTATTTGTAAGTACCTTGCGATGGCCTACCTTCACATGGTTTATGCAGTTGCCCCCAGGTACTATCAATACCTGGTTTGACGTTGAGAAATAATTTCTCGCACGTTTCTTTGAGGATGATACCGAAATATCGGTTCATTCCCTCCTTGCAACAAAACAAGGAGAACAAGAAACGGTAAAAAACTTTATAGAAAGGTTCCGGGAGAAGTCCCTGCATTGCAAATACGGAATGGTCCAGAAAACTCTGGTAGAAACATGCCGGCATAATCTCAAGACTAATGTGCTCTTGAAAATGGGAGCCGTAAAATTCAAGACTTGGAAGGATTTGCTCAAATAAGGAGAGCAAGCCGAAAACTTGATCCGCCGAGTCGAAAAATCTCGTGGAGCCAGGAATCTTGGAAACAATAGACCACACACATAGAACAACAACAAGAACAAGGGAAAAGCGGCAATGACATCAGATGCCGCTCCACAAAAAACAAATCCTCTAAAATCAAAGCCCCAAAATCAAAAGGGCACGAGACAGAATAGGCCCCAATAAGAAAGAACATATACTTTTAAGGCGGAACAGACGCCTACACTCTTCCATTTGCTCCTTAGGAAGGGAATGCTGAAACTTTTAGAAAATGGAAAACCGAAAGATGCTGGTAAAACCAACGACCCTAACTATTGCATGTACCATCGAAACGTCGGACACCCAACTAAGAATTGCTATCCTCTTAAGAACCAAATTCAAGTATTGGTAGAAGTCGGTATCCTCCAACTTAAAGAAGAACAGAAGAAAGTTTCTGCAAATATGGCAACTTTGGTGGTAGGAACCAATGAGTTTCCAGTCAAAGCGACCCCTGTACCAGTAGAAAAGCTGATATCAATACCAAGCACGGGCAGTCCGCACAAGCAAGCTGGCCCCTTGAGTACGTTCTGAACCACAGCTACGATCAAGTCGTCCTCATTGGTTAGCAGCCGGATTGGACTGGGGGTGTCAAAAACATTGACGATGATAAATATCATATTGCTTTCGCTACTTTCACTAGCCATTAGAATGGGTAATTGAGTACTATAAATAAAAAATTTTGTTGCCCAATACTGTTGAAGCGGTGGGAAGGAGATCAAATTCCTCGCCAACCCTATCATACTGGGGGTAAAAGTATGAATTAATTACCCAATACTGATTAAAGGCAAAGGGAGAGAAAATCAATTTCTCAACAACTTATTATGCTGAGGGGAATAGCATGAGTAGCCCAACGCAAATGGCGATTGGTAAAGACACCAAATCCGTTTATAGCTGAAGATTTGCTAAAATCCCATAAACTCTATCATGTTAAGTTCCTACCTCTGACAGTGAGATGTAGTTCAAGTTACGCGAGAGAGCCTTGAATCGTCTCCACTAAATTATCAGGTACGTGCAATTAGGCGCCGCTGCCAAAAATTGATGATCCTGAGCCGATCATTTTGGCGTGTGCAATTAAGCGTCTCCGCCAAATGTCAGACATGTGCGATTAGGCACCTCTGCCGAATTTCTTGATTTTAACCTGATCACCAAATTGAAAATCCAAAGTATTTCAAAATTTGCAAATTTCTAAACCATTTTTGAAAACTTTGGAGAGAGTTCTGTTGGTAGTGAAAATTTCTAAGTAAAAAGGAATTTTCCACACAGAATGCGGAGCTAACTCTGTAGCTCCGCATTTGGCTATTTTAGCCTCACGTTTGAGCAAAATGCAGAGCTAATCCATAGCTCCGCGTTCTAATGAATTTAGCTCCGCGTTAACTCCGCTGTGAGAAGAATTCTAATTTGATTGAGATTGAGATTTGGGCTTATTCAATACCCAAATTGAGTCCAATCAGAATCCTAAATTAATTGTGATTGAGATTTGGGCTTATCCAATACCCAAATTGAGTCCAATCAGAATTTCAAATCAAGAGATTTAAATCAATATTAAATATTTGATTAGAATCCTTGATGAATACAAAAACTTTTTTTCCTATTCCTATTGAAATCTTTATTTCTACTCTTATGGGAACTTTCAAACTAAATTCTATAAATACCCTCTTTGAGGAGACTTTAGAGATCATCAATCAATAATAGATCAATCAATTCATGATCATCCATCTTCATTAGATTAATCTTCAATAGATTCATTTTCAATCTTTTTTATCCTTTGACAATTCAAGTACGCGAGAGAGCCTTGAAGACTTTGGTGATCGATCTTTTGAAGCTTTGGTGAAATTCAAGTTACGCGTGAGAGTCTTGAACACATCAAGATCAGAGCAGAGAAGATCAAGAGTCGGCCGTCATCTTCGTCAAGTTAGAAGATCATCAATGTCAGATCATCCAAAAGAGCTATTTAGTAGTTCCCATCGCTGCGAGAACCCACTATATTTGTAAAAGAGAGCGATAATTATAAATCCTCTCGTTTGTGCTTTTCTTGTTCACTTTCGTTGTAATCTAAGTTGTATTCAATGGAAGGAGGCAAAAAGTTTGCTACGAACAATTCTAAAAAGAAAAAATAAACTAATAATATTTTTTCCTTCCAAATCCATTACAGATGAAAAACTAATAAGTTCTAATATTCCTATCAAAAAAGGGAAAAGCAAGAAATTAGAGCTATAGAAATGAATTGCTCTATAATAATAACTTTTTACTTTCCCATAATTAAAGATAAATTAATTTTGCAAACTGATGCAAGTGATACTTATTTGGAAAAAGTTAAGTGGCTATCACCTACAAAGAATCAATTGCAACAGTTCGTGAGATCTTCAATCCATGCAAACCTCCATGAACAAGTTCAAGAAGAATACTTTTCTTTTCTGCAAATTCAGACAAGACCTTTGAACACGAAAAATATAATTTTGATGAGGACCATTACAACAATTTTATTGATTATAACAAAGTACTATGAGCTTCTTTTGAAGAGCTGTAGAAGTATGTACTCATATTCAAGAAATGCTACTTGTGGAACTCGCATCGGTTGTGGTAACCAACATGTAACAATTGCATAATAATGGTTTTTCCAATACTATCTTCAAATTTGATACAAAGGTCTTCTGCATACATTCTATTAAAGTAGATGAAGAAATTATAAATATTTTTCTTGTGATCTTCAAATTGTTAAGTGATAATTTCTAGCCTTATTGCGCTAGTAGAAGCTCCACTATTTAGAGACAATATCAGACTATTGATTGATATTCCTCAAAATTAATCTTAAAAGGTATAAAGAGATAGTTATGCATCACTTACTATAAAATAAATTGCAATTCTTTTTCCATATTGAGAAAAGTATTTTTCAGAATCACATCTTGGTCAAATAGGTAAAGAGTTATGTATTTTACCAAGTAGATCTGTATTAAATTTGCTCATTTATGTTTGCTTAGAAGATCATTTTTTCCTCATTTTTTAGTGATTGAATTGATAATAAAGAAATTACGGTCAAGATATTTCAAATATTCTTGATTCAACATTATGTAATATTAGTCTTCCATCGGAAACAATAAATGCTTTTTTTGGAATTTTTGTGCATACTTCTTATTTCATTATCTATTGTATATAAACTATCTAATTTTGGGGAATGCTAAAATGTTCAATATGATTACCTATTTACTCTCTTTTCAAATCTTGTCAATAAAATATTTTCTTGGGTATTTAATAGAATTGATTCTCATATACTAATAGGTGCTACCCAGATAATCTACCATCTTGTCTGGCTTAATAACAAAGAGAGGCAATTGTACCAACCTTTCCCATCCACCAACTCCCAAAAATAGATTTTACAACGAAAGTTTAAAATTCTTCCGCTATTCCTAGACTTTCAATGTTAAAGATAAAGATTTTGCTAGCAAGCTACTAGCAAAGCCTCTGACATTAGCAAGCATTATCACCCTCCACCAAACAAACTTGGACGATTCTGTAGGTACTATTATTATCTCTAGACAAGAGGGTTTATTATAAAAGGGCAGAATAAATTAAGGGAATTTCCTAAAATTTATATGCATTAGGAAAAAAAATTTAAAAGCTTCCATAGTATATTGGTTATTATGTAGATTTCTATTTCCAATTTTACAAATAAATATATATTTATTTTTTTGTGAAGTTATTACATCTCATTGTTTATATCTTGCAAGCTTAAGCTGAAGAGTAAAAATGTGAACTTAAGCTTATGAGGATCTGCTTATTATCTTTCCTTATAAAGGATGGAAAATGTTTCAATGTAATTGATATAAAACAAATATATAGCTAATGAATAAACAGACTTTTAATAAATATTGTCTATGTGGTTCATGGAACTATAAAATGGTAGAATGATATAAATAATGATCTCCTTTGAAATAAATTTCATTCTCATAGTCCTATGTTTCCTTTAGTCTTCATAAGCGACTTCAAACACCTATCCAAATAAGCCAATTGCCCTAAAGAGTATGGACCGAACTCGAGTTTGAAGCCTTCCTTAACAAGGTGTTAAAGACGAGTTATATTTGTTTTCACCGTATAATCTCATGCTTTAACTTCAACTGTTAGAATGCAGTTAGTAGCTTTGCAACTTCCATGGCTATTCCCTTTCCCAAAAAAGAGAGAAGAATATGATAAACAATGATAAAGACATAAAAAGAGGGTATAATCAAAATCAAGAAAATATAATTTCCGCTTTCTCTTGACAACATATGCTGTTAATATTGTAAAAGATATCAACAAATTTGCTTGTCTGCTAAGAAAATATAATCCTGAAGTTCTTTGTAACTTAACACCAAAAAGAATTTATGAAATTTGTTTCCTAAGAATTTATAGCATTGCTTTAGATAAAGAGGCAACAATATCAAAATATTGGAGGCGAAATAGATGGAGATTCCACTTGGAGAGGCAACGCACAGTAAGGATTAGGGAGGATCTGGAAGCCCTTAGACCAACACTAATAACACTCCGGATCAAGGGCGGGAAGACATCAAGATCTAACGATGGGAAATTAACAGGAAGTTCGACGTATAGACAATTTATTCAAGGGGGACTCAAGATGCCTTATGCAGATTAAATCTGGAGTGGAAAATGTCCACTAAAGGTACGAATTTTATGTAGTCATAAGAAAAAGATGCAACTTTGACTTAGCCCAATCTGCAGCAGTAAGGATGGAAAGGGCCAAGCATATGTAGACTCCGTAAATCGACAGGCAAGGATATATCGTATCTATTTTCAAGCTATGACTTCTCTCGTGCAATATGGGCAACCTGTGCTAATCACTTTTGGTTTAATTTTGACATATTAAACAATGACAATATATGGCAGAGACCCAGATACACATTGCTTGCTCGAGTCTTCATCCCCGACTACTCTTGATAGCTTTCATATGTTGGAACATTTGGCCAAAAAGGAATAACCGGATTTTCATTAACATTACACACAAACTTTTGAGGCATGCTTGGGTTAAATTTATTTTGACGTCATACTTTGGACATGTTATATTTCCGAGGACGAAGGAGTTGCAGTCTCAGGAGACTCACGGGGGAGGACACAATCAGGATTGCCAAGAGCCACACACACTCATAGCTCATCCAGAGATAGGGAGGGCACTTCCTCGTGCCGAGTTGCATCAAGACGAGTGAAGTTAGTGTAAGGGTGTCGAGTTAGCTCATAGAGTTTACTGCCTCATGTTATCTATGTGTGGGCTTCAATGTGTCTTTTTTATTTTATTCACCTACTTTTAGCTTTTGTGGTCCATATGTTTGAAGCCATGCTTATGTAATGGGTTCTTGTATTAACCAATCACTTGGAACCTTATGATTGTAGTACTTTGTTTTGTTAAAACTTTTCATTAATGGAATGTCGAGTCTTGCTCGTTGTTCTTGCTAAAAAAACTCACACCAACAAGAAATGCACAAAGAATAAGTCATAGTTATTTACAACCAATGAACATGCATACTCTTCCAAGGAAAATGAAGCAAAAAAATTGCATTCATGTAAATGTGCTTGGATTGTGCCAACACACGCACGCAGGCATGCACGCACGCATGCAGGCACGTACGCACGCACAGATGTGCATACATACATACACACATATATATTTAGTATTTTTTTTCTTTTTTTTTTCTTCCCTCTTTTCCATACGAGACAGACTTTCGTTAAGCAATTGGAATTACTTATAAATCATAAAGAATCACAAGTTTATTTACAAATATAAGATGTTATTATTTTATGGTAAGCAAGCATGAAAATGCTTTATATGAATGTATTTTAAAGTTCAAGACAAAAGTTCCATCGCTGTTCAAACTTCCCCTATCCATATTACTAGCTACCATATAAACTAAAAGCTATATTAACAAACCCCCGAGAACATCGGTCCTACAGACATAAACATAAAAGATAGCTTGCAAATCCAATAAATAGAAGTAACAGGTTTTACCTTGAGCTGCTCACAATTCAATCTACTAAATACCTCCACAAAATCCCCCTGTTCTATCAAAGAAAGATCCATCACCCGCACTCTTTCTGGTGACCCGGCCAAGTAAGACACAAGCAGACGCTTGCTTAACTTCCGCTTCCTACACCAGCCAGAAACCAGCACGTCCTTCATTGTATCCGTCAACCCTTCCAATGACTCCACCTCCTCCGGATTATCCACAAGAACTCTCAAACACAGATCCTTCAGCAAAGGTACACGGATCGCCCGCTGCCAGTCTGCCTCATTCCTCATAGACACCCAATGCACCTCCCCACCTCTCCTCCTGACAACTTCAAACGCCTCCAAGAAAACTTCAATATCCTCCCCCGCCGTTCTCCACTGCGGATTAAGTTCCAGCAACCTTCGGGGTTCAATCATCTTCCCATTCTGATCCCAACACACACGTCTCAATCGTCTTCTCTTTCCATCTTCATCAGTGTACTCAATTTTCTTTGTAGACCAAGGGTCATAAGCTAAAAGTTTGGCCGCTGTACTATTCCTTGATCCAAAACGATATTCAACGAAATGAACGCTGCCATTTTCGTTGTACTCAATTCCCAAACTCGGAGGACCATCAGGAAAGTTGTAAACTTTTTTCACCGAATTCTCAGTATCGGGCAAATCTACGGCTTGGGTTTCTCTAGGATCGGGGGAGGAGTCGACTGTACGGGAATTGGGACTGGTATCGGGATTAGGATTGAGATTGTGATTAGCATTGGTATCGCGATTGGGGTTGGGATTGGGATTGGGATTGGTATTGGTATCGGGATTGGAGTTGGGATTGAGATTGAGATTGGGATTGGGATTGGGATCGATATCTTCGAGAGGAACGTTGAGATCGAAAGGGAGCGAGGTTTTTTGGCCATTGGGGTTCATCTTTTACTTGGATTTTTTTTTTTTTTTTTTTTTTTCTTTCTTTTCTTATTTGATGATTGGGAGCCCCAAATGGAAGCGAGATAGGTGTTTTTATTGAGGAGAGAGTTGAATTGAAACCCTAACCCTAGGGCCATGGATGGAAAGCAAAATGGAGATGAATGAACAAGTAGAGAGCAGAACCGGAAGGTGACACAGCAAAATACTGCCAAGAGCGATGAAGGAGGCGAGTCCTTTGAATCTTTATAAATGGCAAGGAACCTAAAGGGCCTGGCTGTGTGGGTCCCATTTTTTTTTTTTTTTTTTTTTCCTTGTTTCGTAAATTTTTAAATAAAAATGTTGTGGGTCTTTTCTTCGGATGTGGGTCCAGTAGGATCCCAAATCTCGGACATTTTTGGTTTAGTTTTGGAGTTCACAAATTTTTTTTTTTTTAACGAAAAAAAAAGTTAATAAGTTGGGTTTTTCGAGATTAATAGCCATTGGTTTTATTATAGACATTCACACTTAGCATATCTCAATGAGGTTTGAGCGAACATTGGAAAACAAGCACCGGATAAAAAAAAAGGATTAAGTATAAACAATACTTAGTTATTTTGTATATCATCTGATCAGTTGTTTTCCTATTAAATTTCAGTGTTATGTTGGAAGTAGTCAACCATTGTTCATTAATAAAATTGACGTCTTCATGACATACAGCTTGCTCGTTCTCAATTCAGTCAACGATTGATTGTCTCTAATAACACCATTTTTCTATGATTTATAAGAGTTTCGTCAAAGTTTGACTGTGTCTGTCTTCTCAAAAAAATTTTAAAACACAAAAACATATTAAAAATTATATCGAAATATCAAAATTTGTGTTACCTAAATTTCGGTTGACTATGCCCACTTAACAATCTCTATTTTCTTAATATTTTTTTCGTAAAACAATTTTTAGATTTAGAGCTTAAGAAAAATGAAAATGAGTTTTAAGGTGAGAGACTTGAGAAAAGAGGGATTTTAGAGAGTGCAATTAGTACGAAAGGGTTCAAGGAATCAAGTACCAAATATCTGAAGAGACACCCTTTCTAAAAGTACATGCTTCTGTTTTTAAAACTTGAGATTGTCTAAGGACACACCCCTTTTTTCCAATAATATCCTCTTCTTCTAAAAACAAACTCATTCCTCTTCTTCTAAAAACAAACTCATTCCTCCACATCCGACAACACTGGCCAGTCACCGCCTTCCCCACGCCACCAAAACCCGGCCCCATTATAATGTCTCTTCCCTCTCCGATTCCTCCTTTTGCCTCCTTTACCCTCCACCAAGCCCCTCCACATCCAGTATCCCCTTTTGATGCCTTCCCCCCCCTCCACTGAACCTCCACTCTTTGAATTTTCCCTCCCACCATCTTCCCCCTCCAGCAAATACCCCTCTCCAATTCTCCCTTCTGACGCCTTTTTTCTCTACTTAACTGTCCTTTGATCCCTCCCGCCACCCTGGAAATCCCCCTCCCTTCGCCACCCATATGAAATCCTAACATATCCTCTTAGTGTTGGATTTGTATCTCGCATCTATTGAGTATTCATATATGATCAAGAATCATAAAAAGTCTCAGTTGAATTTAGATTATAAGACCAGAGTTCAAATTGTATTGGAACACTAATTAGATGATAATAGTGCTACTCTAATAGGATTATAATAGGAGCACTATTTATATCTCTTTTATGTGATATGAAAGAAAAGAGCAATTGCTGAGAGATATACTTCTGTTATTATGAGATATGCGAAAAGTAGAGAGATATTTATATCTCTTCTTGTAATATATTTTTCTCATAGTAGATATTTCTCTCGTTACTGCCGTGAACGTACGTCGAATTTGGTCGGTCAAAAAACATTAATTTTTGTGTTCTTCTTGTGCTGTATTGTTTCCTTCATCTCTACGATCTCGATGGGGATTCGATTCCCAACAAATGGTATCAGAGTTATGGTTATGGATTCAGAGTCGAGTTCATGAAATGAAAATGAAACAATATCAAGTCGGCAAAGGTGATCGGCGGAAGCATCAAAATCAACATTAACAATAGAATAAACAAAGAAGAAAAAAAAAAAAAAAAGAGGTGGTAAGTTGTCGTCCCGATGAACAGAGCCGATGGCAGCCAGCCATAGGGTGCCCGACCAGCAAGCACCTAGCCGGAGAGCAGGCTGCCGTGCAGCAGCCGAGTTGGCGCGTAGCACACGCTGGCCCGCATCTGAATCCATCTCAACCACTCTTTTTGGTGTTTACTATTCTGAACCAACAACAAATCAAACAATCATGTAAACATATGATTCAATGGTGTTGTATGTTTGGGCTAACACCAGATCCCCAAATCTAAAGAAATCTCTTTCTTTCAATCGATTCCAAAGCCAAATCTGCGTAGCCTCCAGGCAGTCCCATCGCTGTTCATCGCCCCGCCGCTGGCCAACGGTGGATTGCCGTGCACTCCCCCCAGGGGGTTCTGCCTGGGTGCGCCACCCGCGCGTCGCCTGGGCACGGCGCCAGCGCACGGGCTATATGGTTGATCGAAGTATGGATCGAGGAATTGGTGCCCGATTAAGGTGATTAAGAAGTCGAATCAAATGTTTTTCAACATTCTGGATATAGTGGTGGATGCAAATTGGGCAAAATCCATTATTTGAAATAGATTTTGTACAGACCAGTAGTGATCGATGGTGATCAAGGGGTCAATATTGACCGAGATGATCGATGCTCGATGGTTGGTTGATTGAACGATGATGAGGTACAACGTAATGCTTCATGGTGATGGATACAGTTATTTTGTGATATGATGAAACATGTGGTAATGTACAATCATCTATCTCTAGAGATGGTCATAGTTTTTGGATCAAGGTGGAGTATGGGGTATCGATCACTTTTAGGTGGTGCACAATATGATAAGTGATTGTAAGTACTCAAGTGATCCAGGTGTTTTGACCAAAGTGAACACGGTATAGTGATTATGAGCGCTTTGTGAAGAGCGTGGTGTAGTAATCATGAGTGTTCAAGAGAGTACAGTTTAGTGATCACGAGTGTTCGGAGGAGAGTATGATTTAATGATCATAAGTACTCAAGTTGGAGTCAGTGATGATTATAAAAGTTGTTCCGAGTCGGTAGAGCATGGTGATCGTGCGATGGATGTCTGTGAAGTGAATGGAAAGAACAACGGAGTTTCTCCAAGATGCATGGCTCATCAGATACGAACTAAGGTGAAAATTGTTAGATTTGTGTCTTACATCCGTTAATTATACATATGTGATTAAAGATAATAAGGAGTTCCAGTTGGACTTAGATTAGAAAACCAGAGTTCTAACTGGATTGGAATACCAATTAGATGGTAATATATCTCTTGTATATAGTACGAGAGAGGTGAGCAATTGATGAGAGAGATGTTTCTATTATTATGAGAGATGTGAGAGGTAGAAAGATATTTGGATCTCTTCTTGTAACATATTTTTTTCTCATAGTAAATATTTATCTCGTTATTCCCGTGGACGTAGGTCGAATATGGTCGGCCGAACCACGTTAATTCTTGTATTCTTCTTGTGTTGTATTGTTTTTTTGTCTCTACGATCTTGATGGGGATTCGATTCCCAACACTTAGAACTAAGATGAAAAACAGAATATACTTGTCTAAAAATTAATTGTAAACTTGTAACTAAAAGCGAGGTGTGTAAACTTCAGTGAGGCGTGTTCTTAGATGTTTGTGGTGTGTCTTTAGATTTCCCTAGCAACTCCCGAGTTTCTCAACCTTTGTGGGTGGCAACTGGAAGTGGGCTGGGTTTTCATACCTGTCCAATTTATTTGGGTTTAAGCCGGCCCATCTATTTTATTTATATACTTGGATTAAATCATACAGTTGCGCTCATGTACAAAATAAATAGATTGCACATAATCGATCCCATCTAATCAAACTCATCCTATTATTTCAAATTAATCAGATTATAAGCTCCTTAAGGCCCAAACTAAACCGATTAAGAATCATGCCGAATAATATAGCCCAAGTCCTATTAACAACACAGAAGTAAGGATGGTAATGAATGACATTCATGATCAAATTTTGGTCCGTCTTATACAAAATTTTGAATTAAAAATAAAATTTTTATTTTTCTAATTTAAAATTTAGTACAAAAAGAACTAATCATAGACACATTCATGAGCATCCCTACGCAGAAGTATGATCCTAGGTGAAGACTTTCCAATTTCCAATTCTAGGAAGATAATAAAATACACCGAGTTCTTGCACAAATGAAAGTGGAACAACCATATAAAATTCATATCTATCTTTTGTCCTTCTCAAGCTGTTGTGTTTCGTTTTATATGTGATTACATTTATATTGGTTATATGATGTCTAAAAAACTATATTGTAAGTTAATATAAAGAAGAGTAGGTAAAATATGTGAATAGCACATGAAAAGTCCCGAGTTATTTGTAATTTGCATTGTCATGAAAATATTTAAGTATACCTTAACGTTAGCAAATAAAGTAATCCCACAAGCCAATAGCTTAATTACAATGTCATTAATATCAAATAAGAAGTATCAGTATAGTCACTGAAGGATGAGTCATTAGATGGAGAAAAAATGAAAAAACAAAAAACAAAACCCTCCTAGTTTTTCCATTTAGTTTTTCCATTCAATGACATACACCCCACAACCAATGAGCCTTAACTCAAGTGGCATTACCCCTCTCCAATTTATTAAAAATCCGCAATTAAGTATGTGTCCAGTAGAATTTGAATATAGGCTAAAATATAAGAAATCTCTATAAACTATCGTGTTTTTTCTAAAAACCATCATGAATTATTTTATATTATGTAAAGTCCAGTAAGGTTTCAAATTTCATAGGAACCCCTAAAAGGGTGTTAGTAGAATGATTAATGATCAATTTAAAAATACAGTAAATAATACTTTCAACCTTTCTAAATACCGAATTTTGATTTAGTATATTATACTTAAAAAATATATATCCGAAATTCTTGAAAAGTAGATATTTAATGCACTTTTAAATCAATTATTAATCTTTCAATTACACTATTTGCAAATTTACATGAAATTTGAAACACCGTGTGGGTTTACATAATATAAAAAAAGTTTACGAGAGTTTCTGAAAAAATTCTGATATTTCATTATATATTTTAGATCTGAACCTACGTTGCTCTATACCATATTAAAGTTTCTCTCAATATACCAAAATTATAGTAATAATTGAGAAAAATTATTTTGTATTCCAGTATTTTCTCTCCCGCAAGTAGTATATAACAACTTCAACTTCCCCAACCTCAAGTATTTAGAATATTGGGCAGTTATACTGTTTGATTTCTTCTAGCTATCTCCAACAAAAAGAACGAATTTAAAAAAAAAAAAAACAAAAACAAAAACAAAAGCAAACAAACAAACAAAAGTACTTCTTAATTAATTAACTTGTATTAAACAGCTGACCCACACAACGAGGAGGAAGATAACAAGAACAGGACTGAACAAGCTTTCCAAGTCCAAATATCGATCAGACAGCAAACAACTCTGTGACATTAGCTATTAAAAGACGCCTTACACTTCAACACAAACCCAAGAACACAGAGAAGCGCAACGATTCCGAACGAAGAACCTCCGACGCGATGGATCCAGTACGGGTCGAACCGCATGAACCTCCGATCCACGAAGCACGTAGCGCTGATGGCCCCGATTAGGAATAGCATGAGCAGCAGCGGTAGCAGGGCGGAGAAGCCGAAACCGTCTTCGTCTTCGTCGTCCTCGGACGCAAACAGCCGTCTCCGGTCGATGTACAGCGGAGATATCACGGCAATGAGGCCTAAGGTGATGGCGGCGAGCTTCTCGGTGGCGGAAGGACCTCTCATTTCTTTTTGCACTTTGGTTGCTCTTCTCCTTGAGCGGAAGACTATATATGAAGTTTATTTATGTTACTGGACAAGGAAGTCCTAGATACGCACGTTACTTTTATGGGTGCGCTTAGAAAATATGCATATAAGCCCTGCTCTTATTGTAGCTTTGCATACCCAGTCCAAAATTAGCTGGAACCTCTCACAACTGATGCATCCTTATTGCCAACTAATTTAGCTTTTACGGAGTATTTGGTTGCTTGTGTGAGTACTTAAAGTGGTTACAATTGCATTTTCTTTTGTTTTAAGTAGTGTTTTTTCCTACTTGGTTCTAATTGAAGTTGCAAAAGTTTACAATTGTAATTTACACTACTCGCACACTTGTAGCAGTTAGGGATAAGAATTGACGGGTGCAAGCGTCAATTCTTAGCTCATCCTATTCAAAGTTTTGAATTAGAATAAAGAAATTTTTATTTTTAATTCAAAATTGTGAAAAGGGTAGGCTAAAAGTTGATTCTTAAACCCACTCATTCCCATCATTAACGGTAATTATAGTTGCAAAGTAAAATTGTATTACTGATAAATGAAATATTCTCAGACCTACTTAAAATTAAAAAAATTAATAATTGAAATTTTTAAATTTTTTACAATCCTAGTTGCCACTTGTAATTCTCAAGCCAATTACAGTGATACAAGTTACAATAACTTTTATTTCTGCAACTTTAATTATAATAATACAAATTGAAACTTGCAACATCACTTACTTTAACTAAACAATCCCTTAGTGACTGCATTTCTGTATGTTTAGGCTCTACAAAGGGAGTTGTTTTTAACTAGGGTTGTAGTTTCTTAACTTAGGACCTTTTGCACTTTGCTCAATGTTTTAATCATTAAATCATATTATAGTGGTTCAATATGAGTTGCGATGATAAAAGAGTAATTTTTTTTCATTTATCATGTAACCTAGCCAGTTCTGATAAGACACAATTTCTATTAGGACTACTGTTGCATCTAGAAAGAGTTGAAGACAGGGATGGTAGTGAACACGTCCGTGGATCAATTTTTGATTCTTTCTATACAAATTTTTGAATTAGAAATGAAAATTTCTTTTTTTTAATTCAATATTTTATATAGAAAGAATCAAAAATTGGTTCGTAAATATGTCTATTATCATCCCTAGTTGGAGGGAAGATATGATAATATGATAAGTCAGTCTACCTAAGATATATGTATATTATGAACAATTTTTATTTTTCCTTTTGAAGGGAAGTTACTAAAAAACTTAGATTAGCCAATTTTCCAGACAATTTCGGTGGGAATTGAACATAAGATCATTCTCAGTTGGAGATATGAGATGGAACCCATAGTGTACGTGTATATATCTTCTCTCATATATACTGTTTGTTTCTTTTGCTAGAATTTAAAAAAAAAAAAAACATACATATATGTGTGCAAAAAAAACCCTTAGAGTTTGAGGATTTGCACATGGAAAAATAAAGTGAAAAGCAATTCATGCGGGAAATTCTAAATGCGCACCACATTTGACTTAGTGAGCACCATTGTCCCCTATGTTGTAAATCACTACACAATAGGATGTGGTGCTCACTAAGTGATGTGGTGCGCATTTAGAATTTCCCATTTCATGCAAATTCAAAAACCTTTCACGAAAAGGCTGAACCGCACCTTTGACTTAAATTTGCACATGAGGGGTAATGAAGTAATTATGCTTGCAAAGAGAAGAATATGTTCCAGTTTATATGTTAGGTGAGGTGGGAGGAGAATAACATGCAGATAAGATCTTTTTCTTTTCTTTTTTTTTTCCTTCTTCTTTGATTGATGGAATCTGATACTTAAACGTGTGGAGTGTTAATAAAGTCCTAGAAATTTCTTTTGCTAATTTGGCTAATATCCTATCAAAATAAGCTAGCATTTGTGTTGAAAAATTCTAGATCTTTGCAGAAGTAGTAGATGAATACAGTTTTATCTCATGATATTATCTTCTGGACATGTCTCTTGTCAGACGAAAAAGTGTCTACAGCTATCAGGAGATTCTTCGGACTAGAAAGCCCCAAGAGCCCTCCCTCGATAATCAGCACAAATATGAATTAGGAGAGAGGAGATTGGCATGTGCCTTAAGATCCAACGGGTTCGGGTCGAGGGACGATGCAACTTTTTTTTTCTTCTACTTTTTTCCCTTTGTGTTTGGTGTTTCCATATCGGATTTGTAGACTTTTGGAACGTTTAGTGATTCGTTATGTTATGACTATTAATGAAACGTGGATAACATTAACTCTTGGTAAAGAACTTTTAAAAAATTAGGTTTATATGATTTTATTGAGTGTGAAAATTTAATCTTGGCGTCACTACTTAAATAACCAATCGTAGAATCTTTTGCTTTGTTGTTAGAAACAAGCTAGCATCTCTCTTTGCTTTGTTGTTGTCGTCCTTGACATTTTGATACTTTGTAAAAGCAAGAGCATCTCTTTCTAATTTAGATGGCTGAAGGAAAGAGAGGAAGCCACAAAGCGAAAGGCGATCACTCGAGCTTTCTCATTTGTTTGTTGAAGGTGAAAGTCTAATTAGGAAGTAGCACAAATTAATAATAGGTCAGAGGCACTTCTACAATATATATATATATATATATATATATATATATATATATATATATATATATATATATATATATATATATATATATATATATATATATATATATATAAGAAACGGAAAATACACCGACAGTGAAGGGAGTTCCTTTACCGCCGCTTAGCTGGCCCAATAAAATTATAACATGGGGCGTCATTCAAGATAACAAATAAATGAATTCTCTTAAATGACACCACGTGTAATAATTTTATTGGGCCACCTAAGCGGCTGTGAAGGAAACTTCCTTCACCGCCGGTGTATTTCCCGTTTTCTCATATATATATATATATATATATATATATATATATATATATATATATATATATATATATATATTCGTTAATAATGTTATTTTTTCATTATATATATGTATATAATGATGTGACAATAATACATGTTTATTTTTATATATTTTAGACTTGGCATATATAATTTTCATACGTTATCAAAATCCGTACATATTTTAGGATGCGGAGCGTCACAGTTGAAGATGAAAGTCTAGTCAAGATGTAGCACAAATTAATAATTTATCAGAGGCACTTCTTTGATCTAAACGATTCTTTTGAATCTTTAAATTGAATCTTATTCCCGGGATGAATAGTACTTGATTTTAGTTGTGGAAATAATTATCTATTGATGTTTTTTAAGGTGGGCTTGAATAAATTTGACTACCCTTTTCTGAGATTAATTTTCTTTCCATAAAATTTCAAAATATTTTTATAGGTCTATCATAATTTCTAATTAAAATGAATAAAGTTAGGTTCATATGTATGGAAGAATATTTCATCGTTTAATATTTCATTTATTTATTTATTTATTTATTCATTTCTAAATAAAAGATTCCAACCCAAATCAATTGGTATCCATGAGAGGAATACATGTCAAATACTCCAATCAAGGATATGCAGGCTACACGGCCTTGAATATAGAAAGACTGTTAATATAGATCCATAGCAATGTTGAAAATAACGCGATACGAAGTCTGTTATATTGCTTTATGGTATCTAAAAGAAAGCTAACGTTATCTAACAGTCAAAAATAACTTAATGCAACGTAATTGTGTGTTTTTAACGTTATTTTAACATTATGTTACAATAAATTATGTTATTTGTAGTATTTTTTTAATAATTTTTATATTGATGATTATTTATTTTGATTGTTAGTTAATTACTGCAGTTTTTTACATGATTACTTGTTACTTACTTATTTGATTACTTCTGAAATTGTCAATTTGCTTATTGTAATTCCATTTCAGTTACTGAAATTTTTTACTTTCTGATTCAATTAAATTCTCAGCTAAACTAAAATGAACAACTATAAATAAGATAAAATGAATATTGCAAAATATATATTACAACATAGATAATAACTGAAAATAAATTTAAAATGTTATTTTTTAATTTAGATAATTACTAAAATTATTGGTCCAAACATAATATAATTTATGAAGATAAATATGAAAATTATTGTGAAGCTTGTTAGAAATTTAGAATTGATTATGTGTTATAAAATATTTTTATATACTTTTTTTTTAACTTTTTAATTTATTTTCAATTTATAAAATTTATTCATATAGTTTAATATTTTTATTAAATGAACTGGAAATTGAGTGACTTAAATTATGTATTATGCTATATGCGATATAATTTAACAGAGTCAAAATGTCACGCTATCGTTATTGCAATTTTAGACATTGATTCATAGTTAGTTATTTTTTTTGCTGCTAGGCATATTTGTAAGATTATTCAAATTGAGTCCCTACTAGAAGTCTAATTTAGAATCTCTTACAAATTAGATAACGGTGATGTTACTATAGACAAGGCTCATTTATAATTAGTTAAATTATAATTATTTAGAATGTTTTTCAATAATTCCTATCCAACCTCAACTAATTAAAATATGTTAATTTATATTATTGCTAGATATCATATGCGCAAGCGAAATTATTGATCTATATTGGAGCATATATTAAAAGAGACTAATTTTTTTTGGCCATGTCGTGCGGGGGGGACTAGCAAGGAATACTCAAAATTTTGGAGAAAAAAGCGAAGGGGTTGAAGTGTTGAAATTCAAAGAATACTAAGTTAGTTGCTTATATTATTTTTATATTGTCATAATTTTAGTTTTATCTTTTATTTAGCCACTGCATTATTTTTTTTCTAAAATATGTGTCTTCTTAACGATTAAAGGTTAGATCTAGGGAAGTTTGATATCAATTTTAGTTCTAATAATCTTATATTTATAAAGTTAATGGTTCTTATATTGTGGCTTAAAAAACTAAGACCTATGTTGCTTCTAAGACTTTTCAAATTTTTTTTATGAAACCATGTCATGGACAATTGTAATTGTAAATTGATATATGTTAATATGGAACTACAAATATTTAGTTTCGATCATTATCTATTTTATTTGTCTTCTAATTAGAGAACATGTAGCATTTTTTATATTTCAACTAAATATGTTGCACTATTTTATATTTTATACTTTGTTTAATTTGTGCCCGAGATGGAATTCTTAGATCCACTCCGTGCATATGTGTTATTTGTGCCATGTATGTGAATTAGAAACTTAAAATGACATTTTATTATTATTATTATTATTATTTTACCACAAAGGTGAGTAATCTTCCTTCCTTACATCCAATAGGACTTAGCGTAATATTGCTACATATATAAGATATGTCCCTCACTAGCAAAATAATAGATAATACATGTTAATGGATATTGTTAACTCTCTCGACACACAATTGAATCTCATTTTGATTTCACAATTCACACCAACTAATTGCAAATTGAATCAACTCTCTCTCTCTCTCTGTCTCTCTGTGTGTGTGCGCGCGCGGGACTGAAGAATTTTCCCCATTGTTAATGATCTGACATAACTTGCAGAAGTTAGTTTTGAATAGATTAAAAATGCAACTACATTTTGTTTCCTACAAGCTTTAGTTCCAAGTTGAGAGAAATTTGCAATTTTTAGTAGTAAAACTACCGTGTTGTGCAAGTTGTTCTGATTCATTGTGATGTCACTAGCACTGTGTTCCACGACATAATAGTATTTTTATTGATTAAAAGTCCACTGAGATGAATATTTTTAAAGAAAAAGATATAAAAGAGGGATCAGTTAAAACAGATGTACAGCTGAGATGATAATAGTAGAGAAACAAATAAAAGGGATATCAAATCAAAAAGGGGGAATGATAGAGGATGATTATATAGCTAATTAGATGTTGGAGAGAAACACCATGCTCCCTTGTACCCAAAATCTTAAGTTAATGGATGATAGCCCCAACTTTCTACTTAAATATGAACTTCTCTTATTATATCCGATATGAAACTATACTCATATATAAACTCTTAACACTAAAGATCCTCCATCTTTCTCATTCATCCACCACCCCTCACTTCGCTGCATCATAATCAGCTAGTTTGAACTTAGAGAACTCATGGAGTCTACAGTGGAGAATGTGAGAACTTTCGGTTATTGCTGCTATTTGTTTAAGACCTCTTAATTGGTTGATCTCCTCCACTTTGTACAGGAAGCCCAATACTTTGTTCTCATGCTTTCTCTTGTTATAGAAATTGTTCAATGAGTGCTTTCTGCTGATGGAGAACTTGAAAACTCCAGTTAAAGTTAATTTCAACGTAGATTGCCAACCAATGCAAGATTATAGATCAAATCAATATGTCGTATCGTAAAACTTCCAACTCTAAAACTTCCAACTCTTCATCCTCTTCGATTCTTTTTTCCACGACCAACATATTATATGACTAACTGAAACAATAACTGATGAACCTTTTACATTCTGAATGTTGCAATAAGATGTACTCAACTATCAGGCGATAGATGATCTTACTAAGGGGCTGTACAGGAGATATAATGTATGCGAAGAATATGTAATGCTTCATTTTCTATATTTCTTCTAGGTTACAATTGGAATGTCATAAAGTTATAACTCCTATCTATAATTGGATCAGCAGTAAGAAAATGGGGTTATATAGTAGGAAAACTTTTAGATTCAAGTCCATGCTAGTCTTTGTTCAAAGATAGTAACGCTGCAAAAAATAAACAAGTTACCCTACAATTATCATGGAATCCAACACAAATGCACTTGTACAGCTGATCAGTTGAAATTAGATTGTCAATATATGAAGTCCGTAGAAATGCTGAATTTTTCTGTTTCCAACAAGTCTCTCTTACTTCAAAATAGGCGTGGCACCATTGCTATATATGTAATTATCATACTCATTCTCTTTCGAAATCCCAAGTCATTAGGATGTTTTCTTCTATACTTTCACAGCATTGGTGCAACCCAACGAACGACGAAAGGATGGCCAAATATTTTGACAGTCATAGAAGGTTTTTCAAATACCCTTAAATTTGTGGTGTTCAACCTAAGGCCCTTTCTAAGGGGCGTGTGAATGCATTCAGTGAATCAGCAGCATCTCCCTCTCAAAGCCAAGGTTACTTTAAAAGATAACGTGTCCTGATTAATAATATACTTTAAATATTTCTTGCATAAATGTATAATATATTCATTCATCTTGCATTACCACTATTTAAAAAAACATAGGAAATAATAAAAAATTAGAACATTATTATGTATCATTTGTCTAGTTCCTCCTCTTCAACTCTGCAAAGCACATTGGCACATTGTTTTTTGTGAACTTATTGCAGCTGATTAATCAAATCCTTAAGGCCAAAGCTGAAGAGTAAAAATATCGAAAGAGTTGTCTTTATTTATATATATTAAAAAAAAAGAATATATACCAGAATAATTGGAAATAAATTAAAATAGAGGTACCGCCAAATTAATGCAGACCATTAAATGCTGTCTATTTTACTTCTGATACTATAATGGTTGAATGATGGCAAGGACTGAGTGATCCCAACATAAGCAAACAAATGCATCTTTACAAGATGACAGACTCGTACAGTTAATCAGTGATGAACTGATCAAAGGGAGCAGAAATTCATGAGACGGGGGTAAAGGATTCAAAATTCAAGAATGCATATGCCATTTGGTAACCAAAAGTCACTATATCCGTCATTCACTGAAAATATACAAGAAAAGCAAACAACCCAAAGATACAGTGCTGGATGGGCTTTTTGGATAGTTAATCAGTGTATGTGAAAGGACATGCCATACATTAGTCCGTGGATAGTTAATCAGTGTATGTGAAAGGATCTGCCAAGTGCTGTAAGAGACATATATCTCATTGAAGGGGAAAATGGAAGTATATTAGTCCATTTCATATTAAGACTGTGCGTGTTCTTAAAGTCTTACTATGGAAAAGGTGTAGTACCTTAAAACAAGTAATGAACAAAACAAAACAACCAGAAACACAGAATTTTATTGTTTGACGAGTTTGCTTTCATCCAGTGAGCTGCGAAGGCTTCTTGATCAAGCTTTATAGTAGGATTACAACAAGAACTTCCTTTTTTTTCTCTCTAAATTGTCATCATGCTCTCCATAGTTTACACCACATTTTTTTCTCGCAATCACCAAAATTTTGGTTTGCAATGGCAACATATAATGGAGAGCAACCCTAAAACACTAGGCCAAAATTTTTTAATTGAATAACATCTTCTCTGTGATGGACTCATTCATAGTCTCCTTTTAGCATGATATTAGTTTGTAAACAATGTCAACATATATAATCGCTCATCTCAGGTACCCATGTCCTTATTTGTCCACATTTGGATCCACGAAACACAATCGCCACATATTAGTGAGCACTTCTATGAAAATTTTTCTGTTTGTCCAACAGTACCAATTAAAGAAAACTAGTAATATCCTCAGCAAATGTTTATCTAAGGTTATTACCACCAATAACTATCACTTATAAATGAGAGAAGAGCAGTTCTCAATATTATTTTTTTGGAGTTGAACGAAAATGCCACAGCTATCTCAACCCAAGAAAACAAATTTATCCCAAGAGACTACTAGACGTTTCCAATCGCTAGAACAAATTAGAAATTGAAGTGAAGGAATGCCTCATCTCCTAATTACATAACTAAAAGGAAACCGTATCACGGTCACATTTCCAATATAACATCCCAAGCAACATAACTTGAAATAGAACAAGAATGAAGAATCCCGAACGAACAAATCATTATATTAATATCAGAAAATCCTTCATCAAAATTTACCACATAGGATTGCAACTTTCCCAATCAGAACAACACATATCCATGCGAAACCTAATTCGACAATTGGAACCCCCAATCAAGTCAAAGAATGGCCACATCCACACACGTCACTGGATTCTCTGAATCAACATTTTAATACTTTGGGATAAATTGTGCAATTTTTCATAATGAGTAACATCCAAAGGCCAACGAAAATTACAAATTTCACTCTGTAAGATCAAATTTTGCAAAGGAGTTACAACATAATTACAAAGTTCTCACCTTTCCTTGATCGCCCTCCACAGGTACCTCCCGCTTGCCATGTCCACAAAACCCCAAAACCCATCAACTATCGCCTGCAAAATTTAACCAAAATAAATTATTACAATTTGTCCCCAAAATTTTTGCTTTCTTCATCCAAATAAGAAAAAAGAAAAGAAAAGCCAACCTTTTGGGCATCAAAGCCGCGCTTTTCCTTCGAATCGTCGTCGGAGTTGCGGATCGACAATGGATCATCGGAGGCTGAGGGTGAGGGAGGTGACCGTACCGTCTTCCACGCAAAGTATCCGGCGAGGGTTGCCGAGATGAGGACGAGTATGAGGCGCAAAGGGCACATTGTGGGCGAATATTTTCCCCGATTCGACGGCAGCCGGGGAATGTGGTATGCTCACCACTGGTGATTGGAACGCGACCCTCTTTTTGTTTGGTTACTTTCGGTTGTGGCGTCTATTTCTCGTTCTAATTTAGAGAACCTAAACTCGTAATGGTGTTTTTGTCGGTGAATTTTTTTTGGGGCCGGCTTTTCGACAGCTGGAACATGGGGGAGTTTCTAAATTAGCACTCCATTTTTTCTAGTAAGCCTATTTACAAAGTATTTTTTGTCCGAACTTTCAGCCATTAAAAAATGGTGTGCTCTCCCGATAGATAAATGGTTTTAAGCATATAACTACTTTCCTTTTTCTAAAATTGGAGATCTAATACGGCTTTGCTTGTATTTATTTTATTTAATATTCATTAGTTAAAGGACTTGTTCACTCTGTTTTGCTTGCTGTATTTTTCTAAAATTGGAGATCTAATACGGCTTTGCTTGTATTTATTTTATTTAATATTCATTAGTTAAAGGACTTGTTCACTCTGTTTTGCTTGCTGTATGCATCATTAATATTTCTATATTTTGCGATTTAGCTGATTTTTATGGAAAATGCCCTGACAGTTATAAATGTTACTAAATTTCCAATATCCAAACAATAAATATTTGAATAATATGTGCTTGCAAATATATTTAGATCCTAGTCTATGTCTCGATCGAGCTACATCCTGGCATCTTCTTCAGCTCTTTCTTCCTCATCAATCTCCGCATCCTCGCTGCATCCTTCCACCGACCAGCATCCGCATAAATGTTCGATATCAGGATGCAAAATGTCACATTATGAGGCTCCGCCTCGAAAAGATCCTCCGCAACCGACTCCGCCATCTCAACATCTCCGTGTATCCTACAAGCTCCGAGCAGAGCTCCCCATACTCCTGTATCAGGCTTCAGCTCCATCCCCTTCACAAACTCGAAGGCCTCCTTTAACCTCCCGGCTCGCCCCAGAAGATCGACTACACACGTGCAATGCTCCAACTTCGGAACGATCCCATAGTCTTCCCTCATGCTCTCGAAATGCTTCATCCCTTCGTCTACAAGACCCGAATGGCTACAAGCAGATAACACCGATGTGTACGTTAAGCTATTTGGCCTCACTCCTTGGGCCTTCATCTGGTTGAAAAGCTCGAGAGCCTCATTGGCATCGCCATGGGTCGCAAAGGCGCCAATCATCGCACTCCAAGACACCACCCCCTTCGATTGAATTTGGTGAAAAACCTCTCGAGCAAAGTCCAAGTTCCCGCACTTTGAATACATGTTCATGAGCGCATTGCCAACTCTCTCATCGGTCTGGAGACCTTGGCTCATGGCAAGCTCGTGCACCCATTTGCCTACGTCTAGAGCAGCCGAGCTAGCACAAGCCGATACCACACTTACCAACGTCACCGCATCGAGTTTACCATTCTTCTCCGATGCAATCATCCTTCGGAAGAGCTCAATTGCCTTCTCTCCATCTCCACTCTGCTCATACACCGCAATCATAGTATTCCACGATATCAAAGTTGGGTCCAGCATTTTATCGAACAAGTACCGAGCAACATCCAAATCCCCACACTTGCCGTACATTGCAATCAGAGCATTCACCAACGAAGAAAAGGAATCCAAACCCTCTTTAATCACAAACGCATGCAGAGACCTCCCACAATCCAACCACACAGGCCCGTTACATGCCGGAAGAACACTAACAACGGTAACCTCATTCGGTCGCAGATTCTCCCAGACCATCGACCGAAAAACACCCATCCCCTCCCCAAACATCGAATTCTGAACATACCCAGCAATCATTGCAGTCCACAGCACGACATTCCTGACCCCCACTCCCCTGAAAACCACGTCCATATAGGCAGTCTCGCCACAGCTGGAGTACAACAGGATCAACGAGGTGTTGACAAACACGTCCGAATCGAGGCCGTGCTTGATGGCATTGCAATGGCCCTGCCTGCCGTGGCGGAGGTTGAGCAGGACGGCGGAGGAGCGGAGGACGAAAGGGAAGGTGAAGTGGTCGGGGCGGAGATCGCGGCGGTGCATCTGGGAGTAGAGGGGGAAGATTTTGTCGAGGGGGCCGAGGTTGGAGTAGGCGCGGAAGAGGGAGTTGTAGAGGAAGGGGTCTGGGTGGGGGATTGCGTCGAAGAGCTGGCGGGCGTAGGCGACGGAGGGGGAGAGGGAGGCGGCGAGGGAGAGAACCTTGGTGGAGGTTGGGAGGTGGAGGTGGAGGCCATGGGTGATGAGGAGGGAGTGGATGCGCTTGAGAGAGGAGAGGGAGGTGCAAGAATTCAAAAGTTTGGTAAAATTATATTGGAGGGAAGTTGGGTACATGTCCTAATTTGAAGTTGATGGCTATAGATAAGAAAAAAAAATGTAATTATAGAGATTGTGCTTGTATTAGAAGGAGGCGGCCCAATGGGCAACGGACAACTAACTACTCCCCCCTTCCTAAAGACGAGAATGATCAAGTTTTACAATTGGAATGAAAATTCTATAGGCCAATTTTTGGCCTCCCCCCTCAAAAATTTGATTTTAAAAAATAATTTTTTTTTTTTAAGTATAAATATTTGAAATAGAATATACCAAAAATTGATGGTTGGATCCGGAATTCTCATCCGGGCCTCTCCCCTCTAGAGGGCATTGTCCCAAGTAATAGAATCCAACATCCCAAAGTCTAATTCGGATTCAACAAATATTCTATGAAAATATTCTAAAGGGTTAATTACTGTCAGACCCTCTGTAGTATTCGGGATGTGTAACTTAACACGCCTAAAGTTTGAAACTCTCAAAAAACCCCCCTAAACTGTTAACACTAGTGAGAGTTAGTTATTTTCACTCTCATTTTTTACTAAAGTGCACTATTGTCCCTCAAATTCATATTCTACTATCATCCCTCTCTTTAATCAGCACACTCCCTCTCTCTCTCTCCTCTCTCTATCCCTCTCTCTCAGTTGACTGAGAGAGAGGGATAGAGAGAAAGTGACTGAGAGAGAGAGATAGAGAGAGAGTGACTAAGAGAGAGTGATATAGAGAGAGAGGGAGTGTGCTGGTTAAAGAGAGGGATAAGAGTAAAATGAGAATTTGAGAGAGAAGAGTGCACTTTAATAAAAAAATAAGAGTAAAAATAACTAACCCTCACTAACAGAGAGGTTTTTTTAGAGTTTCAACTTTCAGGGGTATTAAGTTACACACTCCAATATTACAGGGGTCTGACTGTAATTAATCCTATTCTAAATTAAGAGGACTCGTTAAGGTTCTAGATTGTTCAGGATACCTAACCATTTTGGACTTGCAGATAATTGCCAAGTTTTCTCTTCATCAACCTATCCACCACATGGTTTGACGAACAATACTTTAACCAATGTGCGCAAAGGAATCTCAACACATTTAATTACAAAATGAACCCTCCCAATACCTTCCCATGTGAGGTCAGATGTAACCCATGTTATCATACAATGTTTATTCCCTGTATGCATACAAGTTGTGTGAGTATTGCTCTTGATACCCATTTCATATTTTCTCTCTTAACATATATTTTACTGATCCACGAATATAAATATTTCTCAAATTTCGGTCCCATACTGTAGAATATAACATCCCAATGTCTAATCCCAATGTCTAATTTGGGTTCAGCAAATATTGTATGAAGACAGTCTAAATTAAAGGGATTAGTTTGGGTTTTTTAGGACAGCTATTCATTTTAGGCTTGAAAATAGTTACCAGATTCTCTTTAACTTACACATTTGAATGTAAGGAAAGTTTTCTCATCATCTACCCATCGACCCGTATTTGACGAAAAATACTTTAACCTACACATTTGAATGTGTGTAATGAATCAACACCTATGGATCCCCTACTAGCTTCCTACAAGGCTTCCTACAAGTGGGAAACCCGCACAAATGCTTGGAATTCTTCGTAACAAAATTACAATAATTTATATTAATATAAAAATGATGACAATATGTTAAGATATTATAATGTCATAAGATAAGTAAAATACGTAACAAATAGAATTGCTTCCTATGTAAAGTCAGATAGAGCCCATGTTATTATATAATATGTACCCTCTACACACATACAACAAGTTGTGTAAGCATTGCTCATATTTGATATCCATTTCACATTTGCTATCTAACATATATTTTACTCACATATGCGCATAAACATTTCTCAAATTTCGGTACAACATGGCACCGTCTAAATAGTAAGAACGAAATCTCATCCCCAGCATCAAGGACCCAATCCATATCAACAAGCAAGAATTAAGAAGCTATTGGATTTGGATACGATAGCCCTTGATCAATCTCGCATAGTAGACTTCCTTAAATGATTCAGATCAGGATCTTCCGTATATATCCAGATGGCATTGAAGCTATGCAATTGTCTTATCCCCATTCAAAAGATAAATTGTCACAAACGTAAATGCCTTCGCATTTTCACATTCACAACAATGAATGTAGCCATCTTACAAAAGATTTGAGAACTGAAAATATGTTAGTGAGATGCAAGATTGCATGGTACTGAATTAAGATGCATTACATACAAAAATTTCAGGTTCAGGAAAAAAATGGATGCAACTTTGTTCTTCACTGCACCTTGCTTAGCGTATCTTTTTAATTCTTAGAACTCCTGGAGCTTAACCTTTTAGCCCACTTCTCCTGAGTTGTGGTGAAGTTTTGAAGCGTCACGTGGGATGAAGCATGCTGTTGAGGTGCTGGGAGTTCGGCAGGCAGGGCAGCAGCAGCGCTGGTGAATGCATTAAGGACCAGGAATGCCAGAATGGGGGAGAGATCCAGTCCTCCAAATGGTGGGATGATTCCACGGAATATGTTCAGGTAGGGATCACATATTGTGCTGAAAAGAAGAAATGGTGCATGTTATGACATCTCAGATGTATCAAATATGGAAATTCATTTCATTAAAGAGAGATTAAGGTTTGATTCATGAAGACATATATCTTGATAGAGATCTAAGTCGAAACTCAAGACTAGCTCTGATTTGTATTAGGGACGCAGACGCATAACTGACTCCGACAGAGTCGACGGATTCCGATCAGACTTAGTCAGAGTTCAGTCGAGGGAGGAGGCTGACACAGTCATAGTTTTATGCGAAAGTGTTAGTGGTCAGAGTTGGCCAAATTGGGGTCGAAGTTGGTCGACTGTAGTTGTTACCAGCTCTAAATAATTATCCTGCTTAGTGCTTGATCACTTTGCAGGAGGAAAAAGAAAGGAGAAAAAATAAAAAGGAAAAGACTATTAACCTAAGAAACACGGACACGCCGCAAGGAATGTTGTGCTCATGTTGGACACGCCGCACGGTATATACAATAAAATAAAGGAAAAAATACCCTGCCATTACCGTGCCTGACCTTCTTGTAGGTTGTAGGTTGTGTCTTTGCTGCGTCCAAGTTTTTTTTAGGTTGTGTTTGAAAAGGAGTTAAATGGACTAAAAAAATTGAAAATAAATATTACTAAATTGGTAGCATCAATATATATCTAGTTAGCTTAATAAAGTTATATTTTAGTGTTTTCTTATGGACATAACTCTTATTTACTTTGATGTTTGAAGAAATAATTTTTTTTATTCATATTCTATGTTGATCTATGATCCGGCATTATCACCACTTTTTCTTTTTATTTCTCGGCCTATAAAGGATGAGAGAAAGACGTAAATGCATGGTTAATGGCGAGACTTGTCCTTTATAAAGGAACACACGAAACCATATATTGCCAGTACTTTCTTTTAAGATATTTCAGAATAATTATTATGCTAATAATAGAATAATATATATTTATATTTATATATTTCCCATTTCCTTGCCGTGTTGGTGTGCTTATCTTTTCACAGATAATATCCCGTTTCCATATCCGAAGCCATGTAAATCTGTTTCTATTTCCGTATCCGTGCTTCCTAGCTATTAAATGACATTAAGAACATGTATTCCAATGCTATAGTTTATTATACCAAAGCTAATTCCCAAAGCATGCATGCAATTTTACAGTTAAGAGGCATTTGGTTTTCTAAGGCAACAATTATGTATTTATATAACTACCATCAACTAATTACTTGATCATTGTAGGCTGATAAAAAGTATATCAAAAGTTCTTTTTCTTAAAAATCTCTTTTGACAAATCTGGAAAATTCATTTCATCTCTTTCTCGAAAATCAGTGAATAAAACGAACCCATCAATTCCGACCGACTCCATCAAAGTCTCCTCTGCCCAGTCACAGTTGGTCAGATTTCTGAAATCGGATCCCTTTGACCGACTATTTGCCCCTAATTTGTATCCTTACCTAGCTACCTGCTGTCAAGGTTGCTTCTGAACCAGAAACCATAAATTCTTCTTGGTTCAAAAGAAAAACTGAAGTTCCTTAAGAATCAAAACAAATATATATTGTAAAATGTTCGCATGTAAGGTTGATGATATATCTCCCAGGGCAGTGAGAACAAACAATTAGAAGAATCTAGGTGACATAGATGTCATGATCATCATAGAACAAATTATATGAAGCCACTAGCTTATATACTTTATATACCTTTAGTGAAATCCACATACTGATCCTTCAGAATACTTGGCCAGAATCTTGCATCACGCACAGTTCAAATTAAAAAATTTAATAAAAATTCCTATGTTTGGGTGGGGAGAGGGGTCTATCCCACCATTTACGCTCAAAAGAAAAATTAATTTTCTTTATAAGCTCATCACTAATTCCTCAAGAGTAACTGAATAGTTGCTTAGATAAAATACTGTAGAAGTTTTTTTTTTTTGGGTTCTTTTTCTTCCGAAGTCTGGTCATCCATCATCTTGAGAACAAAAATTCCGAAAGATGGTAACAATCAATGTTGAAAATAACACGTTATAAAACCCGTTATATTGCGTTGTGTAACCTAACAGAACCCCAACGCTACGTAACAACTGGAAATAATTCTGTGCACTGTAACAGTACGTTTTTTACGTTATATTACATAACATTACGTAAAATTACTTTACGTTACGTTATTTACAATTATATTTTTAGTAATTTATATATTGTTGTTGATTATTATTTTAATTATTAGCGAATTGCTGTAATTTTTTACTTAATTAGTTGTTGGCTTGTTTGATTGCTTGTGTAATTGCTAACTTATTAATTTAAATTTGTTTCCTTATTCACTTGTTGTATTTCTCGTCTGATTGCTGAAAATTGCTTATTGATTCTATTGAATTTTTAACTGAACTAAAATCAACATTTATAAATAAGATAAATTAAAAATTACAAAATATAAGTTATAACAATAATAATAACTAGAATTGAAATAAAAAATTGGAATCTTATTTTGTTGTTTAAATGATAAATGGAATTACGATTGCAGACTTGATATAATTTATGAAGATATGTGAAAAAAAACTTAATATAATATTTGAATAGATTATGTATTACAAAATGGTTTTATATTCTTTTTTTTATATTTTAAATTTATTTTTTAATTTATAAAAATAATTTTATATAATTTTATATTTATTTTTATTAAATAAACAGGAAATTGCATAACATACGTTATGCATTACACTATATGCGACATAGCCTAACTAAGGCAAAACGTTACGTTACTGTTATAGCTATTTTAAACATTGGTAACACATACCGAATCATGCACAAACCGACGTAACTGACATCATTTCCTTGTGACAATATTTGAACATATGAACTGGCAAAAATTAGTAGTTATATACATAAGCACAAATTGGGGCTTGAAGGACATTAGGAGAGTCGGCCATCTGAGATGCAGGACTAGGGCTTGAGTCTACTGTCAACCAAATTCACTAATTTGAGCATTATGATCATCAAAACTTAGTGTGCAAAAAACAGAATTAGCCATAACTAAGAAAAACTTGGGATAAAAGAGTTTGCACTTTGCACCAACTGATATTCCATTTAACACTGAAGACTAAACTAGGGTAAAAATTATTTAGGGTCAGAACCAGAAGCAGTTTAGGACTGCAAGGTTTAACCAAAGGCTGTGCAAGAGTATTCTCTCCTTGTCAAGCTTACTTGCACGTGATCTACAGAAAATGTATACTAGTATAGAAGACGTCAGGCTATAAGCATCCAAGAGAAAATACATTACCAGCAAAAAATAAAATATCAGCTGATAATGATCTGTATTGTAAATATCATATCAAATTTTGAGGTATCTGAGATGATATAGACCCTAAATATTGATGCTGATATTAGCAATATTTCTGATGACAATATTGCAGATATTTTATCGATATTTTCACAATTTTGGGGATTTCTGGTATCAGCAACTATGATTTATACTGGCTCCGAGATTTTAATCTTGGTTATCAGTTATATATAAACATGTAATTGATAAGTTCTAAAATATAAATATTTCACGAATTATTTGAGCTATTTGCAATCAAAGAACAAATCATTGATTTAAGATAAAATTTGGCGAAACATTGTTCTCGTGATGCAAGACAAGAGAAAAAGGCAATGATGTCATAAGGGACAACTGTTTCTTTAGTGATGTTAAGAAATAATTTAGTTTAGTATTCGACTTGTAACAGGATTTTAATTCCCTTGTATTAGGAATTGAAAGACGACTTGAGTTGTTATTGTATTAGATTCCAAAAATTGGATTCTCATGTAACTATATATGAGCATAATCCTCATTCGTTATAACACACATAATTTTTGTTTCCTATTTTCTCTAAACTCCAAAAAAGACAACTGATAACAACACGAATTTGAATATGCTAGTGAAAAGTTTTGATACAAAATGAGCTATGACAAATATTATGAATTATTTGTGAATGACTTTCGTAATTACTGTTAGATTAGAAAACTATCTTGTATTTAGATTTAGTTTAAATTTAGTTCCACATCGCCTGTTGGATTGTTTGTATAGGGTTAATATATATATATATATATATATATATATATATATATATATATATATATATATATATATATAGACTCATAATAAATAAATTGATTGGTTTTGATTATTTCATAACTTGATATTACAGCGCGTTATAAAATAAATCTGAAACAAATCTCAGCCTCAATCTCAACAATCCTAATCGATAACCAACTGATCTCGACTCCCACTCCGTAATGGTGTAACCAATTCGATGTTGATTCCAATTGCGACTCTGCAATTGCATCGTCAATTTGATTCCACGTCTGCTTCAGTTTCTGTTTCTTCTTTGCTTCGTCACTATAAGGACTCTGACTAGTCCATCCTCGACTGAAATGATATAATTCAGGCTTGATACAATTCTTTACTCTTTCTTTTGCCTACTACTGCTTCTAGAAAAAAGTTTATTTACTGCCTACTTAGTTTTTAAGAAAAAAATTTATTTGTTACTTACTACTGCTTCTAAAAAAGAAAATTATTTGCTGCCTACTACTGCTTCTAAAAAAGAACTTTATCGGTTACCTACTACTTCTTCTAATAAAAAAAATTATCTGCTGCTTACTACAACTTCTAAGAAAGAAGTTTATCTATTGTATACTACTATTTTTAAGAAATAAGTTTATCTACTGCCTACTAGTTGTTCTAAGAAAAAAGTTTATGCTACCTACTACTGCTTCTAAGAATAAAATTTATATATTGCATACTACTGTTTTCTAAAAAAGAAGTTTTTCTGCTACTGTTGTTGCTGCAACTCGAATACAGGTGTGCTATAATGATTAAAGTAATTTATCTACTACTGCTACTACTACTACAGTCTCATGTTATTGTTGCTCATCCACTTCAAGATAATACTATTGATGATGGAAATAATATTTTATAATATGTATAACAAGTTGGGTGTAATTGATATTTATACTCCAACTTGAGGGGGAGTGCTAGATTAAAAAACTATCTTGTATTTGGATTTAGTTTAGTTTTAGTCTCACATTATCTGTTGGATTATTTGTATGGTGTTGAAACACCTATAAATATAATAATATATGTATCTCTTGATTCATAATAAATAGATTGGTTTGTTCTGGTTATTTCATAATAATTACAAATATATATCCAATGTAACAACCTAATTTCGTCATAACTTACATTCTTAATATCAGATTAAACCCAAAGTGAATACGTTGTGTTTGTCTCATTTTTCTATATTTTTGTGATTTTCTTGAAATTTTTAATATAATCACTTAAAATAATATTATTTTAATCACCGGTGGGTCCTACACATATTTTTACTAGTCTCTCTTCTTTGACTTGTAAAAAAATTAAGTTTGACTTTTTTTTGGGTTAGTTTAATTTGAAATTATAACTTTAAACAACTCTAATAACCTATTATTAGTATTCATTTGTCCTATACCTATTTTGTTTTATTCACCCATACCTTACTTTACAATGCTTGTCAAGCATGACAAACCATTATCTAATCCCCCATATCCCTCCTTTATTATATCTTTTTCTTCCCTTCCTTTCATTTATTTTCTCTCCTTCACTTTTAATTTATTTCTTCCTTTTATTTTTATTTTTTTCTCTAACTCAAGAGAAGAAGAAAAGAGAAGAAGAAGAAAAGGAGAAGAAGTTCTTTAGCCTCAAGATAAACTTACCTTCCCTAACCAATCAAGGCAAGTAAAATCACATCCCCTCTCATGTTTTATTTCTAATTCTAATTGTTTATGGTTAACTTAGAATCTTGATTTGTTTAATTTTAGAAATGTGATATTTTTATACAAAATTTTCTATGATTATTTTAAATATAAAAATATGATTCTTACACTCTACTCTATATTTATGTATTAAATTTGTGATTTTATTTAAGGTCTCCTATGCTTAAACTATAAGTTACAACTTAAACTATGTTTTATTTTGAAATTACAAAGAAACCACCTCTATGAATGTTCATCATATTAGATATACATTTGAATTTTTCCATATAAGTTCTTCATGTATAATGTAATGATTTTAAAATCATTTTCCACTTGCCGTTAGAAAATATGTATATATATACATTTATTTATTTATTCATTATCATGTTTTAAAGAGAGAGTTTCATTTAAGTATTACATTAAATTTACTAAAATATTTCTTTTATGCAAGCTATTATATTAGGTCATAATTCCTTTATGCTAATTCATGTTTACTTGAAACATATATACATTAGTAAGGTTTAATAAATTTTGCTACTTTCCATACTATGAAATCATTCTAGAATTTGAAAAATTCATTCATTCTAACATTTTATACTCCATCATACTTGCATTGACACATTCATACTAGTTACTTGTACAACATATACGAAATTATGTCGGACTTTCCTTATTAGTACATACACGTCTTGATAGTGCCATGGATCTTGACTTGCCTGTTAACTTGATTTTGACATTCCATCATATTTACTTCGACGTATACAGACTAATTACTTGTACAAGATACATGAAAATATTCCGGATTTTCCTTGTTAGTATATACACATGTCTTGATGGTGTCATGGATCCTAACTTGCCTGTTAACTTGATTTTGACATGGACCACATCTTGCTTGTTACTAGACATGTATATGTATTAATCTTGACATGATTAGTTTATCATATTCCAGATTGATTTGCATGTAAAATAACTTGAAATCTTGGGTTATGGGAGAACTAAAGGGTGGACAAATATTGTATCGTGAAAGGTTTAGGATAGGTTGCGCAACCGAAATAGGGGCCCATCCGCGGGGGCGCCCGGGTGGTACTGAGCCATCATCTCTTGTTTAGTCTATGTTGATGGGACGACCGATTACTCAGTAATCGGTATCTGCTTGAGTGCTTAGCGGCACGGCTGGTTCAACGCCAGCATCTTGGCAGGGTCCCGAGTATGCACGGGTACTTTCACGATACATGTTTATTTCTTCACCAGTTAGTTCAAATATAAACTAAAATATGATATTAATTTAGACTTGATATGCATTAGTCTCCGTACTTGATATCGATCACATACGATACAGGTTTATTTCTTCACCAGTTAGTTCAAATATAAACTAAAATATGATATTAATTTAGACTTGATATGCATTAGTCTCCGTACTTGATATCGATCACATACGATACAGGTTTATTTCTTCACCAGTTAGTTCAAATATAAACTAAAATATGATATTAACTTAGACTTGATATGCATTAGTCTCCGTACTTGATATCGATCACATACGATACAGGTTTATTTCTTCACCAGTTAGTTCAAATATAAACTAAAATATGATATTAACTTAGACTTGATATGCATTAGTCTCCGTACTTGATATCGATCACATACGATACAGGTCTATTTCTTCACCAATTAGTTCACCATGCATGTGCATATGCTTTTTACATCAATTCATATTTTACTTGTTAGTACATATTGCATGCTCCCTACCATACAAGTCTATTTATTCACCATTAGTCTCCATACTTGATAGCATGTACATTCTTTCTTGATATCATTACTTGATCATTTAATATTTTCCACACATGCGCATAGTTTCATATCCACACCCATATCTTACCTATTTGTTTATATTACACGCTCCGTACTTCTTATTATTTTACTTGCCGGGTTTGACCCTGAGCCCCCCACACGCTCAGGTACTGAAGATTTGAGCGAGGATCCGCCACTGCATGATCCGTACTTTCTGTAGCAAACCGAGCAGCAATAAATTTATAGGCCTCCGCTTTTGTATTTTTGGTTTGGTATGTATCACCCCTTTGGGACTTTATTTCTAACTTTTGTATCAGTATTGTACTTATTGCTGCTTATCTTAGACATGTATATCTTCTCTTTATATGGCAGTAGACTAACTTCCGAGATCCTGGTTGATTACTAGTATTCAGTTCCATTCATTTCTTCTTTTACATTTTTATAGGCCTCGTGCACGTCGACTTACACGTGCCCACCGGTAACGCACTCCGTTTTCGTATCCCTACGGAAAATGGGGCGTTACATATCCTTAGAGATTTAATATTTTATCTATGTATTATACTTATCTAGTCCAGGTTAGCCTGACAGAAGAGCTACATTTTCGTGTTTATAATTAGTGATTCTAAATGCTAATACAACGGATACAATCCATGTATGTTTGACCATTATTTCCAATAAATGTCAAATACCTAACTTGTTGTCTTTCCCGCCATCAACCGGATACAAATGGCCCCAAAACTGCAATTCAGAAACCTAACTAATAGAGTTTAGCAGTAGAACAATACACTCACGTGAACGTTAAAGTATATATTTGCTCTACAGCTGCACCAATAGATTAAGGCTTATTGGGGAAAGTTATGCATGTAAACATCTACATCAAATTTTATGACAATCTTCTCTTACAATCTACATAGATTTATATCATTCTTGTTATGTCTTGATCTTCTGAGATTCTCGTCTTTGTGTGTAACATAAACCCAAATCTATTTATTAATCTTTAGAGCATTTGACAAAAAATTAAAAATATATTGGTCAATATTTATGCTTTTTCAAAATCAATTGGCTACTGATATTTTATGGCTAGTTCAGAAGTCAAAAATGATCTAGCATAATACCTAAGAGGGTTGACAATGGCTGGTGGAGAGTTCGGGAACCAAGTAAGGACCAGCCTAACCACGAGCAATGTGTTATATATATTCAAGAAGTTGTTAATGCCATTTGCCACCACTAGTCCTGCTACTGAGTCACCCGGTAGGATTGCCGCGAAATTGCGAGTAGACAAAAAGCTCGACATTGGAACTCTGGGAATTTTGAAATTGACCTGCAAAAGAATCCACCAATAATTTACCCAATTCAAATTGAAATTAGTTCCAAGAAATGACAAATCTATAAATCTTGAGCATTTCATGGAAGAAATGTTATACAATAGTCCATCAATTTAACTGTAAGACTTGCAGAAAATCACCAAAAAATACAGGAAAAATTAGAAGTTACTTTAACATCAGTTGATTTTGAGGAAACCCTAGGAAGACGAAGGAAGAAGATGGTTTTATAGTTCTCACCTGGCAATAGAACTTAGTGATGCTTCCTAATTTCAGTAAGAATCAAGTTTTTAAATCTCACAATCGGTATTGGTCAGGGTTTATAGTATTAGATAACAACATTAGAAGAAACTGATATGCAAAATTGAAAAAAAGAACAGTATGTTGATGAAATATTGGCAGTATCCCAAAATAAGTATAAAAACCATAGTGTCTAATTCAAATCAGATACCTAAATAATCCCATGTGATATTACTGATATGTGTCAGTAACAGCCATAATTTTAAACCATGGTAAAACCAAGAGATGGAAATATCTATACTAGGGAATTGAGGGATTTTCTTTCAAGAACATAGCAATTTCAAGTGTGTCACATAATCAAGAATATGAGACCACATTGCTGGCAGTTAGATATGAAAATGGGCAGGACCAAGGGCTAATTTTTAGTATAGTCTATTCAAAATTTTGAATTAAAAATAAAATTTTATTTTTCTAATTCAAAATCTATCAATCGATTTGAGGGTTAGTAACAAAAAGATCATCTATAGAAACATATAAATATTTAACAGGAATACTATTACTCTCCTCCAAATCGTTAAATCAGCTTGCACAAGGCTATTCGAACTTGACCCACAAGAGGATCAGTAGCGGTGAATGAAATGTTGAGCGTGAAGTGCTCATTTCTTTTTCAGCTGTGCCTATTCACTTAATATGCAGAAGATGTATTATTTTGATTAAGATCATATAAAAAATAGTCTTTTTAGTTGGCTTGCTATCAATCCAAATGAATGGCCATATATGAAACTCACGTCGTGGGTCCTCCCAACATCTACCAGGGTTCTGTCTACTGGAGAAAGCATTCTTCCTTAAGAAAGATCGGGCCTGGTTTCTTGTGTTCCTGGCTTTGGCCCATTCTTGGCCGGCTCTATTTAAAATTTTGAATTTTAAAAAATTGAATTTTTCTTCTTTTTTTTTCAAAAATTTGAATAGGGCCAGCCAAGGTCCATTCTCTGAGGAATCTCTTGCACTGGAGAAAATGCCTATTGAGTACTGATCTTCATCTAGCATGGTGAAGTCATAAAATGTATGTGAGAATTCACAAAATTGCACTAAAATCCACGTTTTTCTTCTCACTTTCTTCACCTACACTCCATTCATGGTCACAACCCAGTTGGGTCATTCTCAAATTCAGTACCACTTGCAATGAAACTATTCATCACTTCTTGAGGGCAAGATATCAAAACGAGGAGACAAATGCAGTTATATTTGGATTTGAGACACATTTGCAACAAATAGAGCACAAAATGCATTTAAAGGGTAAAAAGGTCTTTTCAAGATACCTGGAACAAGGTTCGGAATTGGGAGTGGAGGTTGAGGAGAGGCTTCAGCAACGGGTGCTCGGAGGCGGCGGAGCCCAGCGATTTGAGGAGACGGTCGGTTCGGTCGACGAAGGACTGAGAAGCTTTTGACAATGGCCACGAGGTTGTCAGGGGAGGAGTTGAACTGGGGAAAGGTGCCATTGTTCCGATTTTGAGGATAATTTAGAGAGAGGAGTGAGGGAGAGGGGGAGGATTTGGGATAACGTTCTCCTTTTCTTCCTTCACGGGAAATTCTAAATGCGCCCACCCTTCCGCTAATTTAGACTTTCCCTTTCTTCCCCTTTGGCAGTCCAGCCGACAGGAGCCACAAAAGTCACAACAGCCACCTAAACAACTCCTTAGTGCTTAGCAGGGGCTCACTTGGAACAAGGGTGTGGGCTCATTTAGAATTTCCCTTTCTTTGCTTTGGCAATCCAACCCACGGGAGCCACAATTAAGAGCCGCGAGTGAGGTTTTTTTCTGCAGTCCTTTTTGTGGGTCCATCCCCATTCACATACAGTTTTTAATCTTCTGTTAAGCACAGATTAAATAGGTTTATTTATGCAGCATAACTAACATCGTGAAAAAAATAATATAACATAAAACATTTTTGCATCGTGAAAAAAAATAATATAACGTGCACAAACCATCTCATATGCAACGTAAGTTTATAAATGTACCAGTTTAACGAAAAGAGTTTGTCAATGAAGAATAAGTTAAAAAAATAAAAAGAAAATCGAAAAATAATATGTATTGAGAGGATAAAAAAAAGGTACGGATTATAAAGGTTTAAACGAGGAAATATTATTTGATAGAAATTAATGGAGAAGAACTATCAAAGTGATCTATCTGGGCGCGATTCTTTTTTTTTTCATATAGTCTATTCCAAATACTTGGAATAAAAAATTTTGTTGTTGTTGTATAAAACATTTTTGCATTGTCAAGAATCTAAGTAAATTTATATTTTTATTTTGAGTCAATTTTTATATGATTCCTGTCTATTTACAAGATACATGAATATTGGATCTCCAAATGAATTCTCTAATTGCTCGTTCCAAAAGTTTATGTGAATATTGGATCTCCAAATGAATTCTCTAATTGCTCGTTCCAAAAGTTTATGTAGTTTTTGTCGGATCTCCAAACTATTCATATAAGATAGATGTAATTCATATTATTTTGCTACCTCTATTTATCATTCATAAATTTTATTCTTAACCCATCTATGCTTTTTTTTTTTTTTTTGCTAATCAACTCAATCCATGTCGTTGTTCAATATATGCATATATATTTAGAATAATAGGAATAAACTAATTTTATGTGAGTAAGGATGATAATAGACGCATCTACGAGCTAAATTTTGGCCCTCTCAATACAAAAATTAAATATGAAAAAAAATTATTTTTAATTTTAAAAATCGTATATGACAGATTAAAAATTAACCCATAAATATGTTTATTACCATTCCTATATACGAGTTGTAGTGTATTTTTACTATTTTCGATATTTTTTTTTTTACTTTTTTGGGTTATGATCACGAATTCTTAGAATTTATTGGTTCTTTGATTTAATTTAGTATTCCATTAAATTGATACAAAATTAATATTTTTTTGATATAAAAAAACTGTATTCATATAATTAAAGCATAGTAAATAAACTTGCAAAACTCATAAATTTTGATTTTAAAGTAACTAATTATATAGAAATTATGATTTCAAAAAAATAGAAAAAATAATAAAATTACAAATTCTTTACGTTGATTCATATAACTTATTGAAATGATAGTTCACATAGAGTAATTCCTTGTATATTTCATATGTATACAAGTCGTATAAGTGAAGGACCCTTCTTTTAATAATACTGCACAAGATTTTTTTTCAAAAAAAAAAAATGTTGCCTCAGAAAATCAGGGGGTGCAGATAGATGCTATAATGTCTAATTTAGAAAGAAATGGTAATAGATACGATTTATTTTTTTGACCAGGTAAAAAAATAAAATTTGATATTAAAAATAAAACATTTATTTGTCTTATTAAAAAAAAAGCTGCATACAAAATATCAAAAGTTAGTCCGTACGCGAAATTTTTATTATTATTATTTTCTCCGGGATGACGTCAGCATAATCTGTTGCCTTGTCCAATCACCCCCTCCCTCACCCATCCAATTCCCCGTTTGAAACACCAGCCTACATCCTCTCACCTCCCGGTGAACGCTTACCTCCAGAAAAAATCGCGGTCACAACTGCCAACATCCTCATCTAGAATAGCCAAAAGAAAAGAAAAAGACAGAAACTTACTCAGCTGACTCAGCTGCAAAAAAAAAAAAAAAAAAACTCAAAAAAGAGACCCATAATTCCATGGCGTCTCAAGCTCAAATACTGCCACGTTTTCCAGTCTCTAAACGTGGTCAAACTTTCCGCTTACAACGTCACTCAGAGATGAGACCCAGCTCTCTTTAAACCTCTTTCTCCTCCCTCCAAATCCGACCATTTTTCTAACCCAATCCAATGGCGACTTCTCTCCTTCGAATTTCTCTTTCCCCAAATCTGAACTCTAACCCTAACCCTAAATTCTCTTTCTTAATCCCACCTCGTTCCCGCCATCTCCACCCCCTCCATCCTCACCACCGGCGACTCTTCCTCCGCCCGGTCGCCGCCGTCGAGATCCGCTCTCCGACCGACGCACCGAAGCCAGCTCCTCGAACCTCACATTCGATCCTCCTCGACGTCACCGGCATGATGTGCGGCGCGTGCGCCGCACGTGTCAGGTCGGCCCTCGCCTCCGACCACCGCGTTGACTCGGCCGTCGTTAACGTGCTGACGGACACGGCGGCGGTGAAGCTGATATCGGGGGAGGGGGAGGAGGGGGATTCGGTGGCGGAGGAGCTCGCCCAGAAGCTGACGGCGTTGGGGTTTCCGACGGAGAGGCGGAAGGTAGGGTTTGGGGTTGGGGAGAATTTGAAGAAGTGGAAGGAGATGAAGGAGAGGAAAGAAGTGCTCTTGAATCGGAGCAGGAATAGAGTGGTGTTTGCTTGGACGCTGGTGGCTCTATGCTGCGGATCGCACGCTTCCCATTTGCTTCACTCCGTTGGAATTCATGTTGCTCATGGTGAGAAATTGCACCTTTTGGAGAGTTTTTGCATGTAATTCCATGAATCATACTTTAATTTTGGTAAATTAGTCCAATTAACAGTGGAGGTTAACCAGGAAAATATTTTATGGTAGAATCTACACGAAATGATGGACAAATTTCCTTTAAAAACCAAGAACTCTACTGAGATTCAAGTCCACTGCGGTGGCATATATTGTAAATTTTGAATTTAATTGACATCTACGTGTTCCTATCAGAGTCAACCTTTGAATGTTAGTTAATGAATATCTTTGTTGATAGTTAATGAATATCTTTGTTGATGTGTTTATTTAAATTTGTGCAAAATAAGCATATGCATACTGTTGGGCTGTTGGTTTATCAAAAGGGGGGAGGACAAATCTAATAGGGGCTTTTCTCAAATTTATTAAATTCTGATTTTAAACCAAAAGGCAAGCTGCTCCTACTCCTTCTAATGTATTTTTTTGAAGTCTTTTTGTAAAGTCAGAGCAACCACACCTAAAGTCTTACACTTCATGTGGTGTGGAAGGCCTGCCACAGTGCCAAAATCTTGAGCTATATTAAAAAAAAAAAAATCATACATGCAAGAGTCTAGGTTTATTCTTCTATTTGCTATACGGGGTTGGGTGTTCCATAGCCAATCTGGTGGACAAGATGGGTGATACAAGATTTAGTCCCACATGGAATAAATTGAAAGATGGTCAGTAATTTAAATATACTTAAACCAAGATGCTAAAAGGCACTTCATTTTGGTGTCAATACTGTGTGCTAGTGGGGTTGTAACGTGCTAGAATCAAATGCATAGTTACTCTTCTAAATATACTGATGCTAGCTTGTAAATTCTTAGTAACATCCACTTCCTTCACTGTTTAAATGTTTTGAATTGACAGAAATTTGAGTCAATAGAAACAAAAGGCATTTTCTTATTGATGCTAACTTGAAAATTCTTAGCAGCACCAACACTAATCACTTCACTGTTTGGATGTTTTGAATTGAATCAGTGGCAGAAATTAAAGGCATTTTTGTATCTGATGCTTACTTGTGAAATTCTTATCAACATCATCTGTATCTAATTTATTATTGATCTGGATTAAGTTAGAGCATAATCTGAGTCAATATACTTGCAGCTATATTATCACTCATGTAACTGTTACATTACAGTAAAGACCTATAGAAAAACCACAGTATACAAGGGAATGCTTCTTTGAGAGGCAGCTCTTCTCCAATTTAGAAAAGCCATCTAGAGAAACTCAAGCAACAATAGATATGCCCATATGCCCTAATTAGTAACACCTTTTTAGGTTTCAACTGAGAAAATAATCAACATCTCCAAGTCAAAATATTGCTAATATTCTCTGTTGTTCTACTTGTTTCCTTTCATCGAGAAATCATATTGAGCTTTTTGTTAGGAATAATATATGTTTGCTATCCGTTAGCTCGATAAAACTGGGCTAAGTGTCCTTGTAGGCTGGATTAAACAAAATTACTACACTCTGGCCTTTAACCTTCCAAGTAGGTCCTTCCCCTTCCCCAGACATTGTCTTAAAATTGGGTGGAATTGGTTTTAGTAGGTAATAATCTGCTAGAGTTGAAGTCATCTGTTAGATAATGTGCATTAAAACTTGTGGTTCTTTCACTTTGCAGAAAAAATATCTATGGGCAGATTATGGATATAGTGTGAAGGCCTAAGAAACCTACTATAGTACCTCCATGGTATCCGGTATAAGAAAAATTCAATTTTAGCAGAGTATAATTCATCCATACTGTAGGTTTGGTTAACCCTAAATATGCGACACCTTAGTCTTTGACTATTAGAATACCGCCAGAGAAACTATAGAATACCAACTAGTATATTATATGAAACCAGTGAAAATGTTTTTCCACCTTGCAGTCAGACTCTTCCAAAGTTATTCTCAGACGTACACCAACTCTGCTACACTGTAATGACCAATTAAACAACAGTTCATTTATCAAACTAGTAGTATTAAGTGTCATCTTCAAAATGGGTACTCACATGCCTCAAATGAACATGTGTAGTTCAAGATGTGCCTTTAAAGGGAAGCAGCTTCACAAAGAAGCTGCCAGTTTAGGCCAAAGAAATCTATATACGACCAGAAAACTTGTTAGATGAATGCGTCAGAAGTTTTTCCACATTGCTCTTTTCAGAAATGGTCTTTTGAATGAACAACTGAGAGTGTGTTGGCTAGTTGCTGGGTCACTTTTTTCAAATATATTTAGTATATGATTTTGTTTGATTGTTCATGGATGCAGGACCTTTCTGGGAAATTTTGCACAACTCTTATTTGAAATGCGGCATTGCAATGGTTTCTCTGTTTGGTCCTGGTAGAGGTAACTAACTATACAATACTCTTTCTGTTGGTATTGTTTCTTTAGGTTTTTGGCTGATATGAATAGCCAGTGAAATCCAATATTCTTGTTTTTAGTCATTTAGATGAAAATTTTACTTGATGTTGTTATGGCAACAATGTTTTTTTCCCTCTTTTATAGCATCGCTCGCTTGCTCTGAAATCTTGACCACTATTCAAACAAACACGATAATTTAGTAACTATATGCGAAGTGAATAATCATTTTACCCCTCAAAGTGGGGTTACCGTAAGCTACAAATTTCATTAAGGAGTTGGTTTTTTTGGTTAAAAACAGTCGATTTGCCTTCACTCCTGGCCAAGGAAACAGTGGAATCGAGAGGGGCTTGCCACATATTATACATTGTCAGATAGTGAGTGATAGGACTGCCTACTACTGTTTAGCTTGGGCAACCAAGAGTAGACAACCAGAGCTATCATAGACTTAGAAACAAGAATTGTCCAAGACTTAGAAGATATAAGAAGGGTTTCTGTAGGGAAATACATTTAAGACCTGCAACACTGATAAAGTCTTATAGACACTTAAAACACGATAACAAATTTCTTACATGACGTTTTAAGAATTTATTTTTAGAACTTGACCAGGTTACCAGTTATCGAAGATGTACCCTTGGCCCTCACCAAGCCTTTGAGGCTTTGTTATTGTGAATTCATGTCTCTTTTATTAAAATTCGTTCCACTATTCCAAAACCTTAAGTTGTAATGAGTGTTTAGGGTTATATTTTTATATATTCTAGCATGCCCTATAGATCGAGCGCTCCTATGGGCCGAAGCCTAGACTTTACATGGTTTGTTTAGTTTTTAAAAACCTATTGTGTTTTTTGGAATTTGAACCTGGTTACTCTGATACCGTGTTAAAGCCTCTTCCATTACATCAAAATTCTAAAGTCGTAGTGAGAGTTAAGGTTTATATTTTTATATTCTAACAGTAACCCTAGACAGTCTTCATTTAAAATACTATAGTAGTTAAAAGGTTCTACTAATTAAGGATGAGAATCAATTAAGGTGATTTGGACATGTGGATGGAGACCAATAGGTATAGTAGTTAGGATGTGATATGGAGTGGCTCGTAGTTAAATGGCACAAAGAGAACTTGTATGGGCCTGAATAAATTTGGATTGAGGTGTTCAAAGGATAAGGTTATGATGGGTGCTAATTGAATCACAAAATTGTTTTGAAAAATAGAAGTTATTGTTATTTCTGTGCATTTAAGTACAATAAGCCAGCAAAGTCTTCCATGCTTTCTTGGAATGAATCCTTTTTTCAAGTCAGGCAACATTTATTGTTACACTTTGCCTGCTGCAACATGTAAATGCAACAAATATCATTTCACTTTAGTGCATAACAATAGTCCCTCAATTGGCTGGTTACATAAGCTAACGTCTCTTGTTGGTTGTGTAACTGAACAGTGACCAGTCTGAACCCATGTGTGGGTTACAATTCCACATTTTTGTGTGGAAGGAAGTCTGTTGACCTTGATCCTTCATAAATACACCTGCAAATAAGCAAGGTATCAATTGAAGAATGATTTCAACGGAAAGAACTTATGTTTGCACACCACCTAATTTCAGTTTTAGGACACTTCTTAACTAAATTAATAAGCAGCTGAATGGTATTTGAAACTCATCTGCTTTAAAGCTGTTATCATGGTTTGAAATCTAGGAATCAAAATGGGTCAATGGTTTATGGTACAACAATTGGCGATATTAGCAATATAGGATGTCTGGTCTTGGTTGTGTTGTCATAAGTTAAAAGAATTACTGAAGATTTGTTTAGGTAGCAACATTTGCTATGTTTTTTTGGAATAGTTGATGGAGTTTTATCGCATTTAAATGAAATAAATAATTAACTAACTATATCTAATTAGATGCAACATCCATCTTTTAAGTGGTTAAAGTTAAGGGGTATTTACTGGTTTGTCCCTCAAATCTTTAAATATTATGATTTTACCCCCCAAATCTTCATATTTATAATTTTGCCCCCCAAATCTCATAAGTTACAATAATTTTGCCCCCTTCTCTAACTTTCCCAAACACAGTTAATTTTTTGACCATTTTACCCCTCATTTCCTCTTTTATTTTCCTCCTCTTCTTCTTCTCTCTTCCTCCTTTCTTCTTATTTTCTTCATTATTTCTCCTCTCTTCCTCCTCTCTTCTTCTTCTCTTTTCCTCCTCTCTTCTCATTTTCTTCATTTTTTTTTTTTACCCTTTCATGTTCATATTTTCCTCCTCTCTTCTTATTTTCTTATCTTTTTTTACTTGAGATAATTGATTTGGTGAACTAGAGGAAAAATGCATGACATGAAAGAGTAAAAAAATGAAGAAAATGAGAAGAGAGGAGGAAAAGAGAAGGAGAAGAGAGGAGGAAGAGAGGAGAAATAATGAAGAAAATAAGAAGAAATGAGGAAGAGAGAAGAAGAAGAGGAGGAAAATAAAAGAGGAAATAAGGGGTAAAATTGTCAAAAAATTAACTGTGTTTGGGAAAGTTAGAGAGGGGGGCAAAATTGTTGTAACTTATGAGATTTGAGGGGCAAAATTATAAATATGAAGATTTGGGGGGTAAAATCATAATATTTAAAGATTTGAGGGACAAACCAGTAAATACCCCTAAAGTTAAATAAGTAATTCTTTAATGCAAAATTAGTTTCATCTATTTTTGGGTAACAAATGATGAGCAAGTGGTTGGAGTTTGCTAATATGTTTGGTATTATATGGTCCATATAGTATCGGGTACCTCAAAAAACCCAACATAATGTTGGTTGGTCTCGTATTGTGTAACGCTCCGCCCCTCACTAAGCTCGAAACGGAATGCATCACTGGCGGGCACGTGTAAATTAACGTGCACGAGGCCAATGAGTATGTAAAAGCAGGAATGAATAAAGTTAAAATATAATTCATCTACCCGGATCTTGGAAGTTAGTCTACTACCATATATAAAGAAAGATATACATGTCTAAAATAGAAAGTAATAACTAAGTACTGATACAGAAGTTGGGAACTAAGCCCTCAAAAGAGTGATACATATCAAATCCAAAAATAAAAAAAGTGGAGGCCTAGGAATTTACTGCTGCTCGGTCTGCTCCAGAAATATAGGTCGTGTAATGGCGGATGCTTGCTCACATTTTCAGAGCGTGTGGGGGAGCTCAAGGTCAAATCCGGCAAATAAAATAATATAAACAAATAAGTAAGATATAAGTGTGGATATGAAAGTATGCACATATGTGGAAAATATTAAACGATCCAATAACAATATCAAGTAGGGATATACATGCATATCAAGTCTAAGTTAATATCTTATTTTAGTTTATATTTTGAATTAAATGGTGAAGAAATAGACTTGTTTTGTGAAAATACTCGTGCATATCCGGGACCCGACCAAGATGCTGGCGCTGAACCAACCATGCCGCTAAGCACTCAAGCAGATACCGATATTGAGTAATCGGTCGTCCCATCAATATGGACTAAACAAGAGATGATGGCTCAGTACCATCCGGGCATCCTCGCAGATGGGCTCCTATTTCGGTTGCGCAACTTATTCTAAACCTTTCACGATACAATATTTGTCTATTCTTTAGTTTTCCCATAACCCAAACTTTCAAGTTATATTGTATGTAAATCAATCCTGAATATGATTAACCAATCATGTCAAGATTAATACATATATATATATATCTATCATCTAATCAATGTCCGAGTAACAAGTAAGATGTGATCCATGTCAAAATCAAGTTAACAAGTAAGTCAGGATTCATGACATTATCAAGACATGTGTATGTACTAATAAGGGAAATCCGACATATTTTCATGTATCTTGTACAAGTAATTAGTATGTATATGTCAAAGTAAGTATGATGGAGTCATAGAATATTAGAATGAGTGTTATGGAAATAATAATCATGTATGTAAACCACACATATAAACAATTATGCATATAAACACATATTAGGCAAGTGAAGTGTAAAGATGGGAATTAAATATGCTCAATACTATTATAACGATTACTTTAACAATATATGAATTTTCCAAATCCTAGCATGATTCATGGTATGCAAAGTAACAAATTTATTAAACCTTACCAATGTATATATTTTTCAAGTAAATATGGATTAGCATAATAAAAATTATAACCTAACATAATAGCTCGTATAAAAGAAATATTTTTAGCAAATTTAATGTAAAAATTTATGTAAAACCTTCTCTTTAAAACATGATTATGAATATATATATATATATATATATATATATATATATATATATATATATATATTTTCTAATAGCAAGTGGAAAATGATTTAAAATTATTGCATTATACATGAAGAACTTATATGGAAAACTTCAAATTTATATCCAATATGATGAACATTCATAAAGATAGCATTTTTTTATAATTTTAAAATAAAGCATATACTTTAAGTTTACAACTTATAGTTTAAGAATGAGAGACTATAAGTAAAATGATAAATTTGATACATAACCATAGAGTAAGTATAAAAATCATATTTTATATTTAGTATAATTATAAATATTTTTGTATAAAAACATTATTTTTCTAAGTTTTAACAAAACAAGGTTCTAAGTTAACTATAAAACATTTTGAGTTAAAAAAAAATATAAGAGCGAATGTGATTCTACTTGCCTTGATGGGTTAGGAAAATAAACCTATCTTGAGGCTAAAAAACCTCTCTTTTTCTTCTTTTTTTTTATTCATCTTCTTGAGAGTTGGAGTAAAAGAGGAAGAGAAAAATGAAAAATAAAGGAGAGAATAAATGATGATGAGAAGAAATGAAAAGAAAGGGAGAAAAAGATATAATAGATAAAAGAGATATGGGAGCAAGATGATGGTTTGTCATTTTTGGCCAAAAAATAAGCATGGTGAGGTTAAGGTGTGAGGTAGGTTAGATTGACTTTTTATTTGGTATTTTATATTATATTAACTATACAAATATCTTTATAATGAGACCATGTATGAGTGTATGCACGAGAGGAAGAATGAATGAGTTTTTGAGAGAAAAATGAGATAAAAAAGTCTTTCCTCTTTTTTCATTTCAGTCCAGCAGTGGGAGTAGTTTTGAGATCCATAATTTGGGGAGATGGAGTATGGGAAGTATGAGTGAATAAAGACAAAATAGGTATATGACAAATGACTAGTAATTATAGGTTTTTGGAGTTGTTTATGGTCATAAACTCTAATTAAACTAATCCAAATAAAGTCAAACTTAATTTTGCAAGTTAAAAGAAGATAGACTAGTTAAAATATGTATAGGGCCCACCGGTGATTAAAATAATATTATTTTAAGTTACTATCCAGAAAATTTCAAGAAAATCACTAAAAATATAGAAAAATGAGACGAACACAACGAATTCACTCTTGGATAAATTTGATAGATGGAATGTAAGTTATGATAAAAATTAGGTTGTTATATCTTACTCTCCTTAAAAAAATTTCGTCCTCGAAATTATTTTTTTTTTTGAGAAACAAGAATAAATACAATGATAAGTTCAGATATATGCATGTGCGGACGGGAATGGATAATAATATTATGAATACGATAGCTGACGTGATCACTTAAACAAGCGGGGATACTTCTTCCGAACATCATCCTCCCGTTCCCAGGTAGATTCTCGTGGTGAGTAACTATCCCACGACACGAGAACGAGGGGAATCGTGCGGTTCTTCAGAACTCTCTCCTATCGATCCATGATGGCAATGGGTTCCTTCTCAAAAGTCAAATCTGTTCCTAATTCCACGTTGGAAAGATCTACAACAAGGTTCTCATCTCCAATGCACTTGCTCAGTTGAGAAATATGAAATACATTGTGTATTACATCCAACTCTGATGGCAAGTCAAGTCGATAAGCCAAGTTTCCAACTCTCTCAACAATAGCGATAGGACCAATATATTTAGGATTGAGCTTCCCTCGCCTACCAAATCTAACAACTTTATTGGTGAAACTTTGAGGAATACTATGTCTCCAATTTCGAACTCCAATGGCATTCGGTGATGATAGGCCCATTTCTTTTGCTTATCCTGTGCAACTCAAATACTCTCTGATGACCTTTACTTGGTCTATCATCTGAGCGACTATCTCTAGTCCTATGTTGCGCTCTCCAATATCGTCCCAAAACAAGGGCGACCTGCACTTCCTGCCGTACAAAGCTTGAAATGGAGCCATTTTGATACTTACGTAATAACTGTTGTTGTACGAGAACTCTACCATATACAAATGATCTTCCATAAACCTTAAAAATCTAGCACACAGGCCCTCAGCATGTCCTCTAAGGTCTGAATGGTCCGCTCAGATTGTCCATCTGTTTGAGAATGATATGCTGAAGAAATATCTAAATGCATCCCCAAACTCTTCATCAGTTTAGTCCAATAGTGCGATCTGAACCTAGTATCGCGATTTGAAATAATCCGCTCTGGAACTCCGTGCAGTCTCACTATCTCTTGCATGAATCTCCTTGTTAACACTTCTGTCGACTGGCGATTAAAATGGGCTGATCTCGTCAAGCGGTCTACGATCACCCAAACTGTGTTATTACCCTTAGGACTTCTGGGAAGACTCGTCACAAAGTCCATGGCTATCTTCTTCCATTTCTACTGCGGTACTCTGATGGTCGGTCTTCACTTGCTGACAAATAAGGCATTTTGATATATATTGAGCAATCTACTTTTTCATTCATGGCCACCAGAAGTGTTATCTCAGATTTATATACATCTTGGTACTACTCGTGCGAGTAGAATATGCTGATCTATCTCATCTCTAACCTCTCCTCCAGACACACACAACCTATCACCGAGACGAAGCGAGTCATCTGCATGCACTGAGATGTTTGGTCTCTTGCCCGCTTACATCTTGTTCCTAAGCCTTTTCAATCTCCCATCATTGTTCTGGGCTTCTTTGATCCTATCAATCAGTGTAGATCGAAATCGCAACTCCATGAGCTGCGCTGTCATTCCTAGCAATAGAACTTCTAATTCCAACATCTCAATGTCTTCTAAGATTTCTTTCTGTCGAGTCAGATACATAGCCATCGGCTTCCTACTCATGGCATCTGGCACTACGTTGGCTTTTTCCGGACGATAGCGGATGTCCAAGTCAAAATCTGCTACAAGTTCAAGCCATCTGCGCTGCCTCATGTTCAACTCCTTCTGAGTGAAGATATATTTAAGACTCTTGTGATCAGTATGCACTTCTATCTTTTCGCCCAATAGATAATGTCTCCAAATCTTAAGGGTATGTATTACTGCCGCTAGCTCCAGATCATGTGTAGGATAGTTTCGCTCATGAGGTCTAAGCTGTCGGGAAGCATATTCGATCACTTGACCATTCTGTGTAAGTACACAACCCAATCCTTTGTTAGATGCATCACAATATATCCTCATACCGCCTGAATCATTAGGAACTGCTAATACTGGTGTCATAGTTAATCTGCCCTTCAGCTCTTCGAATGCACATCACACTCCGTAGCCCACTCGTACTTCTCTCACTTCCACGTCAGCTTTGTCGGTGGTGCTGCTAATTTAGAGAAATCCTGCACGAATCTCCTATAAAATCCAGCCAATCCATAAAAGCTACGTATTTTTGAAGCAAGTTTTGGAATCGGCCAATTAAGTACGGCCTCCATTTTCTTGGAATCTACTGACACACCATCTCTAGATATTACGTGGTCCAAGAAAGCGATCTTGTCCAGCCAGAAGTCACACTTGCTCAGTCTGCCGAGCAATTGTTGTTGCCTGAGAGTCTGTAAAACTATCCTCAAATGCTCTGCCTGCTCTTCCCTACTCCGAGAGTAGACGAGAATATCATCGATGAATACCACTACAAACTGATCCAAATATTGTGCGAAAATCGGGTTCATCAAATTCATGAAGACTGCAGGAGCATTGGTCACACCAAATGGCATTGCTAGATACTCGAAATGTCCATGCCACACCCTAAATGCTTTCTTTGGAATGTCCTGTCGAGCTCACACCTGATGAAAACCAGAGCGAAGGTCAATCCTAGAGAATACCTTAGCTCCGCCTAGTTGATCAAACAAATTCACAATTCTTAGCAAAGGGTATCTATTCTTGATGGTGACTACATTCAAACCCCTATAGTCAACACATAATCTTTGGCTACCATCTTTCTTTCCTGTCAATAGTACTAGAGCGCTCCAGGGAGAAACACTAGGCCTGATAAATCCAAGCCTTAATAGCTCATCAACCTGTCTCTTGACTTCTGCTAGCTCTTCTCGACCCATTCAGTATGGTGGTTTGAATACAGGCTCTGCACTAGAAAGAGTATTGATGGTGAATTTCACAGCTCTAATTGGAGGCAACCCTAGCAACTCCTCCGGAAACACATCTAAATATTATGATATTACTGGAATCATTCCCTCACCTGTCTCTATGGCATCACGAACTCCACCTCTCGATGTCACCTTGGGCTCAGCTGGCTCCAAGGATTTACTTCCACCAAGAAATTCAAACTCAGTATGACCTGGAATTCGAAATATCACATTCTTGCTACGACAGTCAATCACTGCATAGAAAGTACTCAATCATTCCATCCCTAGGATAGCATCATATCCACCGTTATCTATCACCAAGAGATTAGCATAAAACTCTCGGCCACTAACTACCACAGGACACAATCGACACTCTCTGCTAGATATAATACTACCATTTCCCGTCTTAATATCCCACCTAGTAGATAAATCAACAATATCAATTGAGTTGCGCAAAACAAAACCCGATGATATGAAGTAATGAGATGCACCTGAATTAAATAATACATGAGCTGGAGCACGACCTACGAGAAGCGTACCTGCCACAACCCCTCCTGAAGTCTGAGTCTTCTCGACTGTCATCAATCAGACTTGTCCCTATTTCTTACCTTTTCCAGTCTAAGCTCTATTAAAAGCCTGCTGTTGCGGCACCAACGATCTCCTTTGAATCAATTCCTGGTGCTTTTGAGCTGGTGGTGTTGTCATTGTCTGCCTTGGTGCTGCTTGATACACTCCTTCTGGTTGCACGAATCCCTGACTGACACTATCTACTGACTGCTGTCTATTTGGACATGTGGATATCTGGTGGTCCGATAATCCACAAGCCAAACATAATTCCTGTGCCCTCCGACAATTCTGCATATGTCCTGGTATGCGACAGAAGCGACACTATCTGGCTCGATGCAAGCCCCATTGGCCACTTGGTTGGGGAAGTGCCAACATATCGAGTTGAGGGTCCTGCGATCTGGTGGAACGTCTCCTCGGTGCTGTGACCTGAGGTCTCTTCTCCCTAGACACCTACTCTTATCGACAAGCTGCACTGTATATCTCAGAGTATGAACCGAAGATCTAGGATGCTAGATGCTCTCGGATATCATAACGCAGTCCCTGCTGGAAGCAATAAGCTCTGTCCTCTTCGATCTCAACTAGCATCGGAGCAAACTTGTTCAATCTGACAAACTCTGCTGTGTGCTCATCATCTGTCTTATCTCCCTGTTGGAGAACCATAAATTGTCTCTCCATCTCACGTCGAGCCGATGGATGAAAGAAATGGTCATAGAAGGCCTCAACGAACTCCTCCCATGTTATGGCCCTACATGCCTCTTTCCTTTGCTAACCACCAAATCCATGCAATATCCACCAACTGGATCTGCACAACATCAACACGACTCTCATTCGGAATCCTAGCAGCCTTCAAAAGATTCTCCATGTTCACGATCTACTGCTCTGCCTCCAAAGAGCCTCCTGTACCCGAGAATGTAGATGGCTGAAGTTAACGAAAATTTGATAATGTCCCAACTCTCTCTTGCCTATGGGGTCCTGTCATGCGCTCCAGCACTGCTGTTGTCGTCTGTTGGGCCTGGGCAACTCTTATAACTAAATCTTTAAGCTCTGCAACTGGATCGTGTGGAGTGGCTCCATGCGTACCGATCCTAGCTAGTCCAGCTCCGTGCAGATGTGCTCGAGTTGGACCAGCTCTAGGAGGACGACGAGGTGGCATCTCCCTGAAATTCAAACAAGAATAGAAATGAGAATGGAATATGGTAGATGTTCAGGTTATAAAGGAGTCAAGGGACAAGTATTGAATAAAAAATACTATTAGTAGACATGTTCTTTTGTATATACATATATGTATATAAATACACACATATGACAGTAGTCCTAAGGTCTTCCTAAATTAATTTAGAGCTCTGATACCACTCTGTAACGCCCCGCTCCTCACTAAATACGGAACGGAGTGCCTCACCGGTGGACACGTGTAAATTGACGTGCACGAGGCTAAAGAGTATGTAAAAACATGAATGAATAAAGTTAAAATACAATTCATCTACCGGGATTTTGGAAGTAATGTTTAAAATAACGATAACGGTAACGTAACGTTTTGTCTTTGTTAGGTTATATAGCATATAACGTAACGCATAACGTAGGTTACGCGATTTTCTATTTATGTATTTAAAAATAAATATAAAACTATATAAAATAATTTTATAAATTAAAAATTAAATTAAAAATTTTAAGAAAATATAAAAAAATTATACCCCAGTATTAATTTTAAATTTCTAACAAATTTCACGATAATTCTCATATTTATCTTCATAAATTAAATTACATTCGCACCCATAATTTCAGTCATCATTTAAATAAGAAAACAAAATCTCAAATTTATTTTCAATTATTATCAATATTGTAATTTATATTTTGTAATGCTCAATTTATGTTGTTTTTAATTGTTTATTTTAGATTAGCTGATAATTCAATTTAATCAGCAAGTAAGAAATTTTAGTAATTGGAAATGAATTATAACAAAAAAAATCAGTAATTAGAAAGAAATTACAAGTAAATAAGAATGTATAAGCTAACAATCCCACAAATAATCAAATAAGCAAACAACAAGCCGTCAAGTGAAAAAAAACTACAACAATTCACTAATTATCAAAATAATTAATCGAAATCAATATAAAAACTATTTAAAAATTATTGTAAATAACGTAACATAACGTAATTTAACGTAACGTAACGTAAAATAACATAAAAAACGCACCGTTATGATGCATTGAGTTATTTTCGATTGTTAAGTAACATTGGCTTTCTGTTAGGTTTCATAACGCAACATAACGGGTTTCATGACACGTTATTTTCGACATTGCTAGTTGGAAGTTAGTCTACTACCACATATAAAGAAATATATACATGTCTAAAACAGAAAGCAATAATTAAGTACTGATACAGAAGTTGGGAACTAAGCCCTCAAAAAAGTGATACATACCAAATTTAAAAATAATAAAAGTGGAGGCCTAAAAATTTACTACTGCTCGGTCTGCTCTAGAAAATATAGGTCGTGTAATGACGGATGTTCGCTCGTATTTTCAATATCTGAGTGTGTGGGGGCGCTCAGGGTCAAAACCGGCAAGTAAACAATAAAAGGTAGGGAGTATGTAATATAAACAAATAAGTAAGATATGAGTGGATATGAAAGTATGTGCATGTGTGGAAAATATTAAACGATCCAATAACAATATCAAGTCTAAATTAATATCTTATTTTAATTTATATTTTGAACTAAATGGTGAAGAAATAGACTCGTATCGTGAAAGTACCCGTGCATATCCGGGACCCGACTAATATGCTGGCGCTGAACCAACCGTGTCGCTAAGCACTCAAGCAAATACCGATACTGAGCAATCGGTCATTCCATCAATATAAACTAAATAAGAGATGATAGTTCAGTACCATCTGGGCACATCCGCGGATGGACCCCTATTTCTGTTGCGCAACCTATCCTAAATATTTCACGATACAATATTTGTCCATTCTTTAGTTCCCCCATAACCCAAGCTTTCAACTAATATTACATGCAAATCAATCCGGAATATGATGAACCAATCATATCAAGATTAATACATATACATGTCTATTATCTAATCAATATCCGAGTAACAAGAAAGATGTGGTCCATATCAAAATCAAGTTAACAGACAAGTCAGAATCCATGACATTATCAAGACATGTGTATGTACTAATAAGAGAAATCCGGCATATTTTTATGTATTTTGTACAAGTAATTAGTATGTATATGTCAAGGCAAGTATGGAGTCAGAGAATATTAGAATGAGTGTTATGGAAATAATGATCATGTATGTAAACCACACATATAAACAATTATGCATATAAATACATATTAGATAAGTGAAGTGTAAAAGTGGGAATTAGATAAGCTCAACACTATTATAACGATTACTTTAACAATATATGAATTTTTCAAATTCTAGAATGATTCATGGTATGCAAAGTAGCAAATTTATTAAACCTTACTAATATATATATATATATAGTTTAAGTAAACATGGATTAGCATAATAAGTATGAATTACTAATGTATATATATTTTAAATAAACATGGATTAGCATAATAAGAATTATAATCTAACATAATAGCTCATATAAAAGAAATATTTTTAGCAAATTTAATGTAAAAATTTATGTGAAACCCTCTCTTTAAAACATGATTATGAATATATATATATACACATTTTCTAATAGTAAGTGGAAAGTGATTTAAAATCATTGCATAATACACGAAGAACCTATATGGAAAATTTTAAATTTATATCCAATATGATGAACATTCATAAAAATAGCATTTTTTTTATAATTTAAAAATAAAATATAATTTAAGTTTACAACTTGTAGTTTAAAAATGAGAGACTATAAGTAAAATGATAAATTCGATACATAACCATAGGTGTAAAAATCATATTTTATATTTAACATAATTATAAAAAATTTTGTATAAAGACATTATATTTCTAAGTTTTAACAAAACAAGGTTTTAAGTTACTTATAAAACATTTTGAGTTAAAAAAAAAACATAAGAGTGGATGTGATTCTACTTGCGTTGATGGGTTAGGAAGATAAGCCTATTTTGAGGTTAAAAAACTTTTTCTCTTTTTCTTCTTCTTCTCTTTTCTTATTCTTCTTCTTAAGAGTTAGAGTAAAAGAGAAAGAGAAGATTGAAAAATAAAGGAGAAAATAAATGATGAGGAGGAGAAATGAAAAGAAAGGGAGAAAAAGATATAGTAGACAAAGGAGATATGGGAGCGAGATGATGACTTTTCATGCTTGGTTAAAGGACAAGCATGGTGAGGTTAAGGTATGAGATATGTTAGATTGATTTTTCATTTGATATTTTGCATTATATTAACTATACAAATATTTTTATAATGAGACCATGTATGAGTGTATGGACGAGAGGAAGAACGAAGGAGTTTTTGAGAGAAAAATGAGATAAAAAAGTCTCTCTTCCTCTCTTTTCATTTCAGTTCAGCAGTGGGAGTAGATTTGAGAGCCATAATTTGGGGAGATGGGGTATGGGAGGTATGGGTGAATAAAAACAAAATAGGTATATGACAAATAACTAGTAATAATAGGTTTTTGGAGTTGTTTATAGCCATAAACTCTAATTAAACTAACCAAAATAAAGTCAAACTTAATTTTACAAGTCAAAAGAAGATAGACTAGTCAAAATATTTGTACGGCCCGCCGGTAATTAAAATAATATTATTTTTAGTGACTATACATAAAATTTCAAGAAATTCACCAAAAATATAGAAAAATGAGACGAACACAACGAATTCACTCTTGGATAAATTTGACATCAGAAATATAAGTTATGATAGAAATTAGGTTGTTACATATTGGCTGATATTTGAAACCTTGGTTGTCACCTCTAGCCTTTTGCATCAAGAAGGTTTCTTATATCTCTTCTTGATGGTTGTATTTCCGGAGAAGAGAGAAGAGACTTAGAATCTCTAACGAGATATTGTGCTTTTACCTAAAAGAAAATGACAAGGGCCTCCCATCTTTTAGTTTTGTTTAGGGGACTTCTGAGATCAAGTATTATGGTGGAGTATATATCACAGATGGTCTCTTCTGAGAGCAGGACATTGATGCTTTATGAATTGCAGTTATCAGCTATGGAGCAGTCCGACTGGATTGAATTGCCTCAGCAGAAACCTAAAAGATGATCCTACAAATCGATATCTCAATTAAAGAACTCTACTGGTTTTAATTGGATATTGCCATCCCATTGTATTGCACATCTTTTATTTTTCTTTTTTCTTTTAGATATTAGAATGTTAATTGCAGAACTGAGTGATTAGCATAGACTATTGTCATCTCATTGATTAGTGTTTTACCTCATTGTTCTGGCTTCTCCATTTCAGTGTAAAATATCATCGTCAGTTATTGTTCATTCATGAACCAGCCTGTTTTCATTTTAAAACATGATTTCTGATAATTTTTTGTGATGCCTACAGCGTAAATGGAATTGGAACTACACATGAATTTAATATCACTTGGTCATTTCCAGGATGATGATCATTGATCTTGTCCATTGATGGTTTATTTACCTTCTAGATTTACTAGTGGATGGTCTCAGAGCTTTCACTAAAGGCTCACCAAATATGAACTCTCTCGTGGGATTTGGATCAATTGCCGCATTCCTAATTAGTGCAGTGAGTTAAATTTTGTCAGCTGACTAGAATTTTGTACAAGTTATGGTACATATTTTCATTTCTTTTAGTCCTTATAACTTGTTATTACTGCAGGTGTCACTATTGAACCCTGAGCTTGAATGGGAAGCATCTTTCTTTGATGAACCAGTGAGTTGCCTTATTAGAATCCTTCATAACTATTCACTCTTGATTGCCTTTGTTGATTTGCACATGTTTTCGCCTCAATCATTGATTTGGGAGTATCATTCTTTATTTTGATACTCAAGTATTGGCGTCGCAATGTGGGGATGGAACCATGCCATATAAAGTCACACCAGGCTGCCAAATGTTACAATACTGGCACTCCAACTTGAGTTCTAAATTTCTAATCCGTGTTAGCTCCATCACGAAGTAACAAAATTGGTCATAACATTGATGCGTAAAACCGGGGGTTCAATACCACTGTTTGGTGCAAAGGTCCCACTAATTAAGATGGATCTAACTAATATATTGGGAACCATATTGACACAAGCATTAACCCCGCTTGAGACATGAGTGCATACTTTTTGAACAATCCATCCATGTTACTTCTTTTCCAATATTGGACTAAATGCCAACCTCGTATCTGTGTATACCAAGCCAATTTGAAACCGAATGGATGCAACCACTTTAAAAGAATACCAATCTTTGTTTGATAATAAATTGAATAACACAGTGTTAACATTAATGCACTAAAAAAAGAAAATCTTTTGTTCATTTATCTCATATTCCACAAGCATGCGGATCCGTGTCAAAAACTGGTTTAGCACTTAGTTATGTGCTTAAAGTGGAAGGCTAGCAGATGAAGTTGGTTGGTCCCTTTCTGTTTTGCTTTATGAATTAATATGCCACTGTTCTATATCTTTTAGCTCTAAGAAAAGTGTAGAGGTTACATAAATATACATGTGAGTACACGAAAATCATATACTATATAGCCATGGCTCATGTATAGATTTAGATTTTAGAGCATTGCTGTTTCCAGTGCCTTGTAACCTTATGGAATATTACACTTGTGCCAATGTCCACAAACAACAACTATTACAATATTTTATAAAAAGTAAACAATTATATTTGAAGAACAATTATATATAATAGCATGATTAGTGAGTCCAAAAATGAACTTGCATGGATTTCGTTTCTCGATATCAATCAATTATCAATCAAAACGAAGCAATCTACACATAAGAATATTCTTAGAATATTAAATATAGATTAATATGAATTTAAATGATTTTTAGAGGTTTTCCAGTATTTTTAGGGCATATAAATATTGATTTTAAGGCTAAATAGTCTTAATAGGTCTAAAATTTATAAACGGGTATGAATCTATCTTATTGGATCTATAAGATGATGAATAATATTTCTAAATTATTAGGGTTATTGGATAATGAGTAAACTAGTCCTAAAATCCAATATAATAGTTTAACTCAATAAGAAAGAGAGTATTACTAACCTTTTTACAAAATGTGGGAATCCAAAATGTAGAAAGAGGAGGAAAGAGATACTCTTCTTTAGTGAAGTGGTGGCGGCTCCGATGGTGGGTTCAATACGGCTCCGGCGAGGTGCTCCAATGAGACAAGAGGGAGAGGGAAGAATTTCAGATATGAATTCTATGGTTGGAATGAGTATGGTTTAGGGGTTTATATAGGTTTCAAATTGGAGGTTTATAATATGAAAGGTTGTAATTTAATTTAGAGAAGTTAATTTTCAAAATTAATGATGGGAGTTTCATTGTTGAATTAATGGAGAAAATGTAGAGTTTGGGAAGATGAAAGGTTTGGGAGTTAGAGAAAATTAAATATTTGGGAGTTAAAGAAAGTGAAAAGTCATATTTATTATTTTGTTAATTTATTTTTTTAATTATAAAAAATGAATGGTCATTACAAATAATAAAAAGGGAAAGTAAGTGCCATTTAGATGCATCTACATCTATAGAAATGACAGCACAACTACTACACTACTAACTTAAATAGCTAGGCTGGACTGGGCAGTATATTTACTTTAGGCAATATTTATCGAAATGTCAGTTTCTGTAAAAAACACCTTCATGAGGAACCTTGTAATATAAAACAATAACCCTCATCTTTCACGACAATTATGGAATTTGGTTATAGTAGAAGAGACTTTAGTATGTGATTAGAGCAACCAAGTTTCAAATCCCACTGGGTGAGCATTTAATTGCAAAATTTTAAGCTCAACAAAAGCTCTGGTTTCAGCCCATAGAGAGTGGAAGAGAAGGGGTTGGGTGATCTGTGTAATATAAAACAATAAACCTCAACCTCACCGCAACTCTGGGATTTTGTTTAGAAACATTACTCTCTATTTTGGTTTGGGAAGGAAGTATGCATGCACAGTTTTACTTTTGGTGTTTTATCGTACTACCGGAATATTGGCATATATTGTTTCTTCTGCAATTCAGTCATCAATCATCATATGTCCTCTCCATATTTAAAATTCTACATTTTCATTTGAGCTATTTCTTGTTCTTTTGTTCTATATTAGTTTTATAATTTTCATTCAGTTAGTTGTCAGTATTTGTGTAACTTTGTAGTTTGTATATTTTTCATTAGTTGAAATTCTTGTTTTATTATGTAGTCCAATAACTTTTACTGAAATTTAAAGTGGAAGGATACTTCAGTCAGTGAAGGAGCTGTTAACTTGTATCTGAAATTGTTTTTCATCCTAGAAATTCTTTCTGGTATGCAGGTCATGCTTCTTGGTTTTGTACTTCTGGGTCGCTCTCTTGAAGAAAGTGCTAGGCTCAGGGCATCCAGTGACATGAATGAACTTTTAGTAAGTGCTATCAGTTGCATGGTTTGTAATTCATCTTTCATCCTTTGGTTTCTGATCTTTTTACTCTTTTTTTTTTCTCCCACCTGCGTTTCCCTTTTTCACCATGCAGCTTGTTAAATATGTTGTTTTGCCTATAAATTTTGGCAAATTTTTAAACTGAAATTGAACATGACTTACAATAGAATCTTAATATGACTTAATCTTTACAGCCGTTAAAGTTTTTGGTCTGAAGAGTTTTAACATGATTTAATCTACTTGAGTTTTGTATGAAAAAAGAAACCTGCAATTGAGGCTGAGAATTTATTTCCCCTTCTGAACCATCCTGCTCATGGCCATTTCTAAAATTCAAAGCTCATGTGGCAGCCACTTGGGAAATGCTTGACCCCTTTGACATCAGCATTGCAATTATATATAAACATCATCTAAGCTTCTTCCATCAGTATCACACACAGATTAGGTTAATTCAATCGTGACAGATTCTGTATTCACGTCTCTGTTAAGTTTCACTTGTCAATTGCTAACTTGGTGCATTTTCTTGCAGTCACTAGTATCCTCTAAGTCAAGGTTAATAATCACCTCCTCTGAAGAGGCTCCTGCAACTGACAGTGTCCTGAGTGCCAATGCAATTACTGTTGAAGTCCCCATTGACGATGTTCGTGTTGGAGATTCAGTCTTGGTTTTGCCTGGGGAGACTATTCCTGTTGATGTATGTTACCTTACTTTCACATTTCATTACTTGATCTTTTTAGTGTTTAACCAGTGCTTGAATGCTACTGTATTCATGTTTCTTTTCTGATATACTTTCAGAATTCTGACGGTGTTTGGCTTTATTCTTTTGGTATCTTACTGAGGACTATATTTCCCTTTCATATTATTGTTTACTAAAACTAGAAGTGTAGAGTTTGTATTAACTTTTTCTATATCTTCCTTTTTTCTATTATCCAACCAAAACAAGATCAAAGTTGAAGGTGGCAATATGTCTGAGAGTTCTGGATTCTACCATTAATAGGGTACCTAATCTCAGCCTGATCTTTTGCCCTTGCACATTACTGTTGGAAATGATAACCTTCATTTTATGATTTTGGATTTATAAGACTTCTTATTACCTTGCAAAGTTGGTTTGTCATTACCTTGCTAAAGTTGTTTTCATGCAGACCTTCATTAACTTATTGTAAGATAAGAATAATGATAACTAAAAACTTTACTTACAAAGTACCATATTACTAAATGATATAATTCTTTTCCCATCGATCTTGGTCAGAAATGGACCACAATTCTTCAAGTCAGGAGGAATAGCTCACCTTTTGAATCCCTATTTCAGTTTGACATCATTGGTGCCTGGTCCCTAGTTTGACAGACATCACTTCAGGCCAGAGTCCTACTTTCTACGTTATGTTTTAGGCACTTGCAACAAGGAGAGTGAGGATGCAACCAATAATTTAATGTTAACATAGTTGGGCAAGTTTACGGTCTGTACCTCTACATTGCACTCCATGTACAGCACATTGTAGCATTATATGCTCGAACCTAGATTCCTTGGTGTCCAAGGTTTGTTAATTTATGGAAGCAGCAAGTTCTTTGTATTATTATTGTTATCAGAGACTTTAAAGTGCAAGCAGTTTGAAGATCCGAGTCACAGCATGCTTTAGCTCATCTTAGTGCACTTAGGCAAATTGAAGGTTTATTGCTGTTTTATGACAAAACTTATATTGCAAGATATTTATTGTTATCAGAGACTTTAAAGTGCAAGCAGTTTGAAGATCCAAGTCACAGCATGCTTTAACTCATCTTAGTGCACTTAGGCAAATTGAAGGTTTATTGCTGTTTTATGACAAAACTTATATTGCAAGATATTTATAGTTTATCATTGTTCCATATAAATATATGTGTTATTTGCCTTTGTAGGGGAAAGTTATTGCGGGAAGAAGTGTTGTTGATGAATCCATGCTCACTGGAGAGTCATTGCCTGTGTTCAAGGAAAAAGGCTTAAATGTTTCTGCAGGAACAGTCAATTGGGTATACACACCTCCCTCTCTCCTGCCCACTCATAAAAATTGTTTTTCCAATCCTATGACGCTATATCAATTATTTAGGATTGTTTCCATACAACTTTCTGTACTTTTAATAATAATGAATATTCCCTAGTATAAATAAGGAATTTAAGCTGCCTACCTCACATAAGGATATTATAGAGGCGGCCTGCCCACTTGTGATGTTTTTAAATGAAAAATCATATAAATAGTCGGCTTATATTCTTGTTATTCAGCTGAAAGATACCATGTCTGCATTGCTTTTTGTTTATGCATTTTGGTTGTAACAATTTTTTTTTCCTTGGAACATGAAACCAAGTGTTCTTAACACTAAACCCAACTCTTCATAGAATTCCTATTTAGTTGAATTAAGAAGTAACTTCGCAAATCAAAAACTTCTATAGCAGTGAGCTTTTAAGTTTTGTGTATTCTTATTATGACTTCTTTTGTGGAAGAACTTCATCTATATAATTTTGATCCTAAACTTCATTATGCTTTGTTTCAGGATGGTCCTCTAAGGGTTGAAGCATCCACAACTGGTGCTCTATCAACAATCTCCAAAATAATTCGCATGGTTAGCATCTGATTGTATTTCATGATATTAGTGTAGGATTAATGGATATCAAAGCATCATAACTTGTAATAGGAAAATTTCCCTCCTACAGCAGCAAAACTCCTTCCTCATTAGTTTCTTACTTCAACCGAATTTTGCAGTCATATCCATTCCTAAGGGTTCACTCATACCCATAATCATGGGTTTAGTGTCTATTTGCTCTTCTATCAATAGGTATCAAATATTATGTTGTTGGTAAACCATTAATTTGTATGCGCTCAATCAATTGTTAAATGAAACTAAACATCATGATTTTTGGGATGAGCGAACTCTAAGGGAAGGAGATCATATCGAAGTAGAGAGTGGGGGAGGGTGGAGTTTTGCCACAGAGGAGGGAAATTTTCCTCGTACAACGCCTGGCGCCTGTTAATCCCTACTGGTAAATGTAGTTTGAACAATGAGAAGTAATTCTTTACACAGGTTGAGGATGCACAGTCGCATGCAGCGCCCATTCAAAGGCTCGCCGATTCAATTGCAGGCCCTTTTGTCTACAGTGTGATGATGGTTTCTGCTGCAACATTTATTTTCTGGTGTGTGCTTTTTAAGTGTGTCATGGAAGAACTATAATCATTATGTAATTGCATTCAACAGATAAAAACTTAGCATAGTTAGAAGGCATGACTAGCGTCGTGGATTTAATTTTCTACTATGTTTGACAACATAAGATTGTAGTTAGCATGATAAGTTCAAGAACCGTATTCATCAATATTATTTTAGTCACAGCCATTTTATCTCCTAATGACCAGGCTTGAATTGTTTTATTGGGCACATTTTTTATTATTATGACTCTTTAAGGGACATTATGTTGTTGCACTTGGTGTTTCAACTTATTTCTTCCAGCTAATTGTTTAGGTATTACATTGGAGCCCATATCTTCCCAGATGTCTTACTAAATGACATTGCTGGTCCTGATGGAAACCCAGTGCTCCTAAGCTTGAAACTTTCCGTGGATGTACTAGTAAGTACTAATGATTTGGTCAGGCATTCTAATGATGATAGTTAACTAAAGTAGTATATTGATCTCACAAATATAATTTGCATTACAATCAGTAATAATATTTTAACCTGCTAGTTAATCAACTGCAAACTAATATCTGCTCTTCAATTTATATATCCATCTGGTTTGAGAATCAACATATTTTTGGTGCTACCATCATCATTTATATTCCTGCATACTAATGTGATTTTGAGAAACAGGTGGATCCTTAGGGGTCTATCTCTATTCTCTAGGATTCTAACCATGGATCTCCTACTTTCATGTATTGCTTCGCCAAGCTCCTCTTATTCCTACAAGCCAGTATTTAAACTGCTAGTTTCTAATATTTTCAGGATGCTAGGCTTTTATACTCAAGGTTCTGGTTGTAAAACAATAAATGGTTTCTTTACGGCATTCTTCTGAAGGTAACTGTCCCACAAAATAAGCCCTTCTCTGCATAGAATCTCAGATTCTCAGGTGCTGGCAGCAATTTTGCTGTCTTGGAAAGCATTATGGCCTTCAGTTATGTACCTTCTTTGACAATTCTTTGGCAACCATTAAGTGTGGTGAGAAGAAAATGTAAATTACAAAAAGAAACAGGGAAAATGGATTATTTTTTAATCATAAAATTGTCACTGCTCACAGAGTTCTCAAGTGCATGCTTTTGTCTTGGTTGCAATCGACTTAATTACCTGAATGAAATTATTATTACTTATCCTTTGCATAATCCATACAGAATTCTTTTTCCTTACTGTTACAACGATAGTTTATGCGTAATTGCATATATAAAATATTTATACATGTATATGTAACTTTTATGGAATATGCCTAGGCTCCTACCTACCACCTTAAGCTTTGAGAAGCATTTTCGTAGCTTGGCTGCTTTCTGAACCGTTCCTTCAACGGATACACTTAAAACACACTGCTGCCTATAATGCACTCATGTTTGGCAATCTACAAATGAAAATGCAAAGTAAATACTGGGAGGGAATTTTTAAATGTTGGAGGGGATTTCAAATCCCCATGCAACAGTTCTCTATGTTTTTTATTTCATCATATAAATCTCATTCCTTTTTACTTTTCAGGTAGTCTCGTGTCCCTGTGCGCTGGGGCTTGCTACTCCTACAGCTATTTTAGTTGGAACCTCTCTAGGTATCATCTTTGATTTGTGTAATAATGTTAAGTTCATAACAATGTTGAAAATAACACGTTATGAAACCCATTATATTGCGTTACGTAACCTAACGGAACCCCAGCGCTACGTAACAACTGAAAATAAGTTAGTGCATCGTAAAAGTATGTTTTTTATGTTATTTTACGTTATATTACATAATGTACCGTTAAGTTACGCTATGTTACGTTATTTACAATTATATTTTTAGTAGTTTCTATATTGTTGTTAATTATTTTTTTAGTAATTTCTATATTGTTGTTGATTATTATTTTGTTTATTAGCGAATTGCTATAATTTTCTTGATTATTTGTTGGCTTGTTTGATCACTTATGGAATTGCTAACTTATTAATTTGCAATTGTTTCCTTATTCGTTTGTTGTAATTCCTCTCCGATGAAATATCTTAATTGTTGATTGTATTGAATTTTTAACTAAAGTGAAATCAATAATTACAAATATGATAAATTGAACATTACAAAATATAAATTACAATAATGATAATAACTGGAATTGAAATAAAAAATTGAAATCTTGTTTAACTAATGACTGGAATTACGGTTGGAGGTATAATATAATTTTTGAAAATAAATATGAAAATTATTGTAAATTTTAATATAAAATTAGAATAGATTATGTATTACAAAATGGTTATATATTCTTTTTTTAGATATTTTAAATTTATTTTTGAATATATAAAAATTATTTTATATAGTTTTATATTTATTTTTAATTAAATAAATAGGAAATTGCATAACCTACGTTATACATTACGCTATATGCAACATAACCTAACAGAAACAAAACGTTACGTTATCGTTATCACTATTTTAAACATTGGTTCATAATTCAGTTTTTTTTTTTTTGACATATCATTACTAGTCCATTATTTATAGGAACAGGAAACTCTTCTTACTCTCTAGCATATTCTACTTGTTGATCAATAAAATCCTTAGCGGCTTAGCCTTGTGCTAGATAAATGATCTGATTTCAAAACCATCGACTACTTGTTAGATCCAAACTTGATTCCATCCGTCATTAAATCTGCAAAATAAGTATACAAGTTTAGCTAGGTGTTTTTTGTTTTAAAATTGTTGGCAAATTTAGCTAGCCTCTACTTTTGTAATTTTTACGCATAGCTCTATGAACAACTTTATTCTCAATGATAATTTCATTGTAATCATAAAGTTTCAATTTTGTGAATTTTCTATATTAGCCGATGTTTCCTCCTAAATGAAGTACATATTGAACATTAAGTGATACTGTTATAACTTGCAAGTTTTGGTGCGGAGAAACCCAAATCTTCCCAGATTGCTACTCCAGTTTTCAAATTTAAAACTGATCATTTGATAGTTTGCAAGTTTTGTTGTGGAGAAACCTAAATCTTTGCAGATTGCTACTCCAGTTTTCAAATTTTAAACTGATCATTTGATAGTAACTCCTTTTTTCTCATCATAATTTAGTCTAGCTGGGTTGCTGTTGTCTTTTGGCAAATTATTGTACACTAGCTTTTACGTGGCTTCTGTGTAAAACAGTTGATTCTCATAGAATCTGGGCCTCTGGTTCACTCGGTTAAATTTCTCCTATGCAGGGGCTAAGCAAGGACTTCTTGTTAGAGGAGGTGATGTTTTGGAACGTTTGGCTGGTATAGATGTCGTCGCTCTTGACAAAGTATTATTTCAAAACTTGTTTTGGATATTTGCATATATTATGTGATTATATTCCGATGTATATACATTATACACCATCCAGGACAAATCACATTATTCACAGTTCACAGCCAACACGGTTGTGTAGCCCTATTGGAATGTGCATGGTGGGGTATAGTTATTGGATACCTGAAGGACATGTATAGATGAATCACATGCTTTCTGTTTCAGAACTGATCATTTATGACCATTGAGTGTGCTCTTAATGCATGGGTGTGGATCTTCCTTTGGGAAACTACTCTACCCAAAAAAGCTTTGGGTTGCAGATTAACAGTGTATATCAGGCTGACTTTTACTGTTAAAATATATTCTTACATGGGTCTTAGGGCCTTGTTGAAAGTCCTCAGCGACACTTTCTTGGCAATGGGGTTAAATAAATTTATTTAAAATGACAAAATGAGGTTTGAACCCAGGACTTCTATAAAGCTGGTGTTCTAATACTCTGTCAATTCATCCAAAAGCTTAAGCTATTGGGTTGTGGGCTAACAATGTGTCTGGCTACACTTTAAAGTTCCAAAACATGATTGTTTTCTGGTGTTCAAGGAACTGCAGGTCATGATTTACAGTGTGGATGAGACTTGTGGATGTCCTTGTCTGCATTTGTCAATAGGGCTTGAGCAACCCTTGCACACATAACTGACCTTACTATCTAGTCTAATGTCTTTCTTTTCTTGAAATCTACTATTTGCTTTGACCTCAGACAGGGACCCTTACCGAAGGCAAACCTACCGTAACTGCTGTTGCTTCTTTGGCTTATGAAGAATCTGAGGTTCTTCGACTAGCTGCTGCAGTGGAGAAAACAGCATCCCATCCCATCGCTAAAGCTATCTTAAGTAGAGCAGAGCTAATGGACTTGAAACTCCCTGGTTCAAGGGGTCAGTTGACAGAGCCTGGTTTTGGTTGCTTGGCAGAAGTTGATGGATCTTTGGTAGCAGTTGGTGCAATGGATTGGGTTCACAATCGCTTTCAGAAGAAATCAACTCCTTCTGAATTGATGGATCTAGGGAATCGTATATTATGCTTGTCATCAGACAGGATAAATCCATCAGATCAGTCACATTCAGTTGTTTATGTAGGACGTGAAGGAGAAGGAATAATAGGTGCTATAGCCTTATCTGATATACTCCGTCCTGATGCCAAACACACTGTTCATAGGTACAGTTTCAATTCAATGAATTGATACTTCTCATTACTATCTTGTTTACATTAGATTATTAATAAGTGGGAGCAAACTATTTTCATGAGAATTTATTTGCCCATATACTTTTTGTGAATGTATTTTCACTGGGTTCTTTGTCTTTTAAAATTCTTAGCGGTAATGGAGTTTCTTATGTCTCCAAGTCTCCAATCACCCCCACCCCTCTTCCCCCAACCACATCCCAAAAAGAGAAGGAAGAAGAGAATAGACACAAAAAAAAAAAAAAAAACAGACAAACAAATAAACACACAACAAGAAAACCTTTATCCCAAAATCTCCACATGAATCATTTTCTTCCATCCAGTGTTGTTAAGGGCTATCTTCTCCACTGAGTTAACAACCATCAAATCCTTCTTAATTGCATCCATCCAAGTTCTCTTAGCTTGTAAAACTAAAACTTTTCTGACCGGTGCACTTATTGGTCTCATTACATTGATAAGCCATCTTCACTGATTTTTCCCACTTTATTGTTGATAGGAATAACCTCTAATTTCTTTCTGATGCACTCATTTGACTCATCCGTCATACCGTTCTCATGTCCGTTCTACTCATTTTTCATGCATATTCTTTATTTACCCAAAATTCTTACTCATAAAGCTTGTAGATGTTATAGCTATCCTACATAATTTTCCTTTCAACCTCATGGGTATTCTACAATTCACATAAAATTCCAAAAGTGTTCCTACGCTTTAACTAGCCTTCTTTGGTTCAATGCACCACATCTGAATCTTACCCCTTGATGAATGTGAAAACATTTTTGACCATCATTGTAAAGTATTATTCCTTCTTATGATTTTGCTGAAGTTACATCTCTTATATTCTGAATTTTGTTTTACTCATTCTAAATCATTTAGATTGTTGTGCTTCTCTGCACCTTTCTCATTTGAAAAATTCTCTTTCGTACTCTATCAATATGTGCTCCACCCACACACACACACACGAAGCAGCAGCAACTTCTGAATAAACCAAAAGACATCCATCCCTTCCCTCCAGTTTGGACACTGTAGAAGAGTTGCCTAGGGCACTTATGTAGGTTTTTGCTGCCTAGAGAGTAAGGCAAGTTTTCCAACCACTTTGAACTCTTTTGTTTTGTTAGGAGAGTTTCCAAGGGTAATTAATCTTAACTGGATAGCCTATAAAGTAGGTTTTCCTACCTGCCAACTTGACTACTGGTTGTTATGACCAGCCCATCATCTATTTATAGTTTCTTCACCATGAATTTTAAACTCAAACAGTAGTGATATCCAGTAAATAGGCTATGCTAACATTTTTCATGCTTTCCTGGGTTGTTTTGTTGTGCTCACAGCACCTAGGACTATTTATTTTATGATACAGAACTTTCCTCAAGTTCATTAATGTCATATAGCAAAAGAATTTCTGAAGCCTTTAGGTTTTGTTTGCACAAAAAACCATCAGTCTGAACAACCTGCATATGGAAGAGATAGGAAAGGGAAGTGGTCCTCCCTTTTAATTGTCAGCGACTTCAACAGCAAAAACTTTTCTTCTGGTCATTTTCTGGTTTTTTTTTTTTTTTTAAAACAAACAATCAGTAACATTGATTTGATTTTTTTTTCCCTTTCTGTTCTGTGTTTAGCAAGTATTTCGTAACTTCCAGCAGTTTCTAGTTCTTTATTTATAACATTTTCCGTCTCTCACTGCCTGACAAGTGTGCTTACCCTTTTCCTTTTGAATTGGAAGGCTCCAGGAGAAGGGAATTAAAACAATCCTATTGTCAGGTGACAGGGAAGATGCAGTGGCAAATGTTGGCAAGGTGGTTGGAATTGACAATGAAAGTATAAAGGGATCCCTGACTCCACAGCAGAAGTCAAGCATTATATCAAGTTTGCAAGCTAAGGGACATCATGTTGCAATGGTAATCTAATGCATATGGTTAACCATTATATCTGCATGTTCCATATAATTTGTAAACATTTTATATTATATTTGCCTTGCATTGCCTTCATAAAGTTGAATTATGACATCACTTTCACATTTTTAAGATTGGAGACGGCATAAATGATGCACCATCGTTGGCACTTGCTGATGTTGGAGTTGCTTTACAAATTGATGAAAGAGAGAACGCCGCATCAGATGCAGCATCAGTTATTCTCTTGGGAAACAGGCTGTCCCAGGTACATTTTCACCTTGAGCTTCTGATATCATGTTGCTTAATCATCATGTCTCTCACATAGTGATCAACTGATTATTTTCACTCGGCATCTCTGCCTCAAGCCTGGGCAGCTAGAGATCAGATTGTTGAGCCTAAATCAATATTGGAAATGCATCCCTTCACTTCATGACAGCTTGGGTGTAACCAAATGGAGTCAGGAGTGGGCGCATATGATTTATAACCCAAAAGAAGTTCAGAAACAATAATATCATCCTTACTGGCTTTGGATGTGTCATATCATTAGACGAAGCTACATAACCTGCCATAAATTATACCTTATCCATTAAAGGGGTCTTCCAAAGTAAGCTGACCAAAAAGCAACCGAACACATCCTCACAGTATCGTCCAACTAATCTAGAAACCAGATGCTCTCACAAAAATAAATAAATAATAAAAAAAAAGAAAAAAAAAACAGGAGCTTGTTCACAGAATAAAGCTACTAGAACTATCTCTGGATAAAGGCAACTGGTGCTGAAGGTTCTTCTAAGAAAGTAATTGACTTGTCGAAGTTCACGTTCATCTTCTTAAGCAAGGGATTACCTATGGTCCTATGGAAAACCCAAAAAACAACAAAACAAACATTATTGTCAACCGTAAACCAAAACCTGACTTGTCATCCTTCAATTTCTATACGACATTCAGAAGTAAATGCAAAATTTCCAAACTACCTTCTCCATGTGCATAAGTTTCTATAAGAGTTGTAACTGCAATCTATTTAACTTCTATCTGAAAAGTTTCTCCTTGCAGAATTTAACCCAACTAATATCAGATTCAGAAACTTAAAAAGCTCTCCATAACCACTCGTCCAAAAAGATATCTTCTGATCCTGAAAGTTAAAATACCTACACCACCTTGTTGAATCTCTAGATTATAAATATTATCCGAAGATCACATGCACTTGAGAGTTACAACTTCCAACTTTGTTCTATTCAGTCCACAGATGAGCTCTTGTTAATTGATCTAATCTTGCTATCAATGATTGAAGCCCATGTTATAAAAGTTGGATTGCGCCAATATGCAGTTTACTTGTGTTTAAATCGCATATTTGGTAGCTCCATCTTAAAAAGAAAAGAGCATAAATCATAAAATTGAAAATTCCGAAAAGTTATGACAATGATATAACATTTATCCAAGCAATGCATAGTAATCTAGGAAACACGGACTCCGATTAGGACATGGAAAAAATATAAATATAAATATATATATTCTTCTATTATTATCATAATAATTTTACTAAAATATCCAAAAAAAAAATCATAACAATGTATGGGTTCGTGTCTCTTCATTCATTTATAAAGGATAATACATATATATCTCTCTCACGCTCTATAAGCAAAGAGATAGTAGAAAAGGTGGTGATAATAGCGGATCAAAAATCAGTATAGAATGTGAATACAAAAAATTAATTCTGAAACAAAGAACAAAGCAAGACTCATATCTACAAGAAAACATTAAAGTGTAACTTCATAAAGCTAAATATGTATAGATATATGTTACCAATTTAGTATTATTTATTTTTATTTTTTTCAGATAACTCATTTTCAAACACAACCTACAAGAAGTTTGGACAATGCAAAGATACAACCTACAAGAAACTCGGATACGACAATGACAAATATTTTTTCCTTTATTTTATTAGACACGGCGTGTAGTGTGTTTGATATAGTTTTTTGCATGTTTGTGACATGTCCGACACAGACACGGCATCCCAACAACGTGTCTGTGCTTTATAGATAGTAGTAGCAAATCTTTATATGATTCATGACTACGACTAGAATTACTAAACTCCAGTATAGATCAATGTTAATATCATATTAACGTTTAACAAGCAAGAGGATAATAATAAGTGGACGCTAATAGCCTATCTTTCATTCAGTTTTCAGTTTATCTTATATTTTGTCGAAGCACCGGGAAAATTGAGCAAAGCATCATCCTCCATAGATGAGTTATCTGGCAAGGTACTGGGAATAATACATGTGCTCTCTGACCAACAAAGTTTACTTGATGTCAGTGTCTCTCGTCTCCAGTTTTTGCATTCTATTTATGGATGCCTTAATGAACTGTATCTATTATTCTGTATTATGATAATTATGTGAAGCCTAAGTGTCTTCTCTTTTTCTGTTTAACACACATCAACACCATCTGTGATAAAAGATGATATAACATTCTGCCTCCTTTGTTTTGTTTTGATTAAAGGCCGTATTCTCTTTAGTACACACTAAAAAGAAAATGGAAAAAAATCCCTACATTATCCCTACCGCAATATATATATATATAATTGACGTCGTGCCTCTGCTTCCGTTTATTCCGGAACTGAGATTACCGCTTGCTCTCCTGACGAAGGTTCAAATTTATGTTCTGATTGCTTCTGGCCCTCTAGAGGTCAGGGGCGCATGGGATAAGCGATAATGGAGGGACTTTCCCGAAGAGCCCTACATACCAAACTCTTTCTTCCGGAACTGACTTCATCACATACTCAGAATTCTATTACGCCCCTGAGAACCCCAGGGTTCCGGATCACTACTTGGCTGAAGCTCAAAGTCAGAAACGTGCTGACGCGTTTCAAAGCACATCTCACGTGTTTTGCGAACCGAAGTCGTGTTGCGTCACTTGTTCCCCACGAAGACCTACCTGTCGTGACATCAGACGTACCAGTGACCATGACGGCTTGTTATATATATATATATATATATATATATATATATATATATATATATATATATATATATATATATATATATATATATATATATATATATGATTACATTAAGAACCTAGCTTGATACTTTTTCTATATTAACTTTCATTTTTATTATCTTAAAAAAAAAAGGCATTTCTTTGTTAGCTTTATGATCATCCTGATCTATGTTGTTGAACAGATAGTAGATGCTCTAGGCCTAGCCCAAGCGACAATGACAAAAGTTCGCCAGAATTTAGCATGGGCTGTAGCATATAATATTGTTGCCATCCCTGTTGCTGCAGGGGTACTACTTCCGCAATTTGACTTCGCCATGACACCGTCACTTTCAGGTTAGTCTTGCTTAAGCCCCATAATAAACTCTTTAGGCTAGTGATCACTGGCTTAGTTTCAAGAATAATAGAAGATAACACTATGATTTCTTATTTGTTATACAGGAGGATTGATGGCCATGAGCTCCATCTTTGTTGTCACCAACTCTTTGCTTCTAAAGCTGCACAAATCTTCAACTCAAAGTGAACCGATGCACTAGTCAACAGGATCCATATAATAAAGGTAGGAATTGTTAATCACCCTTATGAGATGTTTAGACAATTTATTCTGTTGGAATACATTGAATAACTTTCCTTTTGAAAAATGATTAAGCAAAATTGCACATTTGAGGGTTATCTAAGGGTTTACTGATTCCTAGTGATGCATTCATAACCTATTTTACCCATGAATATAGTTTGCACCATTGGATATTTCCTTAAAGTTGTAGGATTTTAGGATATGATTTTATTTTTTTCCTTACCTTGCATCGACTTTTGTAGTAAAATTCTAAAGTTATGATTCGTGCATGGCAATAACTTGCATCTTTGATAAAACTTTATTCAACTGTTTACATGATACTTGTATGTTTCATTTGTCAGGTTGACAAAATTTTCTGTTCCGACTTTTGACACCATAGGCCATTTTCCTGTCATCTTATTTTCTATATCATGCTAAACTGTATTACTTTGGAAGTAATCTCTTCCCCCTCCTAGGTCGACAACTATAACAAATTTGAAAGTCCAATTCGAACACAATTATAGCTTTCGGTCTCTTAGCACTTGCCTTTCATGTTCCTCTAGGTTGTAGAAATGAAGAATGAACTGAGGAATTTGACTATGTTCCTACCAATAGGATATGAACTAGGATCCTGTCAAGTGAAAACTATATGTTAAAGAATATCAAACTTTAAAATCCAATCATTTAGATATGATGTATAATTAGGGGTGGAAATGTATGCCCAACCCACCAACCCAACCTAAACCCGACCTGTCATAACAGGTTATGGGTCAAGATATAAGGGTCGGGTCGGAAATGAGTTTACCCAATTTACCCTATTATTTATAGGGCCAGGTCCAAGTATATACCCATTTAACCCGATTAACCATTTACTACTCAAATTATACACAGCTGCTTAAAGACCTAATCTCTTTTTCATCTTGCCCTCTATTTATAGATCCAATTTCTAACCCCCTACCTCTTGCACATTTGCTAAGACATTTTGCCCTTGTGCTACAGTAGCATTTACAAGATGTTTGAATTTAGTTTCAAGTTTATTGAATGAATGGCCACGTTTATGAAGGAATCAAGTTTGTGCATATTATCGCTGGTGCTTCTGTTATTAGGTTCAGGTTCATCTTTTGTTAGGTCTCAGAATTATTGCCAGGAGGCCCACTCTGTGCATGTTTGTTCATCTTGGGGTTTGGAAGAAGCTATTTAGATATTGTCCATTTTTTGGTGTACTCCAGGTAATAACGAATGCTTAGAGGAGCCTATGGGCTTTTTGGAAGATCAATTGCGTATGAAGTATCTCATTGCTATGATGCCCAATGCTGCCAATATGATTATTGTTTGTCTCTGTCTATAAGAGATTCTCTAAGTTCTTCTTGTCGAAGATGAAGATGAAGAGTCAAAGAAGATGGAGAAAAAGATTTATTTGTTAGCATGACGATAAACCCTCGACATTGAATTCTGCAAACGAGTTCAGAATTCAGAGACTTTAGATGTCTATGATGGGGAAAATTTTAGGCTAGTTTGGCATCCCAGTGTCACCTGAGAACTAGATTTTACTTGGTTTTGATATAAAACTCGATTTAGAACTATGCCATGTATGGCAACCTATAATGGAGTTTCTTAACATAATTACCCTCAGCATCACTGTAACCGGCAACAGATGGCTGTTCTCTTATTTCCTTTAGGATCCAGTTACAAGATAAGGCGCACTGGTATCATTAATCCAAACTCGACACTAGTAGCTGAATAGCTGGCTGTGGATCAACTATGTTGCCCTCATCTCTGGGCCATGCCATCAGGTGGAGTGTTCAATGCATGAAAACTGGAACCTGAAGTTTGCTTTCTATCGAGCAAGAGGTCTCTCCAAGATACATCCACTCTTGAGCACCAAATGCCAGGATCTCACTTTTACAAGATTTATCTATGTCAAACAGTCTTGCCACCTTTTGGGTTGACCCTGTAGTAGTTCAAACCCTAATCCATGAAAACTGGAACCTGAAGTTTGCTTTCCATCGAGCAAGAGGTCTCTCCAAGATACATCCATGAAAACAGTCTTGCCATCAGGTGGAGTGTTCAATGCATGAAAACTGGAACCTGAAGTTTGCTTTCTATTGAGCAACAGGTCTCTCCAAGATACATCCACTCTTGAGCACCAAATGTCAGGATCTCACTTTTACGAGATTTATCTATGTCAAACAGTCTTGCCACCTTTTGGGTTGACCCTGTAGTAGTTCAAACCCTAATCCGATCTTTGAGTAGCTATAATCTCCGTGGCTTGTTGACAGTTTGAGAAATTCTCTAGTGACTGGATTGATCAATATATGTGTTGAAACAATACACATTATACGCCCAAATTAGTCCATTGACTAAGTTTGATAAGTCATGAGACTGGCCTTGGATGTTGGTCTCATAGGAATAATGCTCGAGTTGGCCGCTTGCTTCAAATTCTAAAGCTATGGTCTTGTTGGGAATAGAAATCTTTATAAATTGGGGCCTGCTGGCAGCTCTTGCTTGGTGTGCATTGATGAATTTGTAATTGTAGATCAAAGAGCACTATTGCTTGCATTGATAGGGATGGTAATAGATGCATTCATGGGCTAAATTTTGGTCTTTTCTATACAAAATTTTAATCAGAAATATGAAATTTTTATTTTTAATTCAAAATTTTGTATAGGATAACCAAAATTTGGTCTGTGGACGCATCTATTACCATTCCTATTTGCAGAGGCTCTGGAAACTTTTTAGTTTTTTGTGCTTTTGCCCAAGTCTTTGTAGTATATTAACCATGGTACTGTATGGTTGATAAAACTTCAGCTTCTTGCTTCAGAATTATGCATAACATCATTTACTGAACTTAATAATATGAATTAGAGGCAAAATTGGTTTTTTTTTTTTTTTAACCAAAGTGATTGATTGTTATTATTTTTTGAGTTAATTACAGTCAGACCCCCCCTTATAGTATTGGGAGTGTAATTTTAACACCCGTGAAGTTTGAAACTCTCAAAAAACCTCCTGAACTTTGAACTTTTAACATTGTTAGTGAGAGTTTGTTATTGTTACTCTCCTTTAATACTAAAGTGCATCCTGTATTTTCTATTTTACCCTCACAACTCCCTGCACACTCCCTCTCTCTCTGTGTCACTCTCTCTCTCAGTCACTTTCTCTCTATCCCTCTCTCTATTCCCCTCTTCTCCTTTAACCTAATAACACAGTTTTCTTTAAGGTTCGAGTATGGAATCTTATTTTTTAGGGGTTTTTTGTATTTGATTTTCTTTACTTATATTGCTTTTTGATAGTACAATATATTTGTCCTCTAATTTCAGGTTTGATCGAGGATGGTGTCGAGTTCATCATTTTCTTCGTTATCGCAAAAAACTCGATTTGTGGTGTTAAGATGAAGGTGACGATCTCATGAACAGAGAAAAATCCTTACTGCTGTTTTGGGTCATGTCCGCTCCAAACGTGTAATGATTGGATATGGATCGACGAAGAGAGACTTCGAATAAAACAATTTACGAGAGAAGCTTGTTGATTGGTATTTTGGTTGGGTTTTCTTTGTCGTGTTGTCTTCTGTTAATAGCGAAATGAACCTTTTGTTGTGCGAGTGTAATAAAATTTCAGTAATATGCATGTTTACATAATATTGGAACAAGTATTCTCTTTTGGTTAAAAAGTTAGCAGATGTTTGTCAATATTGATGATATGTTTACTACATAGATAAGCTCTAAGATAACAAACTAATACATAGCAGATGTTTATCGTCACTCCTCTAAGTTGCTGCTAGCAGCTGCAGTAGCAGCAAGCACAGCTGCTACTCCTAGAAACTAAGAGGATCAGCATGGTGCACATAATATCCTCTTAGTTGCACTTCATTTGCACTGCATGGTGCACATAATATCATGTATCATTTACATATCAACAATAAATTATCAACACAAGATGCTCAAAGATAGATATTTTTGACCGTACATTTGTATATCAACACAAGATATTCAAAGACCAGTATTCTTTTCATTAACCGTGTTTTACATCTCATATACATAATAACAATCAAAGTTCAAAAGTCTACTATAAAAGTTTATTAAGACAACACAAAGAACTAATATTAATTGCATCTGCGCCGGCTTTGTTAATGTTAGAAACCTGCAATCAAAATCATAATGTTAGAAATATAAAATAATGAACAAATCTGAATGAAAAATCATATGTTTCATTTACTTCTCTTTTGCTGTTAGCTAATAAAATTTTCCATCCGTATGCATTAATTTTTTTTCACACCCTGGCTCGATCTTGGATCTCTCTGCAATGACAATATGAGATATGATTGATGTTCTTTAAAGAGAATAAGATAATTGTTGCTCTACTTACCCGGGATACAAACAATCCCGCATCATCCGCTGCTCCAATTGCAACTCCACTTTTAGGAGGAACAACTGTTGTTCCACCCAAATCCCTGCCTGTTCCTTAAAGAAATGCAACTTTTGTTTTTGGCCTTACTCTTGATGTTGCACCATGTGTCGTATCTCTTTGGTTAGGGGCTCCCGGTTTGTCTCGCTGATCTAGCACTAAATGAGGTTGACTTTGTTCTTGCTCTCTGTTCTTTTGCTCTGTTGTTTTCATCGTTTCCTGCTTTCCAACTGTTGACTTCTCCTTTCTTGAGGCTAGAATCTTCGTAGCGGGCTTTCTTCCTCTCTTACTACTAGACCCTTCATTTGCTCGTTGAATTTCTGAGGAGTCATCCCATTGAATTCCTGGCCCTACATCACCGGCGCCCCGTATGCAGCCACATGTGTTTTGTTCTGTGATTGGCTTGCTTGTTCAGTATCTGTCTTCATCTTGTCAACTCCATCACTCCTTACTTTCATGCATGTCCTTGCGTTATGGCCTAACCCCTTGCCTACTGTGCATCTCATCTTTCCATATTTTCGCCGAATCGACTGTGTCATTTTTTTCTCCTCCTTTTCATCTTCTTTTTTCTTTCTTAATCTCCTTGGTCTTTCAGGTTGCTTACGCAATTTCGGTGGCATAATATACTCTTCTGTTGAAATTTCAGGCCACTGTGACGGATCAGGAATCGGTTGCACCGCCCCATCATAAGCTAGTTTGTATCTCTCCACTGAGAAATACAGGGATACATAGCCCTCAATATTCCGTTTCTGGTTGTTAATAGCCGCAGCCGCATGCACACATGGGATCCCACTCACATCCCAACATCGGCATCCACAAGTGCGTTTGTCCAAATCAACTATCCACGTGTTTCCGTGTAGATCTACTTCAAACTTGCCTTATAACACAAAGAACATTCAATGTTAGACATGTGTTAATTATTAATTAAGTGCAATAGCACGAATACATTAACGTTAAAATCCTTACCATCACCCGCAAAATTAACTTCACATGTTATGCTCATCTCCTCCACTGACTTAACCTTCTCGTTTATTTTTGGACACAACACACCAGTTAGCTTGCTAACTTTTGCTTTCTTGTCTGTCATTCTACGCATCACCATCTTCCTAATAGCCTCAAGCATTGAGATGATGTGTTTATATCGGACACTCAATATAAATTTATTCCATGATTCAGAAACGTTGTTGGTCAGCATGTCACAGGATGGCCTAGGACTGAACCCACTTTTTATCCAAGCATCAACAGGTTTCACTGCCAGCCAGTCGTAAGCATCTTTGTTGGTGTGCTCGATCTGTACCATCGCCCGTTTGAAATCCCGTTCATTGTATGCAATGTCGCCCTCCACATCATATCTTTCATAAGCTTGCCTACTTCAAACTTCTCTTTGAGGTTAGCGTACATATGCCTCACACAGAATCTATGATCAGCATGTGGTATCATCATGTCAAACACTTCAATCAACCCCTGTAAAAAAAGACAGTACAGTCGCAAGGGTTCAATAGAAAAAATATAGTTAGACAACAAGTATCAATGTTTGTTTACCTTTTGCTGGTCTGATATGAAAGTCCACCAATATTCTTCGACCTGCCCAATAGCCTACAGCAGGTAGTGAATGAACTAGGCCCACGATGACTTACATTCAACTTCGACAACTGTCCAAGTAATTGGGAAAAGTCAATTGTCGTCATCTCGTCCTATTGCGCTCAACAAGATTCCCCCACTATCATGCCTTATATGACAACCATCAAGGTTTATTATTGGCCTACATCTAGACTTGAAGCCATCTATACAAGCCTTCAAGCACACAAATAACCTTAAAAATTGGGGCGCACTACCCTCATAAGGCCTATCAACCATCAACTTCACAACACTACCAGGGTTAGAAGATTTTACAATGTTACAGTACTGCCTAATAACCAAGTACCGTTTCCCCATCTCGCCATGGATCATTTCATTAGCTTTTTGTTTAGTTCTGTAAGCTTGACTTTTTCTAATAGTAATCCCAGTGTCCCTTCCAATGAGATTAACTAATTGTGTCCATGTAATTTCGGGGTCTTCTCTAATCACATCTCAGTATTTTCTTGCAAAAAATATTGAGGTTGCATTTCTATTGGCCTTAGCGGACGTACATGTATGTCTATCATTGTATGTCTTTATTTGAAAAACAGTTTGATCTCAGTTCCAAGAGGCGTGGACCTTCCACTTGCATGTATCATCTGTGCATATCACAGTAATCCTTATCCTCTCATTTTTTACATACTTATATCTGTACCCTTTATTAAGAGAATCGTAGCTGAGAGCCTCGCGAAGCTCAACTAGACTGACAAATTCCAAACCAGCACATAGTTGGGGGTGGTGCATGTTTCTCTCAACATCAATTTCTGGATAGCGAACACGCTTCTGTGTATGATGTTCATCATTAGATGAATCAGATGCACACCTTAATTGGTGGCTATCAGTGGCCTCTGAATCATTATATCCTTCTTCGGTACCAGAATTATTGCCTGCATCTGAAACACAAACAATTTTTTTTTCAAGTTTAATATGCATATAAAGTTACAACTAAATTTAAGGAAATGTTAGAGTTGAGTAAAATTAACTGTAGTCATATTTTCAACCCCTATGTCACTTTTGTATTCTTCAACATCTGTCATTTTTTCTTCACCTGAGTCTCCAAACAAACTAACAAAGCTGTCGCTCTCTGAAGTGTCACTTGTATTCATGTTATTGTCTCCCTCTTCAATCCACTTACCATCTGATATACTATTCTCAGTATCATTATTAACATCTTTGTTAGCCTCGTTATTAGGAGCGTCCGCTACAACTGCCTCATCAACTAAATGCTCTATATATACGTGGACATCTCTAGAAGGTCGTTGCACCCTAATAAGTTCCAAAACACCACTATCATTGTTGAGAACTTTCCATTGGTTGAGGACTTTATAATGCAATAAAAACCCACCCCATATTGCAATTTTCTAACAATAGCCTCCAAATCAAACCGTCCAAAAAAAATTTCATCAATATTCTCAACTACATCCACTGTACCCCCTTGATACTCTATCGTGCCACTATTAACAAATTTGCCCCTATGGTGAACATGCAATTCAAATACAATACTTGTCATAACTCTACTGCACATAACATAACAATTAAATATTAAAATAAATAGACAATTAAAATATAAAATAACAACTATAAATTAATTAATCAAATTAAGACTAACCTTCAATACTAATACAAAGTTTTGTTCAGATTTTTCTATGCAAAAAAATGTTATTTGCTGCATTATTTAAACAAAAACCTAAGATTCTACGTGGGAGAGTCAACCAAAAAATTCCTACACGTGTCCCCCCCGACAGTAAACACGTCATGACAAAAAAAAATTGTCGGCAATAATCTATAAAGGTCACTGCATCTATATAAATGTTTACCGGTATCCAAATTTTTGCTTCGTTGGTGCTTCGAAACCCGCCACGCGATGTCCTGGAGTCACCCTTTAGCCTTCGTTGCCCTTCACCACCCTTTGCCGCCCTTTACTGCCCTTCGCTGCCTCTGAGAGAGGGGGGAGGGAGGCGGGTGAGAGAGAGAGGGGGGGGAGCTGCCGGCGAGAGAGGGGGGGGGAGCAGGTGAGAGAGAGAGAGAGAGGGGGGGAGTTGCCGGCGAGAGAGAGAGAGGGGGGGAGGGAGGCGGGTGAGAGAGAGAGAGAGAAAGGGGGGGAGCTGTCAGAGAGAGAGAGGGGGGGAGGGAGGCGGGTGAGAGGGGAGGGAGCTGCTGGCGAGAGAGAGAGGGGGGAGGGAGGCTAGTGAGAGAGAGAGGGGGACCTGCCGGCGAGAGAGAGGGAGGGGAGGGAGGGCGTGAGAGAGAGAGAGCCCTAATTTTGGTTCTGATCTTATTTGGATGCATTTTTGACTTTTTATAACACGTGCACATCATGTGTCCTGCTAATTCACGTTCAGTTAACGCCGTTAGAATGTCCAGGAGATTTTTTGAAAATTTTAAATTTCAGGAGTGTTAACTTACACATCTCTAATACTATAGGGAACCCTTATATTTTAAAAAGAAGTTTTTTCCTGCATGAAGATCGTCGTCTTTGTCCATCTTGTGATTATGTAGAACAAATGTTGTTTAAGATTTATTTATTTTTTTTTCTATTAAATTAAGCTGTTTAGGATTTAGGGGGGGAGGGTATCGTTCTTATTGGCAGTGGAAGCAACCTTTGGAGTGTCGCCTAGTTCTGTTGCACATTGGTTCCCATAAGCCATGGCCCGGTCAATTTTAGGTTGGTCTTGGATTCATCTTTAAGGCACGTAAGCTGTTGGGAGTCTAGATTCTACCCCATACTTGAAAAGGTATCAAGCTAGGGGTGGCAGCATAGAACAGATGCTCTGAAGGAGACTTGACTATAGCTGTATCATTTCTCTTCAATTTGTAAGAGATTCCCAACTTAATTTTATGTGGAGACTCAATTTGGAAAATATTACAAAAGATATATGCATAAATTAATTTGATGAGGGAAAAAAAAAAACAGGTTAGATCCTAAGAAATTAGAACTTTTTGTAGGATCCCCGTAGAAATCTTGATTTTAGCTTAGAACTTGATTTTAGTATACCAGATTCTGATTATTCGATATCCCTATTCTTTTAACAGAATATCTTAATCTTAATTTTATTAGTAATGCAATAAGATTACAAAACACACTCCAATAAAATTACAACACATCTTGTTCTCAAGTGTTGTTCAATTTAATTTACTAGTAATATTACCCGTCATGGTCATGTAAACTAATATAAATCGTGTTTAAGAATATATAGACTGATGAAATTTAGAATGGTGCAAGCAGATTTATACAAGTACTTTGTTAGTTATAGGGTTTGTATCCTTAAATTTATGTTTACATAAAATAAGATTGGATCCACATGTATGATATGATCCATAACAGATGCTTCGAATCCAATCTGGATCAGATTATCAAACACCATTTCCTGCCCTATATCATGTGCTCATAATGAAGGGAGAGGCGAGTGAAAATAAGTCAGGGACTTCCGGTTATAATCTTACCATCCCCCCTCTCATCAGCTCCATGCTTGTGCTCATGGAAGGGCCTTATGGTATTATTTTTGCTAGTCGAGCACTTTGATACTCTACCAACTCAAAAAAGTCACATTGATGCATTCCAATTGTAGAAGTGAAAATATTCATGTATTATATAACACGATAGGTCCAACAATACTCAAGCCTCCAAAATTATTTTGCTCCTAGGATGTCTGTTGGTCAGTTCAAAATTCAAGTCGAGCAATTCTCAAAATTGAGCCTGGGATCTTCTAAAGTTGATATTCTCAACGATTCTTTTGCAAATCCTACAAAAGATATGAAGTTTGAACTTGGAAAGAGCCATTGCCAAAAGTTTGATCATAGCCGTTGCTCCATCTTCCAACGTTCACATTCCGCCCTCCTTTTAGACTTTCAAAACTCACTCCCGCCCTACACAACAAATACCATCTCCAAGACGCCCAACTCATCGAGCGTTGCGGCAAAAATGAACTTCCCAATCTCCTGCTCTCTCCCAAACCTCCTCTTTTCCTCCCTAAACCTCCTCCTCTTCCTTCTCTCAGCAGCATCCTTCGTCCCTCTCCTCCTCCTCCGCTCTCTGCCCTCCGCTTTCGGATGGGCTATGTTCGCCGTCTCGTCTACAACCCTCCTCTCCTCCTTCCTTGCCTTGTACTCCCATCTCTCTCACTCCTACCTATTCTTCATAATTCACATCTCTCTTCTTCTGGTCTCCTCAATTGGCCAAGCCCTCAGCTTTTTCTCTCTCTTCCTCCGCTCAGATGCTTGTCTACGGTTTCTGAGGTCAGAGAGAAGCTCGAGGGATGTGAGGGTTCTGCTGAGGATCGAGGAGTGGGCAATGGTGGGAATGTTTGTATTGGGGTCTATGATTCTGATGCTGGAGTGTCTAGTACAGAGCTGGTGGGTGAGGGAGCACGGGGAGGCAGAGATGGCCGCAGCAGCTAAGAAGAGGAATCGGAGAATGGGGAGGATTCGGGTGGAAGCAATGGTGGAAGCTGAGGCCAAGGAGACGTCGGAGGTAAGGATGGAAAGCAAGGTTGAACATTTTGTCGAGAATGTTTAATTTGTAATTCTTGGTCTGGTCATTATAGGGTGGCCAATTTATCAGTAATTGTTATAGTTTCAGTGATTCAAGAATATTTTGGCTTTTTCTGGATAATATGTACCCAAGTTTAATTTCTCATATTAATATTACTGGCAATCGAATTTAGAATTATCCTTAACGGTAAGGATGGAGTGTTACCGTGTGGAGTGACTCTCTTCAACAATAATATTTGGTTTGATCAAATCTGCTCGTTCCAATATCAGTCAATTCTCTACCACTTCAGTGCTGGCCTACCTGTCTGTGTCAAAAAGGCTACCTAGACAGAGGGGGAGAGGGTGACGGTCTCCGCATTCTCCCCTCGAACACCAGCCAGCATGTCACAGCCGCAGAAGGGCGAGCACCAGCCCGGGAGCTCGAGTGAGGGCTGTGGTGCAGCCATTCCCCGGGAGCCTATTGCTACTTGACTTGCCATTGGCTTTTTGTTGGTCATGTATCATTTAGAAGGGAGAAGCTCTATTAGTTTGTGTTTTATCTATATCCTTATGTACATCCTTACGTATTTCCTATTGTGTTCCGTTAATTGTTCATTAATGGAATACATTGTAGGCACTAAAAAAATAGAACAATCAACTGAAACAGGAGCGTCAAATGCTCACGTTTGAGAGAGCGCGCTTCAGGGCGTGCGCCGAGGAGTGCACGCCTTGGCGTCGAGGAGCGTGTACCACCTAGACGAGTGCATCCCAGGCGCACGCATGTCCAAGGGGCGTGCGCGCATCCACGGCGTGAGCACACCTCCCAGACGCGTGCATCCCTAGCGCGTGCCAGGAGTGTGCGTCCAAGAGCGCGTGCCTCCCTAGTGCATGCCCAGGAGCACACGTGCTAGGGTGCACGTCTCCAAAAAAATTTTCTATAAACAATGAAAATAGCCCAGCACAAAAATAAGCGGCGTGGGGGCTAAACTAATCATGTGTGCGCATTCAAACAAGCGCGCCCCACGAAATAGCACGCCCTGGTGTGCTCAGGGCAGGGTGTGTCGAAGGCAATGCACGCCCAGATGTGCGCAGGAGCGCACCCAGGTGAGCGTGCCCCCGAGGCTACGCGCACCAAAAGCTGCACGTGCCCAAGGTTGTGCATGCACCCTGGAGCACACGCATCCAGAAACACCCGCGCTTTATGCACTATGAACTCCTCTTCGCATGCGGATTCTGTTGTAACGATGCCGGAGAATCTGTTGTAACGATACGATACTACGATTTCGGAGGGATTGATGGAACATTACATTCCAAGAGGCTATAAAAAAGCCATCTCTAGCAAGAGAAAACAGACAAGAGACAGGAGAGAGAGAGAGAGAGAATATAGAAGTGAAAAACTACTGCGCTTCTGCATTCCTGCTTCTTCTCCAACCTTAGCTTAGTTCTATAGAGTCCATTGGCGTTTGGATTGTCAACAAAAGATCGCAACAACCTTCCACTGTTGCCTATGATCCCACAAAATAAAAAATAAAAAATATCTCTTTTTCTACACATTAATCTGATTTCAAAGATTGTAATTTTTTTTTACTTGTTGTAATCAATTTCTAACTGGCAATGTTACAGAAATCTTCGAATTCAGCTGTATATATGTTGGGGATCGAATCCTCATCAAGATTGCAGAGACGAAAGAAACAATACAACGCAAGAAGAATACAAGAATTAATATGGTTCAGCCGACTAAGTTCGACCTACGTCCATGGAGCAACGAGAGAAATATCCACTATGAGAAAAATACGTTACAAGAAGAGATCCAAGTATCTTTCTAACTCTCGTATCTCTCATAATAATAGAAGTATATCTCTCAGTCAATTACTCACCTCTCTCATATCACATATAAGAGATATATATAGTGTTTTTATCATAATCCTATTAGAATAGCACTATCACTATCTAATTGGTGTTACAATCCAATTAGAACTTTGGTTTCTAACTCAAGTCCAACTGGGACTCCTTATGATCCTTGATCACATTTAGATACTCAACAGATGCGAGACACAAATCCAACAATATACATAAAGAAGATCCATCGCTATCATACTAAAAAGGTATATGAAACCAAATATGCTATATGGTTTGGAGTGGAGTTCTGTTAGGATTATTGGGAGCCAAATTTCGAAAATCAGACCTCATGTGTGAAATAACCTAATAACAATAACTATCAAATTGAAAGTTGGAAACAAAAAGTTTTAGGTTCTAAATTCAACTCTCCAAGATCGTTCCCCATAGAAAATTACCCACGAGCAATATAGAAAGTGTTCTAACAGGCAACTACTGTACATAATTATAAGACTGGGCTCGATGATGGCCATAACATTAGTAGGGGAGTTTCCAAAGGAGCACACCATTTTTCTTAGTGAACCCACTGAATAGTTTATTTTTTTGTTCGGATTTTCACCTCGAGTGTTGGAAAGTGGGCTCACTAGAAAAAATGGTGAGCTCCTTTAGAAACTCCCCATTAGGAGTAGTAGAGTGACGTCCTGTGAAGCCACAGGAGTCCTAACAAAAGTGCTGCACTGCTGGGTCACATGCTACTGCTCCCCCCATTTGGATGAGGCCCAAATATAGAGTGTCGGTGAGCCCTACCAAAAGTGTATCATAACTTTATGCTTTCGCAGGCATGTCCTACTAAGATGCAACTTGGCAGCAACTTTTAACGAATTACTGGTTGCAATGAAGTTCGTAGGGAATAAATCCCAAATATCTGGATATCTATCTAACAGTTGATTGTGATCCAACATAATGATCTCGTCACTACCTTCGTTACACTTGAGAAGACTCTAATCCGATTGCATTTTGCAAATGATGTTGCAAGAGATTGGATCATGTGCGAATGAGCTCTATAATTTTGGCAGGTTATCAGTAATATTGTTGGAAATTAACACTTTCATAAATTATAATATCAAACGAATTTTGATGAATTTACCGACACGGTAAGTGAAATTAAAAACTATTGTATTCATACTATACGTACAAATTATAATACAAAAAGTGTTAAGTGATGTTGTGGTCATAAGAAACTCGAGCCGCTAGAGATAAAACATTTTTGCTTCTTATTAAATCCTAGAAAAAGAAGAAAAAGAAATTATATTAACGTAGAGATTTAACTGCCGCGGTAGGAGTGAGGATCTTATGCGACATTGGCCCAAGGCTAGGTGGATGGTACTAGCTGGACCCATTTTGCTTGGTGGGCTCTTTAGACAAGAATGGTTCCCAGAAATTATTACCTTGTACGGTGTTGGTGGGCCAACTGTGATTGGGCCCACACTAACATGCAACTTTCCAGCTTATGATGTCTTTTTATGACATTAGCGAGCGGGAAAAATAAAAAATCGCCGTTAGGACTAGGTTCACTGACAAAAGATAAGGGGTCTTTAGAGCATTTCTAAGGGAGATTGAGTTACTAGATAAAGAAAGATAAAAAGCTTAATTATCCTTGTTTAATTTCATTGGGATCTCTTTTTTCTTGAAATCTTTATTAAGATATAGAGGTTCTCATGAGAGATGGAGTGCATCTATATTAAAGTGCATCTGTATAAAAATAATGGTGATATTAAAAGTTATTTCAATTACCGTGGAATAAAATTTATGTATCATATTATGAAACTCTGGGAAGAGATTTCGAGAGAGAAGTAGATAATTGTATATAGTCTTTATTGCTTTTAAAAAAACTATGATAAGCTACAGAGAGAGGTATTATGGTGGATATTGATGAATAAATAAGTTCTCATCAAGTATATTGACATAATTAAGAACATGTATGATAAAATTATGATAAATATCAGAACTTGTATCAGTCTAACATGTGTTTTTTTTTTATTAAAATTGGATTGCATTAAGGATCTATATCGAGTTCATTCTTACTTACCATAGTAGGGATGAAATTATTGGAGATATTCATAATAATAATAATAAAAACTTAGTGTACATTATTTGCTAATGATATTATCTTGATCGGTAAGATGAGAGTAAGGGTTACTGCTAAGTTTGAGTTTTGATGGTAAACCATAATATCTCAAGATTTTAGATTAAATAGCTCCAAAACGACATACATGAAAGGAAATTTAATAAACCGAGACTATAGTATTGTGACACAAGACGGGTAAAAAATACTATGTAACAAATTTTGGTGTATGGATTTTGTTATTCAAAAGGGGATGGGAAGATTGATAAGCATATCAACCATAATATCTAAACTGACTAGTGGAAATAGAAGAGCGCAATGGACATATTATACGACTGTAACATTACGTTAAGTTTTAAAGGGAAGTTTTTATAGGATTGTTATTAAGTCAGTTATATTACATGAAATAGAATATTAAGTTAAAAAAAAATATCATTTCACAGAATATGAGTGTAATAGAGATGCACATGCTCCGTTAGATGTGCGACAACCTTAGGAGAGATACTATGAGAAGTAAGGACATTCTTTCTAAGTTAGGTGTAACCCTGTAAAAGAGAAGATACTAGAAAACCGTATATGGTTGTTTGATTATATACATCATAAACTTACTAATGCATCACTTGACGTCTGAGGCTTAGTAATGTGGCATGATTTAAGAAAAGTATAAATGAAGATAATATAAAAAGATATGAATACTAATAGCCTAAATATAGATATACTATTCGATAAGAATGAGTTAAGAAAAATCTTCTATGAAATTGATCTGGCTTAATTCTCTTTTATTTATGTATTCTACTTCAAACACTGGAAATAAAATACTTAGTTGTCGATATTGTATGTTTGAAAGCATTAAATAGCTGTACTTCGTAGAGCACCCGATACCTCCACACAAGTAACATGCCCCACCTGAACAGTGGTGGTCTCAAGTTGTAGTATTTGGATCCTACTTTTCTAGGTTATATCTAACATTGACAGTATTATTGAATTACGTTCAGATTTTGAATTTAGGAGCAGTTTCAGTAATTAATTGAATTTTAATGTGAATTTATCATGCTATTTACCCACTTGTTAATGTTAATAACTTACTCACAATATGAGTCTTAGCTCAAGTTGCACCATCTCTCTCCAATTTATGAGAAGTTCAATTAGGTAATGTTGGGGACTTGGTGTGAGTTTGACTAACCAAAAAAAAAAAAACTTACCCACAACACACACACACACACATATATATATATATATATATATATATATATATATATATATATATATATATATATATATATATATATATATATATATATATATATATATATATATATATATATATATATATCGACTTCTAATATGGATTTAATTTGGATAATATTATAAAAAAATATGTATGTATGTGAGTTTAACTAGCCAAAAAAAAGATTGAGTCTTGACTCAAGTGACCCTATTGACCAGATTTCTATAATCTGGTTGAGATTTTTTATTTTTTTTCTTTCCTTTTTTTCAAACCTAAATCTGATCTCGTGCCTAGTGGAGATTGAGGGGTTGGACCCCGATCCGTATGCTAGAGTTGGATTGCCTCGTGATTGTAGTGTCGTTATTTTCTGCTTGATTAACTCCAGGAAAAGACTTTGTTCGGATAATATTCAAAATAACAAAAACAAAAAATGGTAAGTTCACGTTTTACAATGAGGAGGTGTTTAGTTGCTTGGTTACTTGCATGAGAATGGAAAGTGGCTGCAGTTGTAATTATTTCTGCTGTAGTAATTTTTGTTATTTGGTTGCTACTTCAGTTACAATTATTAACAACTATAATTATAATCCAACCGCGAAAATAATTAACTATATAACATACTTTTTCTTTTCCATTTGTAAATAGTTATCGTAATTTCAGACCTCTTGAAAATAGAAAAATTAATATTTGAAATTTTCTGCAACTCTACTGATAACTTTTAGGGTTAATTACACTCAGAACCCCTGTAGTATGGGGCATGTAACACTTAGACCCCCTAAAATTTAAAACTCTCACTTAGACCCGCTGAAGTATCTAAATCACTGTGTTTTAATTACATTCAGACCCCCTGGTCCAGGGGGTCTAAGTGAGAGTTTTAAACTTCAGGGGGTATAAGTGTTACATGTCGCATACTACAGGGGGTCTGAGTGTAATTAACCCTAACTTTTAAGCTAAACATAAGTTGTAATAAGTTATATTCATAAATTGAAGTAATATAAAATACAATTTACAACATCATTTATAAATAACCAAAAAGCTTCTAAGTCACACTCACTTTCTTATTATTTTTTCTTTCTTTATTTTTGTTCGTGCATATAGGCGTTGACGAACACCAACGAGCTCACAATAAAACTCCCATAAAAATATATAATTGTTGGATTTAATATTGCTAGTGACTAATGTTTTAGATTATATGGGCAGACTTGTTTAATTAATATAATTACTACATAGAATTACTACTGTAATTGTGCATAAAATTAATTCTGTATTATACACAGGTTTCAGAATTATATTTCAATCATAAATAAAGTTGGAGAATAAGAATTACGAATTTTCCAGATTTGAATTAGAAGAATACTCCTATTACTGTTTACAGAAAACTATTAAACTGTTTAAGTAGTTTACTATCCTAAACAGAATAAATAAGATTACTGGATTAAGAAAAACCTGTATTCAGAAGGATGTATGCAGAAGTTCTGATGCAGACAGGAAGATGACAGAACTGATGATGACAGGAAGATGATCGAGGCTAGTGTTGAACACTATCTCCTTAAAACCAATTCGCCCTCCACCGCTTGCTTCTGGATTGCAATGGGCGTCGGTCTCTCAGGATACAACGACCGGTCTGCAACAGGAAGGAAGCCGCAATCCTGTTGCTCTAGCGAATTTGATCAAAAACACTCTCTGTATGTATGTATGTTGCAATTCTTCTAGAAACAGAAACTCTCTGTCAAAAGACGAAGTTTCTGTCTGCAGGAGAAAGATATTCTAAAAGTTTCTGTCTGCAGAAGGAGGAAGATATTCTAAAAGGTCTGAACAGAGGCCTATTTATAGGCTTCTGGGCAAATGGTCACAACGGTTGGCTGTTAACAGTTGTGACCGTTTAACGGCAACGGTTAACGGACGACCGTTGGATCTCAACGGACAAATCCTAACGAATCTTAACGGGTGCGGGTCGAATCCAAATAGACGAAGTTGATCAAGAACACTCTCTGTATGTATGTATGGTGCAATTCTTCTAGAAACAGAAACTCTCTGTCAAAACAAGTTTCGCGGTGCGTAGCACCACTCGTGGTGCTCAAGGTTTCTCCTCTTCTTACACAAGCAATATCATGGAACAAGCTATCCTATATAAACTCACATCCTAACAAACCTCTAGCCAATGTGGGACTATTTTTTTTTCTTTCCTTTTTATTCCCTTTGCTATGTACTCCTCTTTGAAACCATTTTCCATTCACCTCATTCATTTATTTTTGAACTAGTAAATTTGCTCAAAGATTCAAATTCAAACGTACATGAATTCAACAATAATACCATACAAGGGAAGCAAACAAAGAAAAAAACTTCATATTATGCAGAAAGTTCACGTCGATCAATTACAATTAAGACATACTTCATTCTTGTATATCTATCATTATGAACTTGAGTTATTACGGTATAAATCATACAGTCATGCATTATTTTAGTGGCTTCGTATCAAAAGAAAATATAGATGTGCTAATTCAATCAACTATGAGATTTGTCATGGAGCGGTGCTCCTTATTGGGGTCATGATATCGTAACAAATATAAACCGCTAAAAAGAGAGGATCGCGTAAATGTTTTGTGGTCCCAATCAGGGCTCGGATCCAAATCCAATTTAATGGGTTGGGGGAGGCCAAGCCAAGCAATATTGAGATCCAGAGAGAAGGAGAAGTTCGGGAGAGAGCTGCAGGGAATAAATCCAAGTCCAGCTCATTACATTAGTATTGTGCTTCTGTGGCGTCATTATCAGTGTCAGCTGGCAGTTGGTCAGCGGTGATAGCTGGTATGGGTTCGATATCGAGCTTACATGCCAAGGGTCATGGGCTGGGTTCATTCTAGGCCGAAAACATCACTGCCTCCGTGCTCATGTAGCAATATAGCATGGTCACCTGCCGCTCTCGAGAAGAGAAATAGCTCTTTCAGCCAACTTCGTGGAAGCCATACCGTGTTATAAATACTCCTTATGCTATATATACGTGATGCAGTTTTTTTTTTTTCTAGTCAAACTTACACACACATATTTTTTACAATATTGTCCAAATTAAATCTCTATAGAAATCAAATTCAAAACCTTTTACAAATTGGAGAGAGATGATATCAGTTGAATCAAGACTAATTGCCACATTTGATCTAGATGCACGGCCCAAGTACAGCAACACAACATGAGATCTAAACGATGCAATCGAATATCATACATAGTCTAAAGATATTATTCTTAAGCTGTATTTGAATTTTAGTAATACCAGATCATGCGATGTCAAAATCATAATCAAATCCTTGTATTTTCATCTATAAAATCTCTTATTTTTTGTTGGGACTAAAAGTTATAAAGATATACAAAATTCATCTGTCCTTCATCAGGTCGGTAAGAGATAAATAAATCTTTGCAGATAGAACACCTACATACTTAAGGAATGGAAAATGAGCGCTAAACCTGTAAACTTTTGTCGCAAAGGTTATAAGAGAATATTGATGAATCTGGGATGTTTGGAAATCCAATTTGCAAAATGTATAAATTATTTTGCTATTAATGTGAGAATTTTTATTACGCTGACACACATGCATTATTTTCTTACAAAATATGTCACCTAAAAGAATGATATCGGATTGTATATAAAAATTGAAATTCTAAAGTGATATATTTTTTTTTCCACCCCAAACTAAGGTCTTAACATGATTAATCATCTATATCTAACTCTCTAAACTTTCGTGGCTAGAAATAAAATGGAGAGCCATCTTCAAAGCAAAGTGTGTATGTATAGGGTGACCGTAAGGGCTCTCATTTTCAATCTTTAGGAAAGATTTTAAGTTGCATGTAATATTATTCAAAATCAAAAAGTTACTCTAGCCTAAAAGGAAATTTCTAAATGAGCACACCACTCTTCTTAATAAACATACCTCCTGCAGATATAAAAAATTACAAATTTATCGGTTCACTTTGTGATTTGTTTCTTCATTGATCAGGAATTAATATTTGACCATTCGAAGGCCAATTCTTCAATGGTTTGAATGATGACTAATGCGAGCGATGTGCTCGTTTAGAAAGTCCCGCCTAAAATCGTCGACAGATCCCTCTAGCCTCATCCTAACGCTGCCCTAAAACCCCTAGCCGTCCGATCTCCATCACACGGCCCTCAAACACATCATCTCATCAAGTTTCTCTTATCCCCGGGCAGAACTTGGGTCAGGCCTTTCTGGCCTGCGTCCTCCGCCCAAATCAAAACGGACGGACCAGATTTGATCACATATTGTTCACACTCATCACCCCTCACCCCCTTTCTGCTCGTCCAAGGGGAGCACCGAATGTAATCATCACAGCCACGTGGCAAACTCCAAATGGTTCGCAGTGTCACTTGATCCCAAACATATTATGGATGGTAAATTCTTTTAATAAAGGAAAGGGTCAAACACTAAATGACGCAGTTAATCCTACATTTAAGTCTTATTTAATCCTTTTACTGTTTGAATTTTCAGGGTGGGTAGCGGCGTTAAGTAACGGCGTCTGTCGACGTCACGTCGGTCTGGCATGTCAGAATGAGATTACCTTCCCGAGGCCGAAAGCAGTAACTTTTGTTTCCCAGAGTTTTCAAGGAGCGGAAAGGGACGGCCGAGGAGATCCGCTCGGGTCCCCATGCTGGAATTTGACGGCGTTAGTGAGGGTTAACGGGGAAGTAGGAGTAAAGGGCCGTAAAAACCGCCCATAAATAAGCCCATCTCCCCCAGTAGGCTGGCCCGTTGCTGTCACCCCTTGAAAGTACTTGAACAGTACGCCTAATATTGTTAAAGTTTGAGTTGAGGATTTAGTTGATATTTGAGCCTCTCTTTTTTTTTTTTTTTCCTTGGATAATTAGTGTTATGAGAGTAATGTATAGATGACTAAATGATCAAGTAATTATTCATAACTACAAGAGAAATCTAGACTTCTCTTTCACATTAACCTATCATCAAATTTTATATTTATCCGCCTCCTAACTAGATACTATTTGGTAATCTAAATTTTTATCGATTTGATTTGAATTTCATTACATGCGATCCATGAATCATAGTTCAAAAAGGAAAGTAATACTCACTTTTTACATCTTGAAGATGTGTTTTTATAACCACTAATAAAATTTAGCATTCTTCGTACTATGTGATTTCAAAAATCATAGTGCAAATATTCCTCCTCAAGACATCCCAACAAATTTATATTGAATTTTCATTACTATTCCGACAATAAGAGAATTCAAATTTGCAAGCAAATATGAAAAACGGATTTGTTATATCACATCTGATAGTTCTTGGCTGCATAACAACGTGGAAAAAAATGGAAAAGATATGAAATATACACACGAAGTGGGCTTAAATATCTAATACCAATACTGTGATTATCATTAATTTTTTTACATTCTTCCTTGCAAAGACTTGTATCATGCACAGAATAATAAGTAGTAAATACATGCTTCCTCATTGGTTTTCACGAGGGATTGGTAAAGAGAGACCATGCATAAGCATGATACATACGATACCTCAAAACGGATACAAATACGAAAAAAATATTAAAAAAATAAAAACTCCTTTAATTACTTTACAAATACACTTCATCGCTTTTTATCCTCCATGGCGTTTTATTTAAATAGGGTATTTACAGATTTGTCCCTTAAATTTTTATAAATTACGATTTAGTCATCCAAATCTTCATATTTAAGTTTTAGTTCCAAAATCCTCTAAGTTACTACAATTTAATCACTCCGTTAGTTTTCCGTCCAAATAAACGGCAGAATTTAATTTTTATTTTAATTTTTAAAATAATGAAATGACTTAAATACCCCTATGAAGAAAAATTGGTAAAGAATAAAGAGATAGAAGAGAAGAAGAAGAGAGAAAACCAATAAACTAAATGAAGAAAAGGAGAAGAGAGAAGGAGAAGAGAAGAGGAAGAGAGAAGGAGAAGAGAGGAGGAAGAACGAAGAAAAGAAGAAAGAGGAGGAAGATGGAAGAAAAAGAGAGGAGGAAGAGGGAAAATTGAATTAAAGAAGGGTAAAATGGAAAAATCAAATCAAAAAATAAATCGAGCCAACGGAAGTTAGAGAGGGATACTAAATTGTAATAACTTAGAAGATTTAGAGACTAAATTCTAAATTAGAAGATTTAGAGAACTAAATTATAATTTATAAAATGTAAGAGACAAATCTGTAAATACTCCTATTTAAATTTGTGAAATATAATAGTACTCGACATAAAAAGTTTAGTTGTTGTTTTATTTGCAAAAAATAAACTCTTACAAGAGAAACTTAAAAGAATTACTAGTTGCTCCCCATTTTTGTCTTAGCGAACCCCCAAAAATTTGAGGAAAAATAATTCCCTCTTGGGTTCACTAAAACAAACTAGGGGCGCATCTAGCAATTCTCGAAACTTAATGATGCTCCCAAGTTTTCCAACGGCCCCATCTTCGCTTACAAATCTGCAGGTTTCATCCAAAACCCGCACCCAAACTCTCGAACCCAGGGAAGCAACTATTAACTCTCTAGGGTGGGGCCCAGCTAGCAATCAGCCTTTTATTGATAGCAGAGATTTTAACCGGAGCACCCGATAACATTTGCAGCTTTAAGCCCAAAATGATTCCCACAACATTTCCCGAGCCCACCCGTTTCCACCGGCACCCAGTTCGAACCACGCGCTGACACATGGGTTTTTCTCGCGGGTGAAGCTTTGGGTGCAGGTAATAAAGTCGCTGACACGACGTCTCCCTGCGCTGCCACACTATCCCTCGCTCCTCTGGCTGATGGAGACTGGTTGAGGATTTCCTCTATATGAATTTAGGCTGAAAGTCCAAAACAACTAACCGCATAGACTTTATATACGAGAAACAAAATCTGACGTAGATGGGTTCGGATTTGGGCCTCCGCATAAAAAAGTATGCGGGCGGTTTAATGATGGAGGTGGTCCTAACTGATATATAGGGACGCTGTCCTATCGATGATGTGACGGGACGATCTGGAGGCCCTCGTCATCTCCCTCTCGGGCGCCCGCGGTTTAAGTTGTACCCGCGAGGGCATCTTACCGTCTCTCTCCTCTTGCCTTGCTCTCTTCTCACAGTCTCGTTACCCTTGCTTCCACTCCCGAACCTTCTGGAGAGAATGCTGCAGTGGTCCTCGTCTCGGTAGCGGTTATGGTGGGGGCAATGGCGTTTGGGCGGACCGTTTTAGTGGCGGCGGTGCTGCTTTCGGTGGGGTTTCTGGGCTCGGCAGCCGGCGGCGCTAGCGACGGTGAGGTTACAGCGAGTGTGAGGAGAGGCTAGTAGTTAGTTAAGCCTCGTGTTTGATAGTTATAAGCACCCCCATTTTGATAGTATTTTAATATTTTGGCCCCCTGATGCTTAACTAATTTTTTATTATGATTAGGGATTGTTTATTCCTTGATTCCTTAAAAGCCTTCGTTATTATTCTTTGATTGATTATTTAATTGGTGAGCAATGTTTATTTAAAGGGGAATAGTGTTTTAATAGTTATTAATTTTTTTTGGATGTTACTATTTTATTGGAGAATAGTTTGTTATTTTGATATCTTTCTTTACTTTTTGGAAAAGATTTCGTGTCGCTTTGGGCTCCTATTATATGCTCTCTTTTTACTATTTAGTTCTCTCTGTCATCAGCAATGATTTGATGTCCCTTTCGGAAAAAAATCTCGGTTTCGAAAATTTTGATTTAAAAATTATTATTTTTGATTATTTTTTTTTTCGCGATATGATTCGCACTGTGTTCTTTTACTTTAATGTTAATTCCTGGGTTATTCTTCAAAATCTTTGCTCAAAAAGGTTGGTTTTTTTGCCTGAAAAAATAAAATAAAATGGTTTATGTCTGTCTTTAAATAAGGCACCTTTGCATCGTTGTAGTTAGCATCTTGATCTTTTATTAACTGATGCTTTTATCTTTTGTCCCTCTATTTTCTTGCATGAGTTGTGCCGACATTATTTAATCAGGGTTTTCAAAATACTGCATTTTAATCAAGTCCATTGTACACTGAATCCAGCCTTTATAAAATAGATTGCCATAGATTAAATTTGTTTATTAAGAGTAATAAGGAAGTAAATATTTATAAAAAGAAGGAGACTTGTGATTTATTGGCAATAATACTTGGCAGGGAAGCTAAAAACAGTGCTTTATTCTTCAGGAGCAACACTCTTGGAGATCAAGAAGTCGTTTCGGAACGACGACAATGTGCTGTTCAATTGGATCAACTCCTCATCTTCAGATTTCTGTTCTTGGAGAGGGGTGACCTGCGACAATGTCACGTTTGGTGTTGTTGCTCTGTAAGAATTTTGGTTTTTAATGACTGAAAATTTGGAGATATGTTTGGCTAAGAAATTGCGAAGAATAACCCCTTAATCACTGTACTTGCTGAACTATTTAATCTCAGTGTTGTAGATACAAATTTATCCTCAGTAACTGAAGCTTTCATCAGCTCACAGTTATGTAGTTGGGTTCCTTGTGTTCTCCGCATTTAGATGAATGGTATTAACTTTTTTTTTTAATTTTGTAACAGTAACTTGTCTGGGTTAAACCTTGATGGGGAAATCTCTCCCGCCATTGGAGATTTAAAAGGCCTTGTTACAATGTACATCTCAGTATTATTTCCTTTAGCTTATTGTTATTTGTAGATTAGATGTAATAGTCAATGAGTTCGTTGGGTTTGTATTAGTTTAAGTACTAGAGCTTTTCTGATTGTTATACTGAAACCGGGCTCTTCTTCATGGTGAAATTCAGTGATCTAAGTGGAAATCGTCTCACTGGACAGATCCCAGATGAGATTGGTGACTGCTCCGCTTTGCAAACATTGTGAGTGTATACTTCCATTCAATAATACAAGTTAAAGCCGAATGAACTAATAGCAAATAAAACAAATCCATAATTGGGCTGTAAAGGAGTTCGATACACAGGGTCTTATGTTCAGATTGTACGAAGTAACATTTTGTTCAAATGTCAGAATGTTTATCGAGATTTGCCATACTAAAGCTTTTGTTCCATTGTGGCCGTAGGGACTTGGCGTCTAACAATATTTATGGGGATATTCCATTTTCCATATCAAAGCTGAAGAAACTGGAAAATTTGTGAGTCTTTGTTCAGTGTTAAAGTAGCACCAAAAGCGATTATGTTTTTTCTGCCCTTAAATTTTGACATGATTGTTGTCCAGGATTTTGAAAAACAACCAGTTGATCGGTCCTATCCCTTCAACGCTATCGCAGATACCAAATTTGAAGATTCTGTAAGTACTGTACCAGGGTTCTTTTGTAGGTTCACGTGACATTCAAGCCATCCTGACGATATCGAGTTTCATTCTAGGGACTTGGCTCAGAACAAATTGAGTGGGGAGATACCTCGGCTTATCTACTGGAATGAAGTTCTGCAATACCTGTGAGTGTCCTGTTACATTAACAATGCAGAATAGTCGATAGCATTGGTGGGGTTGGGAGTCTTTTGGACACTTGGGAATATTTGGTTTTGATGGACAATTTTCAATTGTTCTTAAGCTCTAAAAGAATATACCAAAGTCTTGCGAATTCTGAAATCGCGTGTATGCAATATGAAAGTACCGAGGTAGTGTTTTGTACAAATGACTTCCTTTTTTTTGTTTATAATGATGTAAAATGAGTCATCTTGCAGGGGACTGCGAGAGAACAATTTGGAAGGGACTCTCTCGCCTGATATGTGCCAATTGACTAGGCTCTGGTTTTTGTGAGTCTCCGAATTCTTTTATGATGGTTTTCACATGTGCATTTACTTCTAATTCTAGTAGCTCACCAACTTCTTTTTCTCCTCCAGTGATTTGAGGAACAATAGCTTGACAGGGAGCATACCTGACAGCATTGGCAACTGTACCAGTTTTGAGGTTTTGTACGTATCAGCCATATATCTTGTGTTTAGCTAATTTCGTGCAAGCTTTTATGACTGTATTTCATTTACAGGGACCTGTCATACAATCATCTCACCGGAGAAATTCCCTATAACATTGGTTTTTTGCAAGTTGCTACACTGTATGTTGCAGTAATTTCTTTCCTTTCCAGCATTGTTACTCTTGTTTCGAATGCCAACAAATTTTAGTTCTATGCTAGATTATCAAACCCTAATATTTTAATCTCAGGTCCTTGCAAGGAAATAAATTGTCCGGGAAGATACCATTTGTGATTGGTTTGATGCAGGCTCTTACTGTTCTGTAAGTTCCATGCTTTTTTCTTGATGACATAAATTACGGTAGTTGATGGAGGATGGTCTTCTAAAACAAGTTATACCGTGGTGTTCAAAGAATGTTTGATTTTGTGCATTTCAAGTAATGCAAGCTGTAACTGATATCAGCTTATTTCCTGATCTCCTGCTGCAGAGATCTAAGTTGCAATCAACTGAGCGGTCCAATTCCTTCTAATTTGGGCAACTTGACCTATGCTGGGAAACTGTAAGTTTATATCACCTTCTTATTTGTATTACATTTTACAGGGAGGTACAATATTTGCTTGTGTAACTGGATGCTTGTTACTGAAATCAGGTTTAGACTAATAGATAAAATAAAATACAATTGAAACAAAGCATAAAGTTAAATGAATAGTTCTTTATAAACTCCAGCAGATGGCCTCCATTGTCACTTTCTGACTTGTATGCATGCATATGATTTCATACTAATGGGGCTTTCTAAGCTTGCAGGTACTTGCAAAGCAATAAGTTGACTGGAACCATTCCTCCAGAGCTTGGTAACTTGACGAATCTAAACTATTTGTAAGTATTTCCCTTATGAAAGTTTTTTGTCTTCATTTGAAAAGAAAAGGTTGCTTCAAGTGACCAACAATAATGCAGGGAACTCAATGATAATCAGCTCAGTGGTCAGATTCCGCCCGAGCTAGGAAAGCTTACGCAGTTGTTTGACCTGTATGTATCATTCATTCATCAAATCTGTGGTGTTTGATTGTTCTATTGTCTCCTCCCCTCCCCTCCCACCCCCCACCAGAACCCAGACATACACGCACAAAAGTTCTTTCTATACTTGGGACAACTGAAATCACATGACAGAAGTATAACGATGTTTATATTGCAGGAACATTGCAAACAACCACCTTGAAGGGCCGATCCCAGAAAATCTGAGCTCTTGTGTTAACCTCAATAGCCTGTAAGCATATATTGTGTGCTTACCGTGTGCAATCTGGTTCATTGATCTTAAATTGTCAATTACATATTGATGGGGTTGCAGGAATGCATATGGAAACCGATTAAATGGAACCATCCCACGTGTATTTGAGAAACTCAAAAGAATGACTTATTTGTGAGTTGTAGACACAAAAACTTTTTTAGCAATGGAATTACAAAATATGCATTGTTTCTCTCTGCTGCATGAAATTCGATTTTATATCCTGACCAAGTCTAATTCATATCCTTGTCATGTCAAGTTGTTGTCACATCTCTGCCAATATGTTTTCATATTTGAAATTAGTGGCCATGAAAGATCAATACTAACTACATTTTCTAATCATTTTTCTTGTGGACATCCTGTAGGAATTTGTCATCAAACAGTATAAATGGCCCCATCCCAATTGAGCTATCAAGAATTAATAACCTGGATACTCTGTAAGTAGAAATGTGTATAAAAAGGCTTCCTTAATAAATTTCCAAGCATTAGTTTCTTCAGTCACTTCACTTACAAGATTATTTGATTATGACAGTGACATTTCCTCCAACAATATTAGTGGCCCAATACCTTCATCTGTGGGTGATTTAGAGCATCTTTTGAAATTGTGAGTTCTACTTGTAGTACTAAACTCTCTTCTCATACATCCTTAATTATGTTTTAAGTTTTTTATTTGAAACACTTACCGTTTGCTTTCTTAGAAACTTGAGCAATAATCACCTCTTTGGGTACATTCCAGCTGAGTTTGGAAACTTAAGAAGTGTAATGCAGATGTAAATATTCTATCCTAACAAATTGATTTCTTTGTTTTTTTATTTATTTTGTAGAATGCAACATTACTGAAGTATATATATGTGCAATTTTGTGCATGTGCAGTGATCTGTCCTACAATGAACTTTCAGGTCTGATTCCTCAGGAACTAGGGCTGCTACAAAATCTGATGTTGTTGTAAGTATCATTATGATCCTGACTCTGCACAAAGATTCCAAATCTATTAATAAACTGATGCATACTCACAAGTTCAAAACTTGGGATCTTTTAATTAATGTTCCAAGTCACGGCAACGAGCTTATCAGTTAATATAGAAAAATTAGAAAGGAAAAAACAAAATGACTGGGATTTAGATATGTTTAAAATAAATTAAAGACACTGCCAACACATCTTCATTCAGATTGTGGTATGCAATGATAACACAATTTGATTGTACGTTCATGACAGCATATACTTACAGGAATTATTCGCAATTACAAATTGCTTATGGGAATCAGTCGACAATTTATTTTATATGTTATTTATCTCTGTGTACTTTTGTTGCATGTAAGTTGATGGTTAAAGAATAGTTAAGAGTACAATTTTCACTTTGTAAATGTAAATACATGTGGTTTCTAGCTATCATCTTATTTTATTTATTTGGTTGTGGAACTTTTTGTAGGAATTTACAGAACAATAATTTCTCGGGGGACATAATGTTGCTAACTAACGTTGGCAGTCTTGTTTTCCTGTAAGTCTTTTTTTTTTTTTTTTTTTTTTTAATTTTATTTGTGGCCAAATTTCCTTGAACCTACTTAGCTAACTAGTCAATCCTCACAAACAAGCTTATGCTGCATGCGTGACAGGAATGTTTCTTACAACAGCTTGGCTGGTGATATTCCTACTGTCAACAACTTCTCACGATTTTCACCAGATAGGTATGAAATGAAAGAGCAGCTTTTTTGCTAATGTCATTATCGGAAGAGTTTTTTAGTGTTTCATGCATTATATATTCTCCAGGATCATTTTAATTTTGAATGTCTTATATATATATATATATGTACCTACTTTCATCTTAAATCTTATAAATTTAATATATGTGATATTCTTCAATTATTTAACTGCAATTCAAAATGATAATTATCTGAATGCTGTTATGAATGTTTAACCTATAGATGGCAATCTCTTAGAGATGTTATCTGAATGGATCAACCTACATATTCAAGTTAACAATTCATCAAAAAATTTAGTTATTTTTGTATTCTATTATTATTTAAAGTCTTAAAACTACAGACGGCATAGTTACTATTAAGTTATAGATGAAGTATATAATTGGTGGACACTGGCAAAGGTTTGTTTTTTTGATGGTTTTTGAGGGTAGAGATGCAAACAAGAACGATAATATGCATACACATAATTGGTGAACACCGGCGAAGGTTTGTGCTTGGTTTTCGAGGTTACAGATGCAAACAAGAATGTTAATATGCGTACACATATTCCACGTCTGTGAATTAACAGTCATCCATTGCAGTTTTTTAGGAAATCCCGGGCTTTGTGGTTATTGGCTAGGATCTTCATGCCATTCATCCCGTCCACCACAGAGAGGTACAGGAAACCGTTTCATCTATAAACTCGTATTGCATTCCAGTTTTGTACAACTCTGACTCCTGCGTGCGTAGTATCTCACTTTAGTTTTGTTTTATATTCTTTTTGAAGGTGGTTCATCTTCCTTCTCATTTCTAAATTTTTTTGTTCAGTGTACAAAAAGTGAACATAGGAGAACTAATTGTACTTATTTTTCCTAACAGCATCAATATCGAAAGCTGCCATTCTTGGCATTGCTCTAGGGGCTCTTGTGATCCTCCTAATGATTTTAGCTGCCGCATGCATACCTCACAGGCCTCCCCCTTTCAATGACAGCTCTATTAAAAAACCAGGTATTTAAATACTCAACCAAAACAAATTAGAAGTATAGAACTAGTGCACAACTACCATGCTGCATCGTGGAAATTTTATGAAAAATGTTGTACTTGAAATTCACAACTGATGTTTTTTAAGAAATAAAAGATGCAGATTCAGTTGACTTAAACATAATACTCTTCTTTTTCTCATATTTATATTGAAAATGTTAAGCAAACATAGAAAAAGATAAACAAATATAAACATAGAAAAAGATGAACAAAGATAAACTCTCCACGAGTATGTGGAAGAAATAATAATAATTTGAGCAAGAATTGTATCATTGTCACAATCTTCTTTATTTCTAACTAATTCTTCATTTCATTTTGTGCCAGTGAACAATGTTTCTCCTAAGCTGGTCATCCTCCACATGAACATGGCCCTTCATGTATATGAAGATATTATGAGAATGACTGAAAATTTGAGCGAGAAGTACATAATTGGGTATGGGGCTTCAAGCACAGTGTACAAGTGTGTACTTAAAAACTGTAAGCCGGTGGCCATCAAGAGGCTGTATTCTCATTATCCACACAGCCTAAAGGAGTTTGAGACCGAGTTGGAGACTGTCGGAAGCATCAAGCATCGAAACTTGGTTAGCCTTCAAGGTTACTCCTTGTCCCCTTATGGCAACCTACTCTTCTATGATTACATGGAGAATGGAAGCCTCTGGGATCTTCTACATGGTAAACAACTTCATAACAGAAAATTCTTATTGCCTCTTCTTTTTTTTTTTTGAGGTTCTTGAAATTCTAGAAATATTAAAAAAAGATCAGGTAACCGTGAAAGCTTAAAAGTGTGGTTGCCATTAGCATCATTGTTAACCAATTTGAATTTGTTTCATTTTTGTGCCTTGTACTATGGCCTAGAGATGCATAGAACTCCCCATCATCTCCTTGAACACTACTAGATGATTACTATAAGCCGTATTTTATTGCAATCCGATATACTGGTAGAGGATTATTGGATTAAAGTTTAAGTATATAAACACTGGCATTTACTATGAGCACAAGCAAAACTAGTGCCACATTGAAATATGCATCTCTGCATCTGTCTAATTTTTTCAACCCATTCTTAACTTTTAGGATGAATTACAATTTTGCAAAGCAAGTATACTTAATCAAATCATAAATTGATGTCCTACTCTATTATTTAAGGCCCTACGAAGAAGGAAAGGCTAGACTGGGCTACCCGTCTGAAAATCGCTCTTGGAGCTGCTCAGGGGCTAGCTTACCTCCACCATGACTGTAGCCCCCGAATAATTCATCGAGATGTAAAATCGTCAAACATACTTCTTGACAAAGACCTTGAGCCCCATCTTACTGATTTTGGCATAGCAAAGATCCTTTGTGTCTCGAAAGCCCACACATCAACTTATGTTATGGGCACCATTGGCTACATCGATCCTGAGTATGCTCGTACTTCCCGTCTCAGTGACAAATCCGATGTCTACAGCTATGGCATTGTCCTGTTAGAGTTGCTTACTGGAAGGAAAGCAGTGGACGACGAGTGTAATCTCCATCACTTGGTAAGACAACTAACGTCTTTTCATTCCCTCGATTTTCATAAATGTTGAGAGTTTATTTATTTAGACATCTGTATAACTTGAATTTAAAAATTACGTTTAGCAATGTAACTTGGTGAAAAGATAATTTTTTAGGAGGCACATATGACCAAAGTCTCGTTTAATAATCATTTAGGAAATCATTACTTCTATGGTCCTGAAAGCTTATTGCTTCGTATTTGAAGATACCAAACCAATAACCCCATAATTCGGATAAACCAAACCAGTAACCCTGTATATGTTTGATGATAAGTTATATAAAATGACCATTGATATCAATTATGTAGATGCATGTTTTAAAATATCCACAGTGAAGGAGGTTCTTCTCATCATCCACTGAACTTAAATGGAACATCAAGGTATGTATAATTTTACTTAACCATCATCTTATCTTCCTTTTCCATCCTTGCTGTAAGCTTATAAATTGGAGAAGATGAAGATTTTTTCGAAACTTGTAAATTTGAGACAAGACTACATAGAGAACTCTTCTGTAGCATCTAGGACCTCATATTTGCCCCAAAACCAAGGGAAATCTGGAATACAACCCCAAAATGGAAACAGCTTGTTAGGCTTGGTTGAGGATTTTATACCAATTTGACCTGAATCTGAACTATGCATGTTACTAGTGATTGTGTCACCACTAGATACAAGTGACCTGCAAGGCTTGTGGGTATCCTTCTAGCATAACCTACAGCGGATACATCAGCAACAAGGCTTGATAACTGAATGTGTAGACCATGAGGGGGGCGATTAGGGTCCACCTCCATAACCACAACATGTGGGTAGGCTGGCTAGCTCTTCTGACATCCTTGCTAGCTATTTCTAGTGTACTGACAGTAGTTGTTCTTCATGGCATCTCAGCATACTACTGAAAAGCTTGCTCCCATGCTCTTTTGGTTATTCCAATTATTTATGTTGTACATGTCCTGATGCTGTGTTCCGGCCTTTAGATAATATTTCATTTCATTGGATGGCAGATACTTTCCAAGGCTGCGAATGACACAGTAATGGAGAGTGTTGCTACTGACGTCTCTTCCACCTGTCGGGACCTAGGAGCAGTCAAGAAGTTGTTCCAGCTTGCTCTCCTTTGCACTAAGAAGCAGCCTTTGGACAGGCCCTCGATGCATGAGGTCGTTCGAGTACTTGAGTCTCTTGTGGAACCCACTCCTCCACCAGTGGCTCCTCAGCATTCAGCCACAAGCTATGTTGATGAGTACAAGAACTTGAGGAGCAGTGATGCGCTAACCTGCTCTGCTACGTCCTTGAGCTCATCTTCGTCAGATACCCAGCTCTTTCTCAAGTTCAATGAGGTTATATCCCAGAACACTGAATGAGACTGTTAACTGAAAGAATCACCCTTTTTGGTGCATGGATTCGTTTTTTTGGGAAATCATGTTTCAATGTTGTAATATAAAGATGGTAGGGTGTTGTATCATACTCGAATATTGTAATAGTAAAAGTTGGCAGATCTTGTTATAGCATCTTTGATTAGCTGTATCGATCACTGATTTCTGCGGTGATTGCTAGTGGTGGACCTGGCATCGCAATGTGCCAATTGTGATTGTCTAATTCAACTAGATATGGTACTGTTGCTTGTAGTTTATCTGCGTTATCTATGCAAACAGTTGAATGGTAGCTATCAGGTTTATTGGAAAATACTTATTTATGGATATACCAGAAGGAAGTGCGTTTGTCTATGGCTATTTGCAAATTGTTGTAAGCTCAGTCATGCTATGCTTGTGGGCTTACGATGATGGTAAGAATAATCAGGTTGTATGTTAGCAAGATTTCTAATCAAACAAACAGATTGGTTTTAAACTGAAGTAGATTGAAATTCCACCTGATATGTGAGACTCTCCTAACAAAGTGATAATTGACATTACTGATCTGTGAGACTCTACTAACAAAGTGATAATTGACATTACTGATCTGTGGATGATTTGATCTATGGCTGACAGCTACCAATGTGCGACATGAGCAAGGACGTCTGAATGTGCGACATGAGCAAGGACGTCTGAATACGTGATATTCAACTTGTTAATAATAAGCTAGTTGATATTCAACTTGTTAATAATATCGGATAAGTAAGGAGACGTCTGAATGTGCGACATGAGCAAAGACATCTGAATAAGTTGATATTCAGCTTGTTAATAATAAGCTAGTTGATATTCAACTTGTTAATAATATCGGATAAGTAAGGGTTCTAGGACTGACTGATCGCAAAGATATGCTAGCCAAAGCAAAATTGCTTTCCAAATTCCTACTTTATTTTTGGATTCATTTTAATTTGTTGTTCAAATCCAAACTTTCTTCTAGATTCTCAACTTAGTATTGCAGCAAGCAAGCAATTATGAATCACACAAAACTTATAACTTCAGGTTCAGTAAATTAACCACACAAATAAAATTCAAAATGATTTTATTTTACGATCAACAAGCTACCTAGTTAGAAATATTTTCGAGCAGGCTTGGGCTCCAGCCCCAGGACCAGCCAATTCAAAGATGGGGTCTACAAAGTCTTTGACATTTACTCAAAACCTACCTCTTCTTAATGCAAGTTCTTTATATCATAAGCTAATATCTGTTGTTAATAGATAACAACATCATATAATCATCAACAACTTACATAACCAAATGCTTAGTTGATAATCTTGCCTCATCATAACGGGCATGATGAATGCTGACAATTATAATATCAAACAGCTGGAAATAATAATAGCAATAAGTCCCTCTTGCAAGAGAACTATGCAACTTAGATCACCACCTCGATGCCTTAAGATGAGTGTCACCAAAATACTAGCAATTATTATTAAACAAGAAAATCATCATTTACACGTATAATCCATAACTTGAACAGAATATGAAACCCTTTTTAAAAAATTCTGCAAATGCCAAAAACCTGACCACTAGTGAATCAATTATTCCTTACTAGATTAATGTGCTTGTATTATGGAAAATCCCAAATTTAACTCCCAACTGTGGCCTTGAAAAGAAAACAATAACAAAGAGCTAAATCACAAGAAGAATGAAAGTTTTTTCCCCCCTCATTTTACAAAGATAATTGATGTCAATGGAGAGAAGAAAATAAAGAACCTGATTCTAGGATCGTGCACTTGTCCTATAAATAAAATCACTGACCTTCAATAACAAGAAAAGAATAAGATAATTGAAGGAATCTAAGTGGTATGAGTTGTTCATTCCAACAGATTAAAGAATATGATAACTTCAACTTCTATTTTTTTGAACAATGACTCCATCAACTACTATAGCAAGTACTATTATATGATTTCATGATTAAATGATCATATCACTGCTACGCAAGTTCAGAGCTGAGCAATCGAAAGGGAAAGATGCCTGAAGCATCAAAACTTAAAATGATACTAAACAAGAGTATCATAGTTTTTAAAATTATTTCAGAGAGTAAATGAGCAAGAGTTGAACAGAATCCTGGTTTATTATATATTTTGGAATGATCTCAGGAATAGTTGAATGGTTCTCTCAGTATCATTGAGCAAGGTGTTCAAACAATTTGCAGGTCTAAACAGGATAAATATTTTTTTAAAATGAAGAAAAAAAGCCTATACATATTATACATACACAGCCAGCAAAAAAGTGGACGAAAATAATGAATTCAGAGCCCAAGTTCCAAACCTTCTGGAAAGTCTTGATAAGGCTCTGATACTCATCTTTCATCGCATTAAAGTACCTCATCAGCCATTGCTTATGTTGAAAAGTTAGATAGCTTTACATTAACCAGATAATTTATACCAAATACATAGATTTACTTATGCCAAATAATTGGATTTATTTACATCCATTTATCGGCTAAGACAAGGCAATGTGATTTAAGGGAGACATCCTATTGCGTAGGAGATTAAAGCATGTGATAGCTACTTCCCAACTTCGAATAGTCATATATATACTCTCATAATACCAAACAAAAACAAATAAATTGTTTGATTCAGCAAGGAAAATGGCAAGTTCAATGCTGGCTCATGTCAAAAAAGGGAGTCAAGTAGTCTAGTAGATGAAATCATCTTTGCAGTTTTAGGTCATTAAGGGTTCAAATATAAGGGAACACTTGACTAAATTGCCCTTTAAATATATTATTTAGTTAAAATAACATTTCAAATTGAAGAGTCAAGGAACTTGTGTGTTGATTGACAAAGACCCCCCAAATGTTTATATTTAGGCAACTGTACCTAGAAGACCAATTATCTGTAAACTTAGAAGAGAAAAGAGAGAAACTATGCCATTACAATGTGTATAATAGGCTATGTAGGAATAGGATTGACTCTTTGTTAAGAATAAATACAAATTTCATTGTAGCTTCATTTTATTTCTCACAATTGTATTTAGTTGGCATCGGATGTTAACAATAACAAAACAACAAAAGAGTTCATTCTTATTGTGTTTGTCAATTGTTAGGTTGTCTTATTTCCTTTCATTACTCAAAGTACAATCCTCCTTTGGGAATATTATGAAATCTAGAGTTTTAATACATGTAGAGATGCCGTATTGCCTACGATCTCATAGTACTGCTTGAATATTTGGAACTCAACCATCTTCCTTTAGTTAGAACAATCATTCAACATCTGATCAGAGAGCATTTTTGTTCTTGGAAATCATCTGGGAAACAGGCATTGGACTTAAAATTATGCATTATTTGACTGCCAAACAAAATGAAGAAAAAACATCTGTGATGGTTTGAATTTATAATTAAACCAATAAGAATTCTGATAGGAGATTATAATTAGCGGAGAGATATTTGCAACAGAAACCAACATGTACTAAGATTGGATAAGTTACATGATCTTAATTAAGACACCAATAACTTGCCCAAAGAAATATGAGAAGTAGTTAGATGAATGGACTAGGCAATTAGCCATCACTTTAATTGAGAACATGGTCTTCATGGGAGCTAAATTTAAAAATAAATAAATTAATTAATATTAGTCGATTTCATGAGTTCATAAAAAAGTATTGTTGTTGCAAGTTGAATGAGACCGCTAAATTTTTAATTAAATAAATTAATATATGGTCGATTTCAAGAGTTCGTAATACAAAAATTGTTTTGCAAGATGATGAAACCGGGGAAAATTTACCAAAGATCAGGATTTGATTACCAGGCTATCATCCTATTTTGCATCCGACAGCTCGTTTGTTTTCCATAGTGAACCTTGCATTGTCACTGGCCTAAACCTGTCAACCATAATTTAGAATCAGCGAAGTGAGGCATTTATAGTTAAAATATTGAGAAAAGGGAAAGATGCAACGAATATGAACAGAGATAGTCTAGCCAAACTATGCAAGGTGCAGCAAGTGAGAAAAAAAATACGTTTTTCTCATTTAAAAAAGATAATTCTAATTTATGAGAGATGTGCCCCAGATTTTAGGACTAATCATAATGCAACAAAATGAGATAAAACCTCATATAATATATAAATCCAGTCTTTTTAACGGAAAACAAAATGGATTAAACACTGAGGAAGTACAAGTGCATCGAATTTAGCCAACCCCAATTAGATCATAATCCTAAAACCTCCAAAAATCCACTGGGTTCCATCATAACATGTAGTTTAAATTAATGATTCAACGGTAAATAAGAGACAATCCTCAAGACCAACATCGAACACCCATCTCTCTTAATCTTTCACATGAGAAAAATCCGTCAAAGTACAAAAACCAATCTTACGGCCTCCAATCAAACTTCCAACAGCAATCTTAATATAATCTTAATACCCACCTCCATCCTTATAATTATATTCTAAATCATCCAATCCCAATGCTTCAACCAAAGATATCCAACAAGGCTGCAGGCATCATTGTGCTCATCTCCTCCTCTCCATTCCCTCTAAGTTTAAAGTCAATGTCTATAACCCTCGAATTCTCTCCTTCGCTCTTCCTTAACTAGATATAGTTATCATCAACGTTTCCTTGTTTTGGGTCACTAATCATCAGATTTGTATCTACTAATCCCTTCCTCTGAGGCAAATTCTGATTATATCATCTCATCAAGATTTTGTTTTGTGATGACTACGGAAAGGGATCAGAGATCCCCATTCACAACCACCATAACCACAACCTCTTAGACTGGCATGACGACTCGATACCATATCTTCCGTCTTTCCTCGAAGAGCCGTGCTTGGTGCCCACCGACCTTGCTGGCGTCGATTGGTGGGCCCACCAATAACCTGAGCCAAACACCGACCACCTCTTCCACCTCCCACCTGCTGCATCTGTGGCCGCATCGCCTGTGGCCCCTGCAAATGCGGCCCCAGACTCATCCTCGCCTGTAGCCACACCTCCATTGGAACTGTCCAAAAAGCGCAGGCGGAGAGGGGCTGCTATTGAAGAAACCAAGGCCAATAATTCCCCCAGTAGCGAGATCCACCGGAAACTGCCAGTTAATGCGACCAGCCGAAAAGCCCATGGTAAGCTCACCAGCGGAAATTCTAATAACAGCAGCAAGGAGGTTCGATGGGCGGAGCAGTTACTGAATCAGTTAGCTGCCGCCATTGAAGCGGCCAATCTGTCACGTGTTCAGCACCTGCTTTACGTGCTTCAGGAGCTGGCGTCACCAACAGGTGACGCTAACCACCGCCTCGCCTCCCACGGCCTCCACGCCCTAACCCGCCACCTCTCCCCAACCTTCACTGGCGGTGACCGGAACCCTCCGTCGCCAACCTTCGCTACGACAGAGCCCAAGCTGTTCCGGTCGGCCCTAATCAACTTCCGCGAGGTCAGCCCATGGTTCGCCTTCCCTAACTCCCTTGCCAATGCCTCCATCCTCCAAACGCTAACCCCAGGCTCCCACAACCAACGGCCGAGAAATCTCCACGTCGTCGACCTTGGATTCACCCACGGCATCCAGTGGCCAACGCTGCTCGAGGCCCTCACCCGCCAATATAACGGTGCCCCCTCCCTCGTCCGCCTGACGATCGCCGGCGACGCGCTCCCACCTGGGCCGTTTTCGTCGCCGCCGCCGGGGTACGATTTCCCCTCTCACCTCCTCCGCTACGCGAAATCCATCGATCTCAACCTCAAGTTAGACCGCGCCACCGACCTCGCCGCCCGATCTCTCGCCATCGATCCCGACGAGGTCCTCGTGATCTGCGCTCAGTTCAGGGTGCAGCACTGCTAGTCAGACCAGCGGACGGCGTTTCTGAGGTCCGTGAGGGAGCTGCATCCGGATCTGGTGGTGCTCACCGAGCTTGAAGGTGGTGATGGGACCGCCGCGGTGGGGTTCGCGAGGAGGGACTGCGCGGAGAGGAGAGTGGAGGTGTCAGGGTCCAACCCTGACTCATCCCCGCAAAACCGACTTGCCGGGTGAGGTTTGGCCTTTCCCCTTTAAATGACACCAAGACCCACCGTCCATACGATATGGGACTAAACTCCCATATATTTGGTTCCTGACACCACCACGCTTCCGGATCAGTACCCACGCTGGCTCACCAGTAGCCACTGAGCCCGAACGCGTGGCGCACCAGTTCTGATACCATTGTCAGGATCCAACCCTAACTCATCCCTACAAAACCGACTTGCCGGGTGAGGTTTGGGACTAAACTCCCATACATTTGGTCCTTGACACCACCACGCTTCCAGACGCTTCCGGACCAGCGCCCACGCTGGCTCACCAGTAGCTACTGAGCCCCAACACGTGGCGCACCAGCTCTGATACCATTGTCAGGGTCCAACCCTGACTCATCCCCGCAAAACCGGCTTGTGGGGTGAGATTTGGCCTTTTCCCTTTAAATGACACCAAGACCCACCGCCCATACGATGTGGGACTAAACTCCCATACATTTGGTTCTTGACACCACCACGCTTCTGGACCAACGCCCACGCTGGCTCACCAGTAGCCACTGAGCCCGAACGCGTGGCGCACCAGCTCTGATACCATTGTTAGGGTCCAACCCTGATTTATCCCCGCAAAACCGGCTTGCTAGGTGAGGTTTGGCCTTTCCCCTTTAAATGACACCAAGGCCCACCGCCCATACGATGTGAGACTAAACTCCCATACATTTGATCCCTGACATGAGGGTTTTGGAGGAGGGGTTAGGGTTTGGGGACGGGAGGGAGAGGTGGAAGGAGAGGATGCTAGGGTTAGGGTTTAGGGAGGAGGGGTTTGGGGAGGAGGCCGTCGACGGAGGGTGAGCGCTGCTGCGGCAGTATGACGGGAATTGGGAGATGAGGCCGGCGGCGAAGGCGGCGGAGGCAGTTGGGTGTTGGGTTCAGGATCGTGCTGGGTTTAAGAGAAGGAGGGATGTTGCAGGTTTGGTTGAAGTATTGCTTTAGACCCGATAAATCGGATCCGACTTGATAGACTTGCTCTTTTCCTGATTCGGTTTTAATTGTAATAAGACAGTTATAACTGTCTGAAATATGAAACTGAGATTTTCTGTGCGTGTGCAAATTAGGTCCCAGTTAGATTGAGCTCTAGAATTCTCTGGAAGCTTCTAGATTGATTTGTAACACCTAAAAATGGGAGCATTTGATATCAGAAAGATTCATGAATGAAGATAACCCATTACTCTCTTTCAATTTCTTGTTCCTTGTTTTGTTTTGATCCTCTTTGTTTTCCTTTTCTTTGATTTTGCTGTTTTTTGTTTGATTCTTGAAGATGCCTCGAAGATCCTCAATTGGGAAAAATCCGTAGGGCCTTAACAATGGTATCAGAGCCTCTCCTTTTCTTGGGCCACTTGATGAAGGTTCGGAAGAATCAGTCACAGCAATGGAGTTTCTTGCCTCGGAAATAAAGGTAAACCGAAGCCTTATCTCTCATCAAAATTCTAGGATAGAAGAAATTGCTGGGGATTTGGGATATTTAACTGAGGAATTGAAGAGAATTCAAGATTCCCACAAAGAAGAAATCAAGATGATGTTGATGGATATCCAACAAGCCATAGTTTCCAATTCTGCATCATCATCTTCCTCGGTTAAGCAACCAATTTTCACCATTCCGCAAGAAGCCAAGACTACACCAACAGAAGATTCAGCTCTAGTGATCCGTTCAAAATCAACAACTCGAAGGTTACTCCAGAGAAGACTAAAGAATTGGGGAGCTCTCATCGATCTCGACCTGGGTTCCCGACCTTCTCTGGTGAAGATGTGCAAAGATGGCTCTACAGGATTGAGAAGGTTCTTGACTATTTTGAAATCAAGGGTGATCAAAGAGTTCGTATGATAGTTATGTATCTTGAAAAAGAGCCTTTAGCCTGGTATAGAAGGGAGATTAGAGAGAAGAGAGATTTCTTGGAGTGGGAAGAGTTTGAAGAAGGTCTTATATCCATGTATGGAGACACGGAAGTAATTGATTATTTGGGGAAACTCACAAAGTTGAAGCAGAAGCACAGAACACTTAATGAGTATATTAAATAGTTCATATGGCTCTCTCATCAAGTAGATGGGCTTTCTCCAAAATTCCTCACCAGTTGCTTTATCAGTGGGTTAAGGCATACTGTGCAATTGGAGCTGTTGACAAAACAACCCCAAATGTTAGAGCAGCTATCAGGTTGGCCAGATTAGAAGAGAAGTTTTTATCTCAGAAGAAGCCTCCGAAATCTAATTACAGTAAGAATTCTGACTCAACTTCTCCCTAAAAATTTAGTTACAGCAAAAATGTAGGTTCTTCTTCTTCTGCTGTACAGATAGTAACAATGAGAAAACCTTAGGTATGTCTAATACCTCTACTTCGGTTTTTACAAAGAAGTTAACTAATCAAGAACTTAAAGAAAAAAGGGAGAAATGATTGTGCTTATACTGTGATGAGAAATACACTAAGGGTCATAATTGTAGAAATCAGAAGTTATACAGGCTTGAAATCACTGAAGAAAAAGAAGTCGGTGAAGACTGAGGTTTTGATGATATAGAATATCAAGAAGAACCTGAAACACTTAGTTTAACTCTTAATGCACTCATGGGCACTGTGGGCATAAGTTCTATAAGACTGATTGGTAAAATTAATGGGAAGGAAATCAGTTTCTTAGTGGATTCTGGGGCTACACACAACTTTATTGATCCTTTCACTGCTAAGAGGATTGGGTTACAGCTGAAAGAAATCAATAGTTACAAGGTTGAAGTGACTGATGGGGATAGTATTGAAAGAGGAAAGTTTAGTAATGTGATCAAAATTATAATACAAGGAGTTACAATAACCACTGATCTGTTAGTTTTACCTCTGGGAGATTTCTAGATAATTCTAGGAACTGTATGGCTTCAAAGCCTTGGTCCCTCACTTTGGGATTTTAGTAGGAGAACTTTGAAGTTTTAGAGAAGAGGGAAACCCATCACACTACACGAAGTGTAGTCAAATAAGGTGGATGTAGTGGAAGGAAGTGAAATGAAGAAGTTATTTCATATTAAAGGGGTGGCTTATGCACTGAAATGTCAAGAAATAGAGACAAATCAACCTATATCAGCATATCAGACTGACATTCATATCCTGATAACTGAGTTCTTTGGGGTGTTTGAGATTCCATTAGGTTTATCACCACAAAGATCTTGTGATCACAAGATTCCCTTGACTGATCCAACCCAGGCCTTACCATAACCCATATCATCAGAAAAATGAGATAGAACGACAGGTCAGGGAGATGTTGGACTCAGGAATCATTAGACATAGCTCAAGCTCATTCGCTTCTCCAGTTGTTTTGGTTAGAAAATCTAATGAAAGCTGGCGTCTTTGTATAGATTACGGGGGTTTAAACAAGAACATAGTGAAGGATAAGTTCCAACTTCCAATGATAGACGATTTGTTAGATGAATTATATGGAGCCCAGTTTTTTTCTAAACTGGATCTGAGATCAGAATACCACCAAATCAGAGTTTTTGAAGATGACATTATGAAGACAACTTTCAAAACACATGAGTGTCATTATGAATTTCTGGTGATGCCTTTTGGTTTGACAAATACCCCATCCACATTTCAAAGCCTTATGAACAACATTTTTTGACCTTATTTTAGAAAATTTGTATTAGTTTTCCTTGATGATATTCTTGTATATAGCAGGTCATGAGAAGAGCATTTACTTCATTTGAGGACAGTTTTACAGTATTTGTAGGAGAATCAGTTATACGCCAAGGAAAGCAAATGTAGATTTGGATGCACAGAAGTTGAATATTTGGGCCATGTTATTTCTGCAGATGGCATTTCAGTAGATAAGAAAAAGTTAGACTTGCAATTTGCCTAAAAATCTGAAAGTTATGAGAGGCTTCCTTGGATTAATTGGCTATTATGGGAAATTCATCAAGAATTATAGGAGAATTGTTGTACCTCTCAACAACATGCTCAAGAAAGGAGCATATTAGTGGACAGAAAAATCGAAGGCAGTTTTTGAAGAACTGAAGCAAGCCCTGATGTTCCCACCAATTTTAAAAATGCCAAATTTTGAAGAAGACTTCATTCTAGAGTGTGATGATTTAGGAGAGGGATTGGGTGCAGTTTTGATGCAACAGGACCACCCCATTGCTTATTACAGTCAGGGGTTAAAAGGAAGGTCTTTATCATTATCTATTTATGAAAAGGAAATGCTGGCCATTATATTAGCAGTTAAAAAATGGAGGCAATATTTGCTAGGGAGAAGGTTTATAATTAGAACTAATCAAAGAAGCATCAAGTTCCTTTTAGACCAGAGGTTTAGACAGGAATCATAACATTTGTGGCTTATGAAGCTAGCTGGCTATGACTACATGGTGGAATATAAAAGGGGCATTGAGAATTTGGTAGCAGATGCACTCTCTAGGAGTGAGGAAGAATAAGATATTCTTTTAGCAATTAAAACCATTACAACTGTAGAACCAGTTTGGCTGCAATCAGTCAAAGAAACGGTGGAGAATTCAGAATATTTTTCTGAGTTACAAAAGAAGCTGCAGTAAGGCGAGGAATCAAATAAGAATTATAAAAAGATTGGAGGAATTTGGTTTTATAAAGGCAAGATCTTGTTAGACCCTAAATCTATTGTTTGTCAACAAGTAGTTTCTGAACATCATGACACACCCATAGGATGACATTCTGATTATAAGAGGACCTTGCACTGTGTTAGACACTCTTTTTGGTTGTCGGGAATGAAGAACCAAGTCAGAGAATGGGTGAGAAATTGTGACACTTATCAAAGAAATAAACATGAATCTATATCTCCATCAGGTCTCATGCAGCCTTTGTCAATACCAGAGCAAATTTGGGAGAATATTAGTATGGACTTCATTGAGAAACTACCAGTTAGCCAAGGCAAAGACACTATACCAGTAATAGTTGATAGACTCTCCAAATTCTCTCATTTCATTCCCCTCAAGCATCCCTATACTGTATCAAAGGTAGCTCAGATTTTCTTAGAAGAAGTAATGAAGTTATATGGGTTGCCAAAGACCATAGTCAGTAATAGCGACAAGGTTTTTATCAATGATTTTTGGGAAGAGTTGCTCAAAATGCATGGGACCAAGTTGCATATGAGTATTTCATACCATCCTCAAACATATGGGCAAACAAAGAGAATCAACCAATATTTGGGACATATCTTAGGTGTTTTTGCAGTTACAAACATCATGAATGGGCTAGATGGCTACCTTGGGCTGCTTTTTGGCATAATACCACTCTGACCTCACCAACTGGATTAACTCCTTATGAAGTTGTGTTTGGGCAAAAACTTCCGACTCTTCTCGAATATATTCCTCAAACTGCAAAAGTTAAAACAGTGGAAAAAGCTTTGTTGGATAGGGATCAAATCAACAAGATACTCAAGGATAATCTTTATCTGGCCCGAGAAAGAATGAAGATCCAAGTTGATAAACACAGGACCGAAAGATCTTTTGAGATCAATGATTGGGTTCTGCTCAAACTTCAACCTTATAGGCAAATATCAGTTAGAGGGGCAGTGCCTCAGAAACTTTCTCCTCGTTTCTATAGTCCATATCGGGTAACTGCTAAAGTTGGGGAAGTGGCATACAAGTTACAATTGCCTGCTGAATCCAAAATTTATGATGCGTTTCGTGTTTCCCAGCATAAAAAGTATAGGGGAAATGCCAATTCAAACTGCTCAGAACTTCCTACCTATTGGGAGGCTTATACCAAAGAGCCGGAAAAGGTGTTGGATCGGAGAATGGTGAAGAAGAGCAATAAGGCAGCCACTCAACTTTTAATCCAGTGGAAAGGAGAGGATATTTCCGAGTCCACTTGAGAGGATTATTAAAAGTTTATTGAGAAGTTTCCCCAGTTTCATTTCGAGGGCGATGTGTAATGCTAAGGGGGAATGAATGTTGGGTTCAGGATTGTGTTGGGTTTAAGAGAAGGAGGAGGGATGTTGCGGGTTTGGTTGAAGTATTACTTTAGACCTGATAAACCGAATCCGACCCAATCGACTTACTATTTTCCCTAATTTGGTTTTAACTGTAATAAGACAGTTATAGCTGTCTGAAATATAAATTGAGATTCCCTGTGCATGTGTAAATCAGATCCCAGTTAGATTGAGCTCTAGAATTCTCTAGAAGCTTCTAAATTGATTTGTAACACCTATAAATGGGTGCAGTTGATGTCAGAAAGATTCATGAACGAAGATAACCCATTACTCTCTCTCTCAGTTTCTTATTCCCTGTTTTGTTTTGATCCTCTTTGTTTTTCTTTTCTTCGCTTTTGCTGTTCTTTGTTCGATTCTTGAATATGCCTCAAAGATCCTCAGCTGGGAAAAGTCCCAGGACCTTATCATTGGGATCGGGCTGTCTTGGAAAGGGCAGCCCGTCTCGTTCTGTTCGATTTGGAAGACGGCGACCTAACGGTTAATTAACGGTTCCAATGGAGGGGAAATGTTTAGAATGTGCTGGAAAGGGCAACCCATCTCGTTCTGTTCGTTTTGTATTTTGTAGGATTTTTCTTTTTTCGTGAAAATGTGTTTTTAGAATGTGGCTGATGATATCTTGATTTTTAAATAGTTAGTTTAATTCCGTCTCATCATCATGTTTAATGTTTATACTGAATTTAAAATTTTCATCTTGGGTTGCTTAGTCTTTCGAGTTAAAAAACATATAAATATACAATTGCATACTTTTTATTGAACAAATTCATAGGTACATTTATGGCTTCCCACTAATTACACGATATACCCATCTTGTATGTATTAGTCTTTTTCGGGTGCATAGAAATTAGGGGGTCATGGCTTGAATTAAAAAGTATAATGATTTTCTTAGCGTCTCTCTCTCTCTCTCTCTCTCTCTCTCTATATATATATATATATATGAGGAAATGAGAAATTTACCGGCGATGAAGGGAATTACTTTAACGCTGCTTAGGTGGTCCAATAAAATTATTACACGTGGCGCACTCAGAGTGGTTAAAAGAGTTCTTTTATTTGTTACTTTAAGTGGCGCCACGTGTAAAATTTTTATTGGGCTATCTAAGCAGTAGTGAAGGAACTCGCTTCACCGCCAGTGAATTTCCCGTTCTCTCTCTCTCTCTATATATATTATATATATATATAAGCAAACAGAAAATTCACTAACGGTGAAGTAATTTTTTTCACTAGTGCTTAGGTGGTTACACGTGACGTCACTCGAAGGGCGGTTAAGAGAGTTCTTTTATTTGTTATCTTAAGTGACGTCACATGTAAAAGCACTGGTTAATTTCCCGTTATATATATATATATATATATATATATATATATATATATATATATATATATATATATATATATATATATATATGGGATTACTGTAGGTGAGCCGCCAGCTCAGGAAAAGTTACGTGAGGTAGAGGCAAAACTATAATGATTCAGTGATTTTTCTTCAATTTTTTTTAACAATTACTATCTCCATCTCCTTAACTTATTTCAGATTAAATTTCATAAATTTTGGAGTTCATTTACCCTTTCATCAAGTGCATACAAAATATTTTATTCATTAAAAACCGTTAATTTTGTGTTAACTTGATGGAGGACCAAATCAAAACTAAAATCCAAGAAATTGGGTATGAGTAAACCCTAAGAGATCTAGATCATAGTCCAAAAGAAAATTTTAAAAAAAATTTATTGGAGATAGTGGAAATGAACTGCAGCTCAGGTAAGTTGCATGAGCTGTCAGCTCATTTCCATTTCTCTCTCTCTCTATATATATATATATGAGAAAAATAGAAATGAACTGATAACTATCAAATTATCTGAGCTGCAATTTATTTCCACTATCTTCAATGATTTTTTTTTTTTTAAATTTCTTTTGGATTATAATCTCGAACCTCTAGGGTTTACTCATATCCAATTTTTTTGGTTTTAGTTTTGATTTACTACTCCCTCATGTTAATAAAAAATTAATGGTTTTCAATAATTAAAATATTTTTTATGCACTTGATAAAAGGGTAAATAAATTTCAAAATTTATAAAATTTAATTCTAAAGAAGTGAAGGAAGTAGAGATAGTAATTGTTAATAAAAATTGAAGAAAAATCACTTGATTATTATAATTTTGCCTCTAACTCACATAATTTTTCCTAAGCTGGCAACTCACCTACCGTGATCATATATATATATATATATATTAATGATTTGATAAATTATTTAAGAGCTATAAAGTTTCATACTCCAATACAAAGTTCTACAGGCTCTGTTAAGAAGAATAATTCTAGTGGAAAGTCTGAAAAAATAAATAAATAGATAAAGAATTCTGAGCCAGAACTCTTTCTCCTGTTGGCAGCCCAATCCATGCACGAGTTGGCTTCAAAATAGATCGTTTCTCTTATTTTTGTTTGAATAGAAACGGTTTTTTGAAGACCGGCTATGATCCTTGAAAGCTACACATGAACACATTGGAATTACTAACTTCCTCTTCTCTTTAAATTAGTGTAGCAGTCCTTCACCTAAACAAGCCTTTCTTAAACCTTAATTGAAAAAAAAAAAAAAAACACCAACAAACTCGGATGAAACAATTAACACAGCCAAACCAGAATGGAATGACATCTCATCAACACTACCAAAGAAGACTAACATTAAGCAAATACAATTACTCGGATGAAACAATTTTTGGTAGGTTCAAGAGGATGAGGAGATTACAGCCATGATATTTACAAATTACAAAATTCTACTGATGAGTTATATACAGAATACCACCAAAACAAATGGCGATATCTTACTGTTTTGAACCCCCACTAGATCAACATGTTAATCGAAATACATGGTAAGCTCATGTGGATGATGGTCATGGACTTTCAGAAGAAAAAAAAGTTGAAGTTGCCCAGAGGCGATATAACCTAGGTTCTGGCTTGGTGAGATGATTACCATGAACAAACTTGTTGGTGCAGAAGGGAAAGCTAGCATTATCCCTGTACGTTCTATACTGTTGTGAAGCTTTGATGCGCGAGGGTGTTCTTCAAGTATCGGATGCCCAACCCTTAAGCTTTCCTAATAAACAACAAAGAAAAATGGTCGAACAAAATGATTAAGTAATACAGAATGAAGGCATTATCATTGTTAGTTATTACTCTTGTTCTTTTTGATAATAGGGGTTGACTTGAACCCTGATTCCATCACCACACAAGCCTCTTCCTAAAAAATATAAGTTGACAACTTATTCATCTAAGGGATATCTTGAAATAACTTGACCTTTTAGAAAGCTGGGACCTATATATATATATATATATATATATAGGAGTTAGTGTTACCAAGTTTGGCGGACAAAATACAAAGAGAGAGAGAAAGGCTTCTCATGTTTTATCAGAACAATCCTTGAGAGAGCAAAATATTGCATGCTTCTGCGAACGAACTAATAGTAGAGTGCTTACTAGAAAAAACCAATCATAGTAACCAATGTTAACAGAATTAGCTAGTATCTCATGGTAGTTATTTACCCTTCCTCCCCAGCCAATAGTTGGATGCTTACTGCAGCAACCATACACCAGGAATGAGTGTGTGAGTACCTACTGCTATAAATTCTCTCCAAGTTCATAAGCCATATTTTTGGATCGTAATTAATCAAAAACAAACTGGTTAAATTCTACATTGGTCCAGAATGTAAGAACTTAAACTGCAATAGATGTAGTGGATGTCATGATCAACAATTGACCTCATAAGCATGAGTTGGAACCAAAGGTAAATACAAAATGTATACGATTCAATTGGTCTTTAACATATAGAGCTGATGGTATTCTATAAAACTTTGGCTGTGGAACATCTTGATTTTCAGTTGCATGAGACATTGCTGAACCCAATGACATGTGAACGCTTATCCATGCAAGAAGACATGCACACACAAACATATTATACGCTTGCATGTTTTTGTGTTCATGTCCATATGGTAACTATTTTAAAAGATTAAAAGAAGAGTTCACGGTTACGGTTTTTCTCCTCAAATCTTAATCATTTCTTTTTAACAGGTTTGAGGTTTGCATTAAACATTCTTCCAGTTAAGCCGGTCTAACATACCTCAAGAATCATAAATTCTAATGGAGGAACGGATGCTCTGCCGGCAGACGGGACATTTGGGTGATGAATCTAGTTCCACAGAAATGGCACACTGAGGGCAGCACACCAGATGTCCACATGGAACGAAAGCACATCTCCTCTGCCTCATTAGACAGATGACACACAGCTGCCCGTCGGGCACATCTCCGGACTCTTCATCGTTACTGCTTTGCATCCGAACTTCATTTTGTATCTCTTGAGTCTGTCTCCGTCTTTGTCTCCACTCCTTCCATCTCCACCAGTTCCTAAATTATGGTCAAATACAAAATAGCATTAAGATAACTTGTAAAGAGTTATGTTGCGACACCAGCATAGTTACCTTACCTTAGAGAGGGAAAAAAAAAATTACGCCAAAGAATATAAGCAAGTTGTAAAGCCACTTATGCCAAATACGGATTATTCAGCCAGTTTGATTTATATTAAAGTGTGATAAATAGAAAAATACATTCCTTTTGGGAACAAATTGGTTTAGTTTTCATTTTTCACACAGAAGCACCAGTAAGGAATAGTTAACACTTTGCACATCATCAAAGATAATAATACCCTATTTAATCTTTTTCAAATTCATGAACTTCTTGAGAAAATCATATAACACAAGGAATAGTTTACTTCTCCACGGGGAATGCTTCTTTCGTCTTGGAGGGGAGGCATTTATTTCTAAATTTGCCTTTATTCCTATATTTGAAATGAGATACTTAGCGATTTTTACATGTTTCAACCCTTTTCCTCTTTTCTCAATTTATTGAGTTTACATGGACGTGATCCTAGTTAGATAAAACCATTGTTATTTGAAAATGCAAGACCCTCTCCGTACTGCAATCCAGAATGCAACATTCCAAATTGTGGTACACTAGCGAGTAGGAAGGAAGATATAAATGTTCCAGATCTTTGAAAAAAAAAAATTAATTATCCTTGCAACAATCCTTTAACATTAATAATGAGAACCTTCATTTAATTTCCTGACTTTTATTAAAACTACTAAAATGAAATAGAGAGGATAAGAGCATAATTTTTTTGGTAAAGTAGAGGAAAACTAGGTAAAGGATGAGATAGTTCGTAGCATGAAGCAAAAATTATTAAATAAATATCTATTAAAAGAATATAATTTTTTAGTAAATTGAAACTAGTGACTTCGAAGAGTTTATTAACAAGAGAGATGCATCCTCATTAAATTTTATAGTTTTACTAATATATACAAAACCAGTGGTCAAGAAGGCACTGGTGGAGGCGGGATGGGTCGAATAGCTTTGTTTTTCTTATATATATTGATGATACACATAACACGCATAAAATTCATTAAAATAAGTCTTAATATTTAACTTTCAGTTCTCACAAGGCACTGAGGGTGCATAGCGCTGACGAGGCAGTAGAGCGTCAACAGATTTGCAATGGACAGGTAGTGAGGCAATGAAACAATGGCAAAGTAGCAGTGAGACGAAGGACTAGAGGCTTCAACCGAGAGGGGGACAGGATTTGAGGCAAAGGCAGAATCCTAATACGATACAGCTTCTTATAAGGTGGGTTAGCCCCACTTTGAAACGCTCCAACCTATTTCACTAAGACCAAACAAAAATATCTGATGAGCTGCCTAAATATATTCAAACCTGCCTTAGGTAGTTTGGGCCTCCTAAGCGGCCCAAATCTATGCAAGCAAATGTTTGGATGTTAACATCAGTGAGGTGGACGGCCGGCCTAAATAGTGCAGTCTGGGACGCCCAATCTGCCTTCTAAAACACTGCCTTTTAAAACATAGAAACAAAACACACACACCAACACACACATATAAGAATACTATAAACACAAAAAATATTCAGCATTATCTTTCTATAGTTATTTGCACAATCCGAAAAATCATTCCATTTTCCAAATAAAGATATTTCGTTCTGATTAATCCCTAAGAACACTACCCCAAGCATACCACTTCTGGGATTACTCATGTTTTATGTACCATTTCCATACTGCATACCAAGGAGATCCAGGTAATGGGTAACAATGGATGAACAACTATATCTATATTGGCTATGGTACCTCAATTTAATTTGGTTTTTGTACTTTCTATGCATGAATGTGCACCCTATAGTTTGTTTTTCTGTTCGTGCCTGCGCATGCAAGCACAAAGACAAGCTTTTTCCAGGATCCTTTCTTGATGAACTGCATTTGTAAATACAAAAGCAGAAAAGATCCACCATAGCACACAAAATGAAGGGTAGGAAAGGAAAGGAAATGGCCATAAAAGCTTTTTTCCTGGGTCTTCCTTGATAAGCTGCATCTGTAAATGCACAAGTACAGAGAAAGAAAGAATAATATAACATTTAATTTCTAGGATCCAATCTAAATCAACTGTATCTATAAGCTACATAAAGATAAACAATTGGACCAAATTCTGTGCAAAACCCAAACATGATTAGGGAAAGGGAAGTCCCTCATTGTTTTGAACGCACTGAAAGACTGAAACTGGTTATCATCATAGTATAACAACAATTGAGGTAAACTGTCAGGTGTCAGATGTTTCAAGGTTATTACTGATGAGAAAAGGAAGAAAACATGCCATCTAGCAATTGTCTATAGGTAAAACAAAATAGTCAACTTCAGTAGGTTCCACTCTGTACCTGACAACAGCATAGCCCAATATACCGATGGACAATGTCCCAAGCACAATTCCGCTCCAAAACAGAGTCCGAGTGTCAATAGCAATATCCATTTCTATTTCATCCTTTGTCTTATCAGATCTGTGAAAAGAAATACAATATCATTTGCAACTACGAAAATGACCCAAGTTCGATAGAAATTGTGCATTGTATTGAATTAGTATAGAAAGAACAGAAGAACAACGACAGCCTTTTATCAATATTTAAACAAAATGATACAAAAGAACACCATCCGAGCTCAAAGCAAAATGCCAATGACTTATGCTAGAGAATAAAAAGGCAGAAAACAAAGTCCTTACAGAAAACATGGAAGCTCCGGGGATGATCTGAGCTCGAGAGATCCTTCCCGTATTCTGCCAATGCCAACTGCAGTGATCTCCTTTCCAACCGGAAGAATCTTTTCTTCATCGAGTAGTGCAACCTTAAAAAAACCAAGTATATGATAATCAGAGCCATAAAAGAGATAGCAAACATTTGTTTTTCAAATATAAAAAAGATCCTTGAGGAAAGACAAGAAACTTACTGGGTACCCATTACCAAAGATGACCTGAAAAAATGTATATGCTGAAGCCTGGACTGGGTGTAAATGATGATAAACAGTACTAAGAGGAAGAGGATGGGTGGAACCATCCAAAGAAACATTAACATACCCAGAGTTAGGCCAGCTACTACTTTCCACAAGAACGAATGGGACCTAGAAATCCACATAAAGAAGTAATTAATTTGTCAAAAAAACTCACTTTCAGCCTCACATATTAATATTTACAGGATCCAGAAATTTAAAAAGCTTCCAGCTAGAGCAAATATCTCACCGATCTCAGTGAACTTGATCTCTGCTCCTTCCATGATTTCAACAAGATTGCATGTAGATCAAATTTCCATCCAAAAATGCCCCTCCATTCATTGTAGAGACACTTCACAAACAAAATTTGCAAGATATAGATCAATATGTATACAATGAACATATCTCACAAAGAATACTCAGTAATAAAGGATTCATCAATAAAGAAAAACCCAAAAAAATCACTTGGAAGATCTCAAGATAGAAGTTGTAGGGCATCTTATCTTTATACAAGAGCACTGGGCGGCAGATAACACAATTCAGGACTATTTTTGTGAAGACCAAATGAGATGGAATTATTTTTTTGGAGACAAAAATTACTTGAATTACTGGGAGGCCAGATGTGGGGTCCAAAAGAAAATTAGTCGATTTCAGAGGGAAAACCTCCTCATTCAAAGTTCATCAGATTGACCTTTCTGATGGTAAAGTTAGACATACTTTTCACTAGTATTGTATACCTAGAACTCAACAACATGAACTTCATATTCTTAGAACGATGCTATACGTATACATATACACACACACACACACAAACTACATACACAAGTTGAGGCATAGGGTATGTCTGAATGGTGGTAGATGGTATTTGATAGGTGCATTTGGTAATTGAAAAGAGAGAAATTTTGAATTTTGGCATAAATTCCTAATTTCTATGCAAATTAGAGGTTGTAATTGAACCAATTTTGAAATTTTGCATGGGAATTAGAAATTTTCACCAAAATCCAATTTTTTTCCTCAATTTTCTATTACCAAATGTAACTCCCAAATACCAACTACCGCCAACCAAATGTTACTCTGTGTGCAAATGCAAGCACATCTTTCGAAACATTATTCACAGAAAATCCTCTAAATTTGACCCAAGGCAACAAAAAACAGTTAGATAATATATTTAGTAGAGAGAATTTTATCCACCTTTGGTACAATGTTAAGCATAACCAAATTGACGCATTTCTTGCTATTGGTACACCTACTGAGAACCTTTAAATCTAAGAATGTTTTTCCAAAAGCTGCTGGTGTTTCTAATCTTAATTCTTATTATTTTCTCCTGCATTTGCACACAGAACACAGTTTTGACACCACTTTGCTCATTTGCCCCATATGTGCATGCAAGGGAGGTATAATTTGCCATATATCAAAGTGAATCTCTAAAGGCATGTAGAACCGAACACAAGTTTTGTTTTGGCATAGGTCAAGGTTACGATTCAAGTTTGAGGTGCTCACTTATTTTTACTCCTCATCATGCAAATGTTTTGACTCTCTCTAAATCCCGAGCAAAGCGACATCAACTATACCCATCATCTTTGCAATGGAAATCGGGCCAAAAAAAGGTTAAACTTACAGTGTCATTTTGTATGAAATTATGTACTTGCCGGTAGAAATTTGACCAGTCAGGCGAAATCCCACAAAAGAAGAAAGAAACATTAAAGGTTCATGAAGAAGAAGAGGAGGACAAATGAGTGCTCTTCAACCCTTTTGACTTGTTATCCAAGACACTTAGGCCAATGGCTGTAAAGGTTAGGAGGGAACTACAACTAAAACCCTAGTGACGGATTCGTCTAAATGTATGAAATTTAGGCTAGAAATAAATCAGACAGATAGTCCTCGTCGAGATAAAATGATGCGCCAAGTAGTGACTAAGTCAAGTAAAAAATACAATAGCAAAGGAGATTTCTTCATATAGAGCCTGCTTGCACCTTTCTTCACTAGTAGCATCACCTTTTTATCTGCAACCAAAACATTCAAAGCCATTTCCAGTTTCATCTTGAAACGTAGAGAAGAGGAAAGCACCTTTAACTAGAAAGGTATAAAGGAAAAGCTCATCTACGCAATGGTGGAACAAGAGCAATCCTCAAAGTATTCATTTTATAGGAAATATTGCGTATGTTCCAACATGGAAGCTTCAAGTCCCTAGGTAGGTTTATAAACAGGGAATCCAAAACAAATGGAGAAACCTCATAGTAGGCTTCCAGATAATAAATTAGCAATGTTGAGCTTTACTACTTCTCCTTAAGCATTTTAATTATACAAAACAATCTGGGATGTGTCTGCACATCATTCAACTCACCCACATATCACATGCATTGTACATTACAGATATGATCTTGCATTTATGTTAACCTTGCACTAATATTAATCTACTAAGTATCATCATAGCTGATATATATGAAGAGAATCAAGCAACTGCGCCTTAAGAAAGAGTAGATTTTAAAAATAGATGGTGAGATTATCTTGCAACATCTTTGACCGACTCTATAATGTCCCCCCTCACAATCTCTCCAAGAATCCAAGAGCCCGTCCTTCTACCATTTTTAGTGTTCTGTTCTACTTGGAATATGTTCTGGACAAGCATTTTGTAATAATCCTAAATTTTTTTTAGCTATAAATAAATAAAAAAATAAACAAATAATAAATATAATATTTTATTTTTTTCTTTAACTCTTACACCTTTCAATTTCTTTAACCTCCTAAACCTTTCATCTTCTTTAACCTCCAAACTTTTCATCTTCTCCATTATTTCAATAATAAAACTTCCATCTTTAATTCTCAAAATTAAACTCTCTAATTAAATTAAAACCTTTCATATTCTAAACCCTCCAAATTAATGTAAGACATTTCAAATTCCATAACCCCTCAAACTCTTGAAATTCTATAACACTTTAAACCTTTTAAATTCTATAACTCTCAAAATCATTCACATTCTGTAACTACTAAATCTAATCCTATATAAACCCCTAAATCAAAACACATTCGACTTATTCTAAAAATTATTCTCTAATATTCTAATCTCTCTCTCTCATCTCATCCGAGCCACCTTCAAAACTACCGCAGGAGCCACCGTCAGAGCTGCCACCACTTCACCGGAGAAAAGTATCTCCTTCCATTTCTTTCCATAATTTAGATTTTCACATTTTGACAAGAGGTTAGATATTATTTTTCTTTTTCTTCTTAGGTTAAATTATTTTAATGAATCATAGGTTAGCTCTTTTACTACTCAATAATCCTAAAAAGAATATCCATCATCTTATAAGCCCAACAAAATGGAGCCAAACCTATTTTCTAATTTCAAACCCGCTTAATACTAAAATCAATTTAGAGTATGTTATAAATATTAGAAAAATCCCTAAAAATCATCTAAATTCATATTAATCTGTTTTTAATATTCTTAGAATATTTTTAATGTGTAGACTCTATTGAGCAATATCGGGAAACAAAATCCAGGTGAATTCATTTTTGGACTCACTAATCATACTATTTTATATACCTGATGTTTCAATCATATTATTTATTTTGTGTAAATTGATTTGTTATTTTGTAGGAATTTATCAATTACTTATTATGTTTCTTGTCATCAAAAATCTATTGTCAATTGTCATTAAATTTAAATTACATAGTATAGTTAGATTTTAGAATAATCATATATACAAACTTGATAAATCACATAAAAGTTATATTCATGAAAAAATACTATTTGTGATATCATTTTGTATCGGTGTCTAGAAAAGTTGTTTTGTATGTTGGTTCTCTAATTAAATAACGTGCATCGCACAGAAAACCTCTCAGCATCCATACACTTGCCTGGCCGATATATTTATAATGTCTCAAATCATTGACTCTTAAATATAGTTAATTGTAATTTATTAAATAAAGCATAAACTGAACGGACTCTATAAATCATGTTGTTAACAAATTAAGAAAAATCCAATTGAAATATTGTACCTGATATAATCAATATACTGTACTATACCTAAATGACACTGGATTGGAGGAGAAACTGAATGATGGAAATATACTATGTTTCGGTTGTAAACTTGTTAAGTTGTACAACTGAATATTTCACACACCATGGGTGCGTGATAATTTGCTGGATCATACCTGACTATAATTTCTGTTTACCTGACGGCTGGTCCGACTCAGTACCGGACAATCCTGTGACCATTTTCTAGGTCTGTACGGGAAACAATCGAAACAGTTATATCCCATCAGTTAGGTTTTCCGATTACATGACATTCTAAACAAAAAATATCTCTGTTATAAAGTTGACTTCACTAAAATGACATTAAGATAATCTAAATTAATTAACATTATTATTACAGACATCTCATTCCATATTTTCTAAAACTTGTATTATTATTATATTTGGACATAACAGCTATATTTAACATTGTTTCTGCGTATTTTATTTTGGTCGCAATCTGACGACCTGGGTGTGCATGCCCAGATTGATCGATGGACACGCCAAAACTGATGCAGGATCTGGTGTACTTTAAAGATCAGATTGAACCTCAATAATGGATTAGAGATTCCCAGTTTCCTTTTGTTTAATTTTATTAAATTTTGTTTCAATTGTATCTAAACTTCATTCCAATAAATGAAAAGTCAAACTTTTATTGAATTTTTCTATCGTAAGTACTGAGTATTATTGTGGCAAATTTATTGAGATTTTAGCATATTCAAACTGAATATGTTGCCGGTACCTGTTACACGTGCTCGTATACCGTATATCGGGAGCGGGACATGACACATTCAGTATTCAAGGGAAGAAAATGAAGTGCTCTTCTTCCCTCTCTTCATTTACTCTTTACCTCCCTAGCATCCTTCATTTTTTACCCCAGTTTCTTAAAATATATGCAGACAATTGTGAACAAGATTCAGCATTCTCAACTCAATGCAAAGACTTGAAAGACCACAGTGATGATAACCCCATGTTATTTTAATTCTTCTTTGTTTTCTCATTATTTATACTTTTTTCACCCATCTTATTGCACATATTATTGTTACCACTTGATCTCCCAAGTCCCAAATACATTCATGTTCTCTAGGGTGATTCATTGTCCATGTCATCTTTGCTTTGTTTTCTCAACATGTGCTCCTTATTTCATCATGAATTGTTTTGGTAGATCACTTAAGTTGCTGATCCAAATAGTGTCGAGTTATAGGATAAGCCTTGTGTAATAATCCTTATTTATTTATTTTTTTCATAATTAAATTAATAACAAATAAACATAATAATTTAAACTATTCATCTTCCCTCTTTTTAAACATCCCAAATTCATTCATTTTTCTAACCTTTTAAATTCTATAACCCTCAAAACCTTTTAAATTCCATAACTCCTCAAATCCTTTGAATTCCATAACTCCCTAAACCCTTCACATTCTATAACTCCTAAATCTAACACTATATAAACCCAACCTCTTTTCTAAATTCAATCTTACACTCATCCTCTTAAAAAAAAAAAAAATCTCTCTCTCTCACTTTGTTGGAGCGCCTCGTCGGACCGCTGTCGTTAGCCTCGCCGAAGTTTTGACAAAGAAACTCCTATTTCTTTCTTCTCTTGCTCTACTATTTGAGGTTAGTATTAATTTCTTAAATTTCTATTGCATTTATTTAATTAGACCATAGGATTAGCTCACACCCTATCTAACAACCCTAATAAAAAAATATCCACCATCTTATAGACCCAATAAGATTGATTCAAATCCATTTATTAATTTCAAATAGAATTTAGGGTGATCCTACAATTTTAGGCCAAAACATTATCTATAAATCAATTAGGAGATTCTTCTCAAAAATAAATATAAAATAAAATAGGAAGGAAATAATTTATCATTTAAATAAAATCTTTATATGCTAAACTTATCCAATAAATCCAACAAACATAAAATCAAACAAAAACATAACCATATAAGAGTTGAATTATATTTTTGTTAACATAAACTTCAAGATTAGTATTAATCCAGCATATGTCCAGCTGAGCCCACCTTACACATCCTATAAGCCTCTCTTGCCAAACAAATAAGATTATAGTTCGATGAGAATTAACCAATTCAAATGTTTACAAAATATGTAACTAACAACTTATTAGGACAATATTAGAAGTTAATTTTCTACACTAATATTATTTAACTTTAAAATTAATACTAAGTGCTTTATGAAAATTAGAAATTCCCTAAAAATCACCTGAATTTATGATGAATAATTTTTAACAAATATATTATAATTTTATGTGTAGATTGCTTCGTGTGATTGCCAATTGGTAGACCTTCGCAAATCGAGGTGAGTTCTTTTTGGACTCACTAAACATGCTAATTTTTCTTACAGAAATATTACTTCAATTATATCATCTAAATTTGTGATTACAAATACTATTTCTTTATATTGTTAGAATTTAATTTGTAGAAGCTAAATGCGTTATTACAAGTGCAATCATTGACATATCTGTTATTTCTTTATGATGTTAGAAATTAAATGATTACTTGTTAAATTACAGCCTGTAGTTAGGTTTTTAATAAATCATGAAAAAAGCTATAATCGTGGAAACATACTGTTTGTGATATCATTCTATATCGGTGTCTAGAAAAGTTTTGTATGCTGGTTCTCTAATTAAGGAACGTGCAATGCACGGAAAACCTCCCAGCATTCATACACTGGCCTGACCGATATCTGTATGATATCTCAAATCAGTAAATTCTTGATATAACCAATTGTGATTTATTGAATAAAATATAAAACGGATTCTATAAATTATGTTGTTAACAAATTAACAAAATCTAATTGAAATATTGTACCCGAAATTCAATATACAAGTTATGAAAACCAGAATTTAGACATGCATGTACTATACTTAAATGACACTGGGTTGGGGGAGAAACTGAGTGATGGAAATATACTCTGTTTCGGTTGTAAACTTGTTAAGTTGTACAACTGAATATTTCGCACACCATGGGTGCGTGATGATTTGCTGGATCATACCTGACTATAATTCCTGTTTGCCTGACGGCAGGTCCGACTCAGCACCGGACAATCCTGTGACCATTTCCTGGGTCTGTACAGGAAACAATCGAAACAGTTGTATCCCATCAGTTAGCTTTTCAAATTACATGACATCTTAGACAAAAATACCCCTATTATAGAATTGACTTTACTAAAATGATAAACTTGCTATGATTGTGACCATACTAAAAGATATTTGCTTTAACCTGTCACTTAATATTATCGTTAATTATGGATTTAATGTTTTTCTAAAACTTGCATTATTACTATGTTAGACATAATTATTACATCACATTTTTCTGTATTTATTGTGTTGGTCGCTATCTGACGACCTGGATATGCATGTCCAGTGACCGAGTTGAACCCTGTTGATCCTACCGCGGAAGACATAGAGTATGAAGTGACCGAAGATCGGTAGTTATCATGTACTTAGTTTGTATTAAATGCAGACTTTTCATGTTCTTGAACCTATCATTCCTTAATGGATGTTATCTAAAGTTATCAAGTATCGTCCTTCTGTTTTCTTTATGTAATAGACTTCATGGATCAATGAATGTCAGTTTATTTATCTACGTGTATTTATTCTTTGTGACTGTGATATTATAATTGAGGCTTTAGCATATTCAAACTGAATATGTTGCCGGTACCTGCTACACGTGCTCGTATACCGTATATTGGGAGCGGGGCGTGACAGGTATTTTAGTGGTATCAGAGCCAGGTTCAAAAATGAGTTGACCCAACGAGGTTGAGTTAACTTGGAATTGATCCTAAGCTTGAGATCACAGCCATATGAATAAATGTAGATATTGAAGATTTCATTACCATATCTCTTGATTCAAACTTCCTTTGATTCTATTTTTCCTTATCTTCTTCAGTATGATGGCACAAAATAATGAATCTGAATCGAACTCGAACACTAGCTCAATTAATGCCGCAGAGATGTTGGGAGTACTTCGTGGAATGATGGAAGCACAACAACAACAAACTCAGATGATGCGTACTGGAATTACGGCAGCATTAGAACAAATCAATGCGCCTCGACCACAACGAGTTGGGAGCATTTCTGATTTTCGACGCCTTCATCCTGCAACTTTCTCTGGAACAGTTGGACCACTTGAAGCTGAACAGTGGTTGGCCGAGATGGAGGATCTTCTTACAGCTGCACGAATTCCTAAGGAGGATAAGGTTGATGTTGTGAAGATCCAGCTGACGGATGTAGCTAGAACCTGGTGGCAAGCTGAAGGAAACCGACTGGAACAACCAATCGTATGGGAAGATTTTACTAAGAGTTTTTACACAAGGTTCTTTCCAAAGGCAGCTCGAAGGGAGATGGAACAACAGTTCATCAACCTGAAACAAGGAGGAAAGTCTGTAGAAGAGTATGCAGCTGAATTTGTCCGTTTGAGCCGATTTGCACCATACATGGTTGTTGATGAAGAAGATCGAGCTCATCGATTCCAGCAAGGTTTAAGATTGGACATCCAGAAATATTTGGTGTCTTCCAAACTTGAGACTTATGCTGATGTGATTGATGCCGCAAGAGGTGTAGAGCAAGTTATTAATAAAGAGAAGCGAATTCAAACAATATCGAAGAGGTCTTTCAATCAAGTATCTGGAGAATCTATTTCCAAAATGGGTCCTACCGAGAAGCGACCTTCCATCCCTCATCCTCAAAAGCTCATATGCAACTTCTGTCAGAAACCTGGTCATCTCAAGAAGGACTGCAGAGCTGCTAATGGACTATGTTTGGCCTGTGGATCGGCTGAACATACTTTGATGAATTGTTCGAAGAGGAGAATTAGTGAAGAAATGTCTCGACCTGCTATTCCCCCACAACAAAGGAATGCAGGGCTCAATCAAGGCAGACAACCTCTTACTTCTCAAAAGAAAATGTTCCAGCAAGCTCTGAAAAATAAGGGAGTGGACCATGGTCAGAGTCAAGCTTTCAATCTCACTGCGGAACAGGCTGAAAATTCCAATGAGGTGGTGACAGGTACAATTTTAGTACATGGTACACCAACTTTTACACTATTTGATTCTGGAGCTTCACATTGTTTCATTTCATCTGCTTTCGTATCCCTTCATGACATACCATGTGATACTTTGACATCTAATTGGAACATTAATACGGGTAATGGAGCTATAATATCTAGTAAAGTGTGTAGACTATGTCCTGTGGTAGTATGTAGAAGGGAGTTCTATGCCAATTTTCTTATAATCGAACCTAGTGGATTCGATGTTATACTTGGAATGGACTGGCTTAGTACTTTCCATGCAGTGATTGATTGTCGAAAGAAAAGTGTCATATTTCGAATTCCGAATCACCCGGAATTTGAATTTCTTGGAGGTAGTAAGACACTAGAGTCGGCAAAATTTAGAGCTAGATCAACAAGTGAAATATTCATCATGATGGATGAAAAAGATGAAGATATTCCGGTGGTGTCAGAATATCTTGATGTATTTGCAGATAAGTTTACTGGATTACCACCTGAGAGAGCAGTAGAATTTTCTATTGATCTTATTCCCGGTACGGCGCCTATATCTAAAGCACCATACCGAATGGGACTAGTAGAATTGGCAGAAGTGAAATGTCAATTGACGGAGCTTGAAGATCAAGGATTCATTAGACCCAGCACCTCGCCGTGGGGAGCATCAATCTTACTTACGGGAAAGAAAGATGGGAGTAAGAGGCTTTGCATTGACTACCGAGGATTGAATCAAGTCACGATCAAAAACAAATATCCTTTGCCTAGAATCGATGACTTGTTCGATCAACTCGGGGGAGCTAAAGTTTTTTCTAAGTTGGATCTCAAGTCAGGATATCATCAAATAAGAGTCAAGAAGGAAGATATACAGAAGACTGCTTTTCGAACTCGATATGGCCATTATGAATTTCTAGTAATGCCATTTGGAGTGACAAACGCACCGGCTGTATTTATGAATTTGATGAACCAAGTGTTTGCTCTATACCTGGACAAATTCGTAGTTGTGTTCATCGATGATATTTTAGTATACTCCAAAAATGATGAAGAGCATGCCGAACATTTGAGAATTGTATTGGAGACTCTTCGAAAAGAGAAACTCTACGGCAAACTTAGTAAGTGCGAGTTTTGGCAGAAAAGTATATCTTTTCTGGGACATATCATCTCTGGAGAAGGAATCTCGGTTGATTCGCGTAAGATCGAAGCAGTGAAAAACTGGCCTGTCCCGAAGAATGTGTCCGAAGTTAGGAGCTTTCTTGGATTAGCTGGTTACTATCGAAAATTTGTTCAAGATTTCTCGAAGATCGCAGGACCCTTGACCAAGTTAATGAAAAAGGATGAGAAGTTTGTGTGGTCAAGTGAATGTAATGAAGCTTTCGAAGAGTTGAAGATTCGACTTACTTCTGCACCAATTTTGGCGATTCCAGATGGAATAGGTGGAATGGTAGTATTTAGTGACGCATCTGGAAGAGGACTAGGATGTGTGTTAATGCAACATGGGCGAGTGATTGCTTATGCATCTCGTCAATTGAAGTCTCATGAGAAGAACTACCCAACGCATGATTTGGAGTTAGCAGCAGTAATTTTTGCTTTAAAGATTTGGAGACACTACTTGCTTGGAGATCGTGTGGATATTTATACTGATCATAAGAGCCTTAAATATGTTTTTACTCAGAAGGAGCTCAACATGAGACAAAGAAGATGGTTAGAACTAATGGCAGACTATGACATCAACTTACAATATCATCCCGGTAAGATTAATGTAGTTCCTGATGCTTTAAGTAGAAAACCAATGGCGCTGTATCTTACCCAGCAAAAGAAGTTGCTCGAAGAGATGAGGAGGCTAGACTTAGAAGTCATCTTGCCAAAATCAAAAATACAATTTATGGCCTTACAACTCCAATCATCATTAGTTGAGAAGATCAAAGAATGCCAGAAAGACGACCCCAAACTACAGAAATTTCGAAGTGAAGTTGAATCTTGACGGAGATCAGACTTAAACATTCATGCTGATGGATCACTTCGATTTAAGAACAGACTTTGTGTGCCAAAGGGAAATGTTCGAGAAGAAGTTCTTTCGGAAGCTCATAGTTCAACATATTCAGTACATCCGGGAGGCACGAAGATGTATCAAGACTTGAAGCAACACTTTTGGTGGCACGGAATGAAGAGAGAAATTGCTCGATTTGTATCCAAATGTTTGGTATGCCAACAGGTAAAGGCGGAACATCAGAGGTCACCGGGACTTTTGCAACCTTTGCCAATACCCAAATGGAAATGGGAGGAAATTACTATGGATTTCGTTACGGCCTTGCCGCGAAGTCCTAAGGGTAATAATGCTATATGGGTTATCGTGGATCGTCTCACAAAATCGGCTCATTTTATCCCATTTCGTGTTGGACAGTCGACGGAAACATTAGCAGAGAAATACATGCATGAGATTGTACGACTTCATGGTGTTCCAATCAGTATTGTATCAGATAGAGATACTAGATTTAGATCTCATTTTTGGAAGAGTTTGCAAGAAAGTTTGGGATCTAAACTTAAATTTAGCAGTGCTTATCATCCTCAAACTGACGGACAATCAGAGAGAACTATCCAAACTTTAGAGGATATGCTTAGAGCATGTATGCTAGATTTTGGTAGGTCTTGGGAAGATCACCTTCATCTTGTTGAATTTTCTTACAACAACAGCTATCAAGCAAGTATCAAGATGGCGCCATTTGAAGCATTATATGGAAAGAAATGTCGATCACCGGTTTATTGGGACGATATTGGAGAAAGAAAACTTTTGGGACCAGAGATGATTACTCAAACAGTGGATAAGGTCAATCTGATTCGTAAACACCTAAAGGCTGCTCAAGACAGGCAGAAGAAATGGGCGGATACTCATCGAAGATTTTTGGAATTTCAAGTTGGAGATTTAGTATTCTTGAAAATATCACCATCCAAAGGTATTATTCGATTCGGTTCACGAGGAAAGCTTAGCCCAAGATTTATTGGTCCTTTTGACATTGTGGAGAGAGTTGGAAAAGTATCATATCGTCTAGCACTTCCCCCATCCTTAGAAGGTGTTCATAATGTGTTTCATATATCCCAACTCAAACGCTATGTTCGGGACGAGAATCATATATTAGATTATTCAGAGTTAGAGCTCAGACCAGACCTCTCCTATCAAGAACAACCAGTAGCTATCATCGAGCGACGAGAGAAAGTTTTGAAGAGTAAAGTCATTCCCCTCGTTCTAGTTTGGTGGAATCATCGATCACCTAAAGAAGTAACCTGGGAACGGGAAGACGATATCCGTGAACAGTATCCGCACCTTTTTGATTAAGACTTCTGGTATTGTTCTATCTCTTATTTAATTTCGAGGACGAAATTATTTTTCTAAGGGGGATAGAATGTAATAATCCTTATTTATTTATTTTTTTCATAATTAAATTAATAACAAATAAACATAATAATTTAAACTATTCATCTTCCCTCTTTTTAAACATCCCAAATTCATTCATTTTTCTAACCTTTTAAATTCTATAACCCTCAAAACCTTTTAAATTCCATAACTCCTCAAATCCTTTGAATTCCATAACTCCCTAAACCCTTCACATTCTATAACTCCTAAATCTAACACTATATAAACCCAACCTCTTTTCTAAATTCAATCTTACACTCATCCTCTTAAAAAAAAAAAAAATCTCTCTCTCTCACTTTGTTGGAGCGCCTCGTCGGACCGCTGTCGTTAGCCTCGCCGAAGTTTTGACAAAGAAACTCCTATTTCTTTCTTCTCTTGCTCTACTATTTGAGGTTAGTATTAATTTCTTAAATTTCTATTGCATTTATTTAATTAGACCATAGGATTAGCTCACACCCTATCTAACAACCCTAATAAAAAAATATCCACCATCTTATAGACCCAATAAGATTGATTCAAATCCATTTATTAATTTCAAATAGAATTTAGGGTGATCCTACAATTTTAGGCCAAAACATTATCTATAAATCAATTAGGAGATTCTTCTCAAAAATAAATATAAAATAAAATAGGAAGGAAATAATTTATCATTTAAATAAAATCTTTATATGCTAAACTTATCCAATAAATCCAACAAACATAAAATCAAACAAAAACATAACCATATAAGAGTTGAATTATATTTTTGTTAACATAAACTTCAAGATTAGTATTAATCCAGCATATGTCCAGCTGAGCCCACCTTACACATCCTATAAGCCTCTCTTGCCAAACAAATAAGATTATAGTTCGATGAGAATTAACCAATTCAAATGTTTACAAAATATGTAACTAACAACTTATTAGGACAATATTAGAAGTTAATTTTCTACACTAATATTATTTAACTTTAAAATTAATACTAAGTGCTTTATGAAAATTAGAAATTCCCTAAAAATCACCTGAATTTATGATGAATAATTTTTAACAAATATATTATAATTTTATGTGTAGATTGCTTCGTGTGATTGCCAATTGGTAGACCTTCGCAAATCGAGGTGAGTTCTTTTTGGACTCACTAAACATGCTAATTTTTCTTACAGAAATATTACTTCAATTATATCATCTAAATTTGTGATTACAAATACTATTTCTTTATATTGTTAGAATTTAATTTGTAGAAGCTAAATGCGTTATTACAAGTGCAATCATTGACATATCTGTTATTTCTTTATGATGTTAGAAATTAAATGATTACTTGTTAAATTATAGCCTGTAGTTAGATTTTTAATAAATCATGAAAAAAGCTATAATCGTGGAAACATACTGTTTGTGATATCATTCTATATCGGTGTCTAGAAAAGTTTTGTATGCTGGTTCTCTAATTAAGGAACGTGCAATGCACGGAAAACCTCCCAGCATTCATACACTGGCCTGGCCGATATCTGTATGATATCTCAAATCAGTAAATTCTTGATATAACCAATTGTGATTTATTGAATAAAATATAAAACGGATTCTATAAATTATGTTGTTAACAAATTAACAAAATCTAATTGAAATATTGTACCCGAAATTCAATATACAAGTTATGAAAACCAGAATTTAGACATGCATGTACTATACTTAAATGACACTGGGTTGGGGGAGAAACTGAGTGATGGAAATATACTCTGTTTCGGTTGTAAACTTGTTAAGTTGTACAACTGAATATTTCGCACACCATGGGTGCGTGATGATTTGCTGGATCATACCTGACTATAATTCCTGTTTGCCTGACGGCAGGTCCGACTCAGCACCGGACAATCCTGTGACCATTTCCTGGGTCTGTACAGGAAACAATCGAAACAGTTGTATCCCATCAGTTAGCTTTTCAAATTACATGACATCTTAGACAAAAATACCCCTATTATAGAATTGACTTTACTAAAATGATAAACTTGCTATGATTGTGACCATACTAAAAGATATTTGCTTTAACCTGTCACTTAATATTATCGTTAATTATGGATTTAATGTTTTTCTAAAACTTGCATTATTACCATGTTAGACATAATTATTACATCACATTTTTCTGTATTTATTGTGTTGGTCGCTATCTGACGACCTGGATATGCATGTCCAGTGACCGAGTTGAACCCTGTTGATCCTACCGCGGAAGACATAGAGTATGAAGTGACCGAAGATCGGTAGTTATTATGTACTTAGTTTGTATTAAATGCAGACTTTTCATGTTCTTGAACCTATCATTCCTTAATGGATGTTATCTAAAGTTATCAAGTATCGTCCTTCTGTTTTCTTTATGTAATAGACTTCATGGATCAATGAATGTCAGTTTATTTATCTACGTGTATTTATTCTTTGTGGCTGTGATATTATAATTGAGGCTTTAGCATATTCAAACTGAATATGTTGCCGGTACCTGCTACACGTGCTCGTATACCGTATATTGGGAGCGGGGCGTGACACCTTGGTTGGTAAATCACTCTTTATTACTAGTTACATTTAGAAGAGTAAGTTGTAGAAGCAAAGTATTAAAATGAGAGGAATAATAAGCTAAATATTTTCTTATAGCTATCCCACTTTCATTAGCTAGAGTTTTTTCATCAAAAAAGGTAAATGTTTAGATCTTTGCATGTATAGGATCTAACCAATCTCCCTCCATCGCATCCATCCACCCAAAAAAGAACCCACCTCTTCTTATATTCTCTCTAATTGCTCGGTACATAGTAACCGACTCAAACTTTTCATTATTCACAATCAAGAGCAGATTCAAGTACTCAAACCAGAAGTCAGAATTGTTGGTGTATTTTGAAATTGTGGGCAACTTTTTTTAGTTATGCATTGGATAGAGAGCAAGGAGTTATAGTATTTAAATGCATTATCTCTTAGTATGTTGAATGGGTCTAGAACCTAGAGGGTCCTTGTATGCACACAAGTTTAATAGAGCCTAGTAAAGAAAAATGGGCAAACGCATCCAAAAAATCTTAGTATGCATGTGTGCATGCGACGCTTGCAAGGAAGTTAAAAAATTTAGGGAGGCACCAAGACAGAGTTATAAAATTGAGAATTTTGTGTACTGATGTAGAGGGTGGGGGAGGGCAGATTTGAAATTTCCCCCCAAAATAAAAAAACCCCAAACTTGCACTTGGGTCCGCTCCAGCTCAAAGTAGCACCAAGCACCATGAACCCAGATGCTCATATATGTCACTATTATATGGTACTAGATACTCATATATTACTATTATATAGTAGAGTAGGAGATTAACGGCCAAATATCTTATAATCATGTAAGATCCGAGTGTAATTCTTCTTTTATCTCAATGGATAAACTTGACAATCTAGTAGCATGTTTCATGATCTACTTATTTTTCATGCTTGCTTTAGTTTCAATTAAAATTGAAGAAATCCAAATTATGTGTACTTAAGAGAGTGTCTTGGGCATAAAGTAAAGGAACATTAACTTACTGATTTAATTGATACTAACCATCATAGATAGGTTTTAATTTTCTTAGGTAAGCCTCAAATCAACATGCACCATCTCAAAGAGAACAAGAAAGAAAGAAAATGATTTTGGCTAATAGATGCTGAACTCCAAAATTGAAAGTTTTAAGTACCGCTCAAGGAAAGATGAGGGACATGGTTATGATGATGTACAATGAAGGGGAACGGGATAATTATTGTACAATGGTTTAGTACTTTTCACTTATCCAATGTAGCATAATAGAATCAAGTGATGATAGCAATAGCCCATTCAAAGGGCAGAGTATCGAAAAATTTATTTAAAATATTTGACAAATGATATAAATCGTGATATACAGCACATTAGTGATCGGATATGAAATTGTACTTGAATTGTTTTTCATCTCATTGTGTAGCTTCAGTTTGGCCCTTTATAAGTTCGAGAAATCTCATAAAACTTTCTATTATCAACTGATGAAAGTTGTGTCATTCTCTGTCCATGATTGTTTCTCAACTCCAACCATGACTTGAGAAGAGGCATCCAGAAACCATTGCCCGTGGTATACATCACCTTTTACTCTTTAAAACTTGTCTTTTAGGGGAAGGTAAAGTAACCTCAAGCCTGTCAACCCTTCGACCGAAACTGGAGGGCTACAGCATGATAACTATTAAAGAAGTTTCTCACCATTCATCTACTCTGAAATGAAGCCAATAGTCAATGACCCCAACACCGAACTTCCAGTGCTAGCTATTTTCCACTGAGAACATTTAAACTGCAACACTAATTCAAACATTATTTTTTAAACTAACCAATGTTCTAAAATGCATTTTCAATATGCGTGCAGTTGATAACCGCATAACGCATAAGTGGATTACAAAGCGATTAAATGGATTACGTGAAATTATGCAGAATATTAATATTTTAATATATATTAATAATTATTATTATAAAAAATAAATATATTAAGTGCTGTAAAACTCTAAAAATTATAAATAATATCTATAAGCATAGAAGATGAAGATAAATTGTATCTAGTGTTAGTGACTTAGTATAATAGACTAAGACTAACAGTGTTATTTGCACACTAACACAAATTTTAGACTTCCTTTTATACTAAATAGTAATTAATAGTGTTGCTTGCATAGTAACTCAAATTTTTTGATTCTTGGCTTTTGGCCGCTTGGCCCTTCGATCCTTTACCTCAATCAGTCGAAGGCAAAGGCCAAGACGAGTCGAGGAGTCGAGGGTGAAGGAAGAGAATAATTGGAGGCGAATGAGAGGAAGAAGGAAGCAGCTTTGATGGCCGATAGGAGGGGAAAAAAGTATTAGGGTTTATTTGCGTTTCTCAGCAGAAGACGAGTAGAGGAATCGAGGGTTTTAATTGATTATGAAATGGGTTATTAGATCTGCTAACCCTTTAAACGCATAATCGAGTTATGCGGGTTATGCGGGTGCATAGCCCGCACAAACGATTATGCAGAATTGGCGATTTATCCAAATCTCATGCGGTTCAATACGGCATACGCTTATGCGGGCGCATATGCGGCCCCATAAACCATTTTTTAGAACACTGAAACTAACTAGAACCCAATATGCATGAAAAGAAGCAGAACCCTAGTGATATCACCAATCCTTTCAAAAGATGTTCATTTAGGGTAATTTACTTCCGACCAGTGACCGCTAATACTCCAAAACCCTAGCATTATCTTCAAATTCTCTCCCCGCCCAGTTTGCAAGAATTGCAACTATAAGATACAAATAAATAAATAAATACACTTTAACCTAGTAATCAACCAATTCAACAATTTTTTTGCAAATAAACGTTAATTGCACCTAAAAATAAACCCATTACCGTCTGAATCTGCTGCACGACGACCGCCCTATCCCCTGACCCCTGAGAAACGAGGGTCCCACCGTGGCTCTTCCCGCCGCTGGCGGCCCAGCTGGCCTCGAAAGAAGGCTTGGGCTGCACGCGGCCGCGGACAACGACGAGCTTACCCTCGGCGCCGCCGTCTCCGTCGCCGCTAGGGTTTAGTACGGACCGGAGGTCGGAGATGTGGACGGATGGGGCGTCCTTGATGCGGCGGAGGGCGGAGGAGGCGGCGAGGTACTTGATCCAGGAACCGCCGGCGCAGAGGGCGAGACCTATGCCGAGGACGGCGCCGTCACCGATCGTGGCCAGCTGCGCGATGAAGCTGGCAGTAGCGTGGTCGCGAGAGGACATTGAGGTGAGGGCGAGGGGATTATCGATGATGATGACTCATCGACTTTCTTGTGCTTGGGGATTTAAGAAGCGGGGCGTTAACTGTAATGGATGGCTTTTTGGCCGGCCTCTGGCCTCTATTGATTTTATTATTTTACTATTTTACGATGACTTGCCGACTGGGAAAAAAATTATTGAAAATCTTTATTATGGTTAGCTGAAGAAATACAATCTCGTATATTAATTTTTTTAATTATTTTTGTACACTGTTTGTTTATGAGACTCGAACGAAAGAGTGTGTTTCGCATTATTATTTCTTCAATTTACTTCACATGATTTTTGTGTCGAAGAAAGTTAGAGATAAAAAATATCATTATTTTATTTTTTTACAACTTTAATTTTTTTCTTTATTCCATGAAAATAAATATTTTTTTATTCTTTCTTCTTCTAAAAGATTATAAAAAACAATAAAATTATTTGAAGTAGAATTCTTTACTTTTGCAAATTACTTCTTATTTTTTTCCTTACTCCCATTTGTACGCCTGAAATTTGCAGAATTTCCTTCTCATTACAAATTTACTTTGAAATTACAAGAATAAAAAGAAATTACAGGAAAAAAAAATTCGAGATTATAAGGATGGGGAAATATTGATTTTAATTCCCTTTTAATTTCTGTAGGTTTTGGCAGCGGTGGAGACTTATTTTTGCATTCCGTTGACGATCCGAACGTCACGTCGATTGATTGCTCCAGTGCCAAACTCTGGCCAGAGGAGAAAGGGAGGGAACTCCGCTCTCGGTTTTTCTTGTCTCCATGTTCCTCTTTATTGGGAATTCTGTGGACTTCACTTTGAAAACTCTGTCCCCTTCTCTGATAATTCTTCTCTTCATGTATTGACGTCATGAGAAAAATTCACGTGAAACAAAATCACCCACGTTCGGAAAGCAACCCTTAGATATCACCACTCGGGGGCGCGACGGTTGCATCCCTACCCCGCGGGTGCCACCCGCGGGTGGCACCTTACGGGTGCAACCTGCAGGTGCACCCTGCATATGCAACCGCTTTTCTTTTTCTTTTTGTCTACATAACCCTCTCGAAAGTTTTCGAAAATTCGTCGTTGATTTGTAACGAATTTCGAAATACTTTGGATTCTTTTGATTTTGGCTTTGTAGTCTTCATTGTGTAGCGAGATTTTTATGGTATACTGTGAACTATATTCTGAAATCGCTATCTTCCTTTTATTTTGTTGCTGGAGGTGTACTGTTGAATCTCTCCGATGTATCAGGGATTACTTATAGTGAATTTTTTATGTTGGCTATTGTACTTGTGCGGCCCAACCAGACTTCAGTTTGTAGCTTTGCTCCATAAAGTTTATTATTTGCAATTAGAAATATGTTTTATGTCTGTTTAGAGGCTAAGAGCATGACAGACAAAATGATAAATTTGATAGACATTGATGTCGAGCAGAGGTATAATATTGTTGTGCTCTATAGATGATAAGCAGATGTATGATGTTAACGTGCTTATAGGATGATAAACAGAGGTATGATGTTAACATACTCATTAGGATCCTAACTGTTCAGTGATTTTTAGTATGACGGATTAGTAAAAGATAGACGTGTCATTAAACATGTTTTATGGTTCATTCTATTTAGATGTTCGGAACTTGAGAGTAATGAACCGATTAAATAGAGGTATGGTTAATATGTTTAATCTATTCGTTCAGTGACTTCTAGTATCATTAAACATCCTCAAAACTCGACCTATTCAGAGGATCTGGTTATGATAGGAATGAGTTGGTGATGAATATCATATATTGTATTTTTCCTCTCATACTTTATCTATTTTTGTATATAAATAAATGCTACCCGGGTATTTTTAGTGCCTTTTTCAGGTAATTCGATTCATACAAGGAGATGGCAAGAAATCAATGCTGGAGTAGGAAATCAGAGTCCGAAAAGTTTCTAAAGTGAGAAAAACTACGGGACTACGATGTTATAGAGATGAAAAGTCAAATACAGTTAAGGAAATATAATGAAAAAGACACGAGACCACGTGGAAGAAATTTCAAGTGATTTACTCGAAATAAAACCGCTATTTAGTGGTTATAACCGCCATTTAGCGGCCAACTGTGGGCTCCACATGTTGAATTTTCTTCCCTGGCTTCGATGTAATTTTTTGGTTTTCTAATTCGGCTAGAATTAGGGTTTGATTTCCGAATCCTATATATTGGCCGTATCCTTGTATTCTAGGTTTTATGCAGTAGTTAATGTAGATTAGGATTTAGTTTGTACTAGTATTTCATTAATAAAATTAAAGTTTTGCTGAAGGGGTGGCGGCCACAATACCGTGCTCCAGAGGTAAGCCATTGTTTTCTAATTTTTTATTTGCTTTTTAGATAGATTTAATTGCTTTCTAGTATAGATTTATTTACTTTCTAGCTTAGATTTAATTGCTTTCTAGAATCATGAGTAGCTAATTAATTTAGCTTTAGGATGTAGATGAAATTAGAATCCACCATGTAATTGCTTTCTAATATTTTTCTTCTTAAATAAAAATAAATAAAGACATGATTTTTCTCTAAAAAGATTAGAATACAAGAAATCGAAGATTAAGACTTTGATAGGTTATACTTGAATTAGGTTTCTTGATAGCCTATACTTAGTGAGGGTTTGGGGTTGTTGATTTTATCTTTTTCATCGAACTATCTAAAGATTTAGTTTGTTTTTATGAAAAGTAGTATTTTTGATGAGTTATACTTGCACACCACTTGATAGCTCATGCTTAGGGCACTTTAAATAAAAATTAAACTAAAAGATCAAATTTTTATGAAAGAAGAAGATAATAGAAGTAAGAATATGGTTGGAAACTAGTGGATTCTAGATTCTAGACTAATTAGGATAACTCTCATCTTCAACCTAGAATCTTTGTTAATCCGATAGACTATAGAATTAGTAAGAATCTCAAAACACCTTAGATCTCCGTGGGACGACCTGTACAGCACTACAGTTGGCTAAACAAAGGTGACTGTTAATGTGTCTAGGTCTGGAATTTGACTATCAGAGCTAACTATTAACTTAATAGGGAGATGATTTTTGTCAGAAGTAATTTTTAACTTAACGATGCCAAAAACAAGTAATGTTGGATTTGATGAAGCGTGATTTTGTTTTTTCTGTCATAGGTGAAAATTTAACGTGACAGGAGGTTAGATTGAATTTAATCTCATGGAGAAAATTGATTTAATTTTGTATTCTAGTGTCAGAGGTATGATTTTAACGTAACGAACTTTTTTTAAGGGTCATTGGATCCATTGGGATAAGAGTAACGAGAAAAGTTTTGTTGTTAGAGGTGAAATCTTAATATAACAGGAGATTTGATTGAAATTGATCTCATAAAGAAAATTAATTCGATTTTGTATTCTGATGTTAGGGGTATGATTTTAACACGATAAATATTTTAGAGAGTCACTGACTCTACTGAAGAAAATTGATGAGAAAAGTCTTGCTGTCAACGTGACAGGAGATTGATCTCATTAGGATTTTTAACAAATTCCCAGCTATCAACGAATTTGGTTAGTTTTTACCAATCGTCATTTGCGTTGGGCTATCCATACTATTTTCCTCAGTATGATGAGATTGACGAGGATTTCGTTTGGGCTTGCATGCCAAACTTTTCATCTTCTCTTTACTTTAGCAGCTCTGGGTGGTGATGTATCCTTATGATCGAATAAGGATACTATTGTGACAAATTCTATTATGAGATTTTTAGCAAACCCTCATCTATCAACGGATTTAGTTTGCCTTTACCAACTAGCATTTGAGTTGGGCTAGCCATGTTATTCTCCTCAGCATGACAAGTTGTCGAGCATTTCGTTTGGGCGTATATGCCAAACTTTTTCTCTTCCCTTTACTTTAGCGGCTTATGGCAGTTCATACTTTTAACCCCAGCATGATGGGTTGACGAGAAACGAGTTCTCTTCTCATTACCTTGATAGTGTTGGATAGTTCATACTTTTACCCCAGTATGATGGGGTTGGCGAGGAACTTATTCTCTTCCCATTGCCTTGATAAAGTTGGGCAATTTACACTTTTACTCCCAGTATGATAGGTTTGTGAGAAACTTGTTCTCTTCTCGTTGCCTTAATAGCGTTGGGCAGCTCATGCATTTACCCCAGCATTATGGGTTAACGAGAAATTTATTCTCTTCTTTTTGCCTTGACGGCGTAGGGTAGTTCATGTTTTACCCCCAGCATAATGGATTTGTAAGAAACTTGTTCTCTTTTCGTTACCTTGATGGCGTTAGATAGTTCATGCTTTTACCCCCAGCATGATAGGTTTATAAGAAACTTGTTCTTTTTCCGTTGCCTTGATAGTGTTGGGCAATTCATACTTTACCGCTAACATGATGAGTTTGCGAGAAACTTGTTCTCTTTCCGTTGCCTTGATGGCGTTGGACAGTTCATACTTTTACTCCAGCATAATGGGTTAGCAAGGATTTCGTTTGGACTTATATGCCAAATATTTCTTCTATCTTTAGTCATAGAGACGTAAAATCCATTTTCATTTTGTACCCCAGTTGGAGTTCGAAGCTACACCTTAGCGGCGAGCCAGCGTTTCTGCATTCGTTGCGTTGAAAAGGAGGTCAGATGATTTCATTCCCTTAAGAATAATATTATTTTTGGGAATTTTTCATTGATTGGTATTATCATCCGGTCACCGTATTAATTGATTAACTGGTATGCTCCATTTGAATAGATCGTCTCTACTACAAACAAGCTCTCCTACTTTGGCTGGGATTTGCCTTTAGTTTTATGCATCAAGATCATTGGTCGTCTAACTGGCTAAGACCAAATTGCTCACTTTGAAAATTCTTTCTTACACTTTGTTGTTGAAGGCTCGGGATATTCGCGCTTGATAGAGCGCTATTTGTTGTTGAGCTTTTATGCGCTTTTCATCCAATGCTTCTAATCCCTGAAGCCATTGGCTATGTTTTTCTTCGGTGGTCATTATTGTAACTAATGCCACCCGAAGAGAAGAAATTTGAATTTCCAGATGTATAACGACCTTATAACTATACACCAAAGATAATTGTGTAGTTTTTGTTGTTATTCTTACTGTTGTGCGATAAGCCTATAGACAGGCTCCAAATTTCACATCCCAGTCACGCTGACTTGCGGTGAAATTTTTTTTGCAAAAACTTCATAATGATTTTGTTGAATGTTTTTACTTGGCCATTAGTTGTCGGGTTATATGGAGATAAGAATACATTTTGTATTATGAACATGTCACATAATTTGGTATAGGCTTTACTAGTGAATTGAGGGCCGTTGTCGTTAATGATCCGTCTAGAAACACCAAAGCGATAGATGATGTAGTATTTGATAAAGTTGACCACGTCACTCGTTTTCACTTCTCTCAAGGAGATAGTTTCTACCCATTTTGAAAAGTAATCGGTTATAACTAGTATGAACTGATATCTTTTCGCATGAGGGCGACGTGATTGGCCCAAGCCTGTGTGATCATTTTCAATAGAAATGGCCGAGTCTTTTTATGCAAATCCAAAGTCTTGAGACTGGCTGGTGGGCCCGCAAGTCCCGCCATGGGTTTTTTTAAGCACTTCTTGAGCTTTCCCTTTTGAGAGACAACAAAGATGCCATCATGTGATTTGTGCTATAGAGTTTGTAGCACCGCATCACATTAGAGTTCAGTTGCCTTTTTCTTTACTGAAGTCACTTCCTTTGGATCTTTCGGAAGTATGTCATAAGGTGCGTAATGAATGAAAAGCATCAGTCTAAGGACTTAAGACTCAATCCAACTTGGTATACTTTGTCTGACTCTAATGCTGTTTTAGGGCAAAGAAAATTGTGGTTTCCGATAGTGACGTGCTTACTCAACTCAAGTAGCAACGCCAAAGTCGCGACGAGTGACGCAAGGGCATATGCTATATATTCTTGTGTCACAACACATGATCGATGAATTTTTTTTTTCGAATTGGCCTTTTTTGATTTCCAATTGATGATAAAGCACAAGGATTTCATGTCAATCTCGTACTCTCCAGTCATCTGGTTGCCGATAAGTTTCGAATTGCCATACGACCTGAGGCATTTCACCTCTATCTACTGAGCTATTTGAAGATTGATTATGAGTGCATTGTACTCTGCCATATTGTTTATCATAGTTCAGTGAGTGCCTCTAGAGGATCACATATTTGTGGAGAGATATCAGTGCTACCCCACTCCTATCGCAGCTCTTCTTCTTGGACAATCGAAGAATAATTGCCAAGTTTGTTCCTTGGAAATTGTATTAAACTTCAGCAAATGTCTCTGAAAAAATAGAGGTTTTAATATATCCCAACCCCCTGCAACAAGTAGGAGTTGTAATGTATCACCACCCCCTGTGAAAAGTAGGAGTTGTATCCTCACTCCCCTATAAGAAGTAGGAGTTGTAATATGTTCTAATCCCCTACAGGTTCTCTGGTATCTGGTTTTATGAAATTGATACATATTCTAATTTTCTTGCAAAATTGGCCCCATTGAAAAGTACCAAAAAATTATGAAATTTACGTCTTTGATGGTATTACACGATATTTACTTCGCGTTCAAAATACAAGCTTAGTCTTATAACTGCGGACTTAGCCTAGCGTTTTAAGTTGGTATAGCCTCGTGACTGGGCTAGTATAACTTCGCGTTATACGCTAGTTAGATTTGTGTGCTAGCTTAGCCTCGTGTATTGAGTTAGACTCGTGTGCTGGTTTAGCCTCACATATTGAATTAGCTTCCCATAGTCTCGCGTTTAGATGATCTTATGCTAGTTTAGCATCGCGTTATATGCGAAATTTACTGGATGTGGGACCCACCCTCTGTGTGGGCCCATTTGATTTGTTACGATGAGTATTGTAATTCAATTGACCATCTTCTTCTTTATTAAAGTTTACGCAGGGCTGAGAGCTAGCCTCGCGTTCTGGACTTCTTTACACAGTGCAGAGAGTTAGCTTTGCATTCTAACATGTCCACACTAGGCTAAAACTTAGCTTTGAGTTTTGGTTTTTCTATGCAAAGCTAAAACTTGGATTTATGCTCTAGTTCTTCTACAAAAGGCTGAGATTTGGCCATGCATTCTAGCACTTCTATGCTAAGCTAAAACTTAGCTTTGTGTTTTGGTTTTTTTTATGCAAGGCTAGAACTTGGCCTCGCATTCTGATCACTTTTGAATGAGTTATGTGCGCTGTCTTAGTTTCACGTACTGGTTTTATACACACATGCTGGTTTAACCTTGCGCTAAGTTTGCTTCATATTCTTATAGCAGGCTTAGCCTCGCGTATTACGCTAGCATAACCTTGCATTGTACGCAGGGTTTAGCCTCGCATTTTAAATAATTTTACGTTGATTTGGTCTCGCGTTGCATGCAGGCGTAGCCTCGCGTTTTAAATAATTTTACGCCGACTTGGCCTTGCATACTGAATTAGCTTCTCATTTCAGGTGCGGGTATAGCTTCACACTTGGCTAGTTTTACGTTGGCTTGTTCTCACATTGTACACAAGCAAAACCTCGCGTTCTGGCTTTATACTTATCCTTACATTATAAGCAACGTTCTCTGGAAATAGGCCCCACTCCTTATGTGGGACTTATTTGACTACCTATGAAGTTCGTTATGTGGTAACAGATCATTTTCATCTTTATAGTAGATTATGTGGGGCTGAATCTTAGCCTTTTGTTGCTGCATAACCTAGAAACTTGGCCTCGCATTATGGTACTTTTGCTCTAGATTGTAACTCAGCTTCACGTTTTGGCTCTTTTGCGCAAAGTTGAAACTTGGCCTCTGCGAAAAGCTAAGATTTTGTCGTGCATTCTAGCACTTATGCACCAGGCTGAAACTTACCTTCGCGTTCTGCTTCTTCTGTGCAAGACTGACACTTATCCTTATATTTGGATTACTTTACACAGGTTTATCCTCGCTTTATATGTGTGTTAGACTTGTGTGCTGGCTTAGTCTTACGCACTGAATTAGACTCGTACATTGGTTGAGCCTCGCGTACTGAATAAGTCTCGCGTTTCACTTGCAGGCATAACCTTGCATCTGGCTGGTTTAAGTTGGTTTGGCCTCGCATTGTACGTGGGATTTAGCCTTGCATTTAGCTCAGCCCTGCATTCATCGCGGGCTTTGAGTATTCTTCTCCTCTTGCAGTAATTCTGAGTTCGCTTTTGCGCGAAATACATTTACTTTCTTGGCCTGAGTATCATTTCTTTCATCCTCCTTGATAACCTCCACATTTAAGCCTGGCATCTGGTTGCCGACAACCGTCCATTGTAACACTGCAAGCTAACATCCTTATGGATCTCATGGACTTGTATCTCTCAAGTCCTGAAAGTAGTGCTACATCACCGAATGGACAATCCCTTATCTTCAGCTTTCGCAGCTTCGGGCAACCCTCTAGTACACACTGCATGCCCCTGTCACTGTTTCCTGCAAAGCAATTGACAAGGTCTCATGGTTCTTCATGGAGGTGCCTACGTACTCAAAAGGCTAAATCCGTCGGAAGGCTGGAAACAGCAAGGCTTTAAAGTTTACTACAGGCCTTCACAACCGCACCGAATACTTCATTCATTGATGCATTAGTGAGGTAATCTGGCTCACACACGGTCATTATACAGAGACAGAGTGGGTGAAGTTGGGGCTACTGCAAATTATGGTTGCTACAGTAGCATTAGTCATCTGATGATAGTGAAAGTTTGGGCACCCCTCTGAAACTAGATTCAATCACCATTACCATCGTCATCCACAAGGGTAGCCTGCTCAAATGGGTTTGCTAGAAACACCTGTAGTTGTTCAAGCAGATGGCAGCTGGATCTCACAGCTTCTAGGCCTTTGTCCTCTACCATGTACGGAACCCAAAGCTGATGAAGAAGAGGGCAATGTGGCAGGAATTTTGTGAATTTTGTGCTTCGAGTAGCAAAGTATTTTTGCAGTTACCGAATGCAGCTTCCAGCTGGCCATCTGTTCGGAAGAACGCGATCTTGTTCGAATGAACCGGTTCCAAGCTCCGTGAATTGCGGAGCTCTAGCGAGGAGCTTGTGAAGTTATTCCAGCATGACATTCCTATCTAAGTGATTTGCACATTGTCACAAGCCTCACCAAAGCATCAAAATTAACTTTAAGCACCCTCTTCAAAAGAGGAGATGCAGTGAAGCGAGGGAGGCCGGCAGCCAGGCGGCTCTGGCAATAAAATTAGTGATGGTGAACTTCTACCCTAGCAATGGATGGATGATGAGATGATACTCCCTTGTTCTTGAACCCGACGTAGTACAACGTATTGAAGACAAAGTTGCTTTTGTACGGTAGCAATCTCCATGAACGGATGCTGCCATCGATTGTGTTCTGCATGTAAACCGTCCACGAGTAGGCCATCCATGGTCGGTGCAGGAACTGCCCACCACACGCCAATCTCGATGTCTTTCTCTGCTAGGCATTTCATCGAACAAAAAGCGGGTGAATAAAATCTGTGCTCAAAGCCAAACATGGCTTCGTATATGTCTACACATTCGTCATGTGAGCATGGTTCTACGTGTTGTGCGAAGCATTCAAACGACCTCCATTATACAAAATGCAAGATGGAACCACAATGATTAACCGCTATTGTGTCGGCAACTATTTCACCACATGAGATATTGCTGAAATCCTAAACCCGATGGAGAGAACTGTAGTAGTTACATTGCTCAACTGAGATCTCGTGGATGGTTTCTCCAAATTCGTCAAAGAGTTGTACGATCAATGGGCACAGTGATTGTTGATCCCATATTCGAAACCAAAGTGAATGATTGGTTCCATTGTTTGCCTTCACATCAATTGTTGCAATTTCCGGAAGTGGAGTTGACAAAAACTCCTGCTTGAGCTTATGCAATTTTTTTTTTCAAGTGGGTGAGAAACCCAAATGAACTTGTTCTCCCTCAAATATGTCCCAAATTGAGCTTCAAGGAGAAATCCAACTTGCCGAAAGTGAGAATCGGTCGTGGCCTCCACCGCATACTTAGTGATCAAAGATCCATTTCAAATTGGGGAGTTTCCAAAGGAGCACACCATTTTTCCTAGTGAGCCCGGGTTTTTAGTTGGAAAGCGGACTCACCAGCAAAATTGGCGTGCTCCTTTGGAAACTAAACACCTTGTTGACTGATGTCAATGGGTGCAAAACGCTTCAGGCCACTTCAAGCCTTCTTCTTCCCTTTTCAAAATATGGATGATCAGTGATTTCCCCACCAGGGCTTGCAGGTAATTGAGAACACCATACACATTCCACGCCTGATCGAAGTGCTTGAGGAGCTGGATTTGTCGGACTTCATCTTGAAGTTGGCCCGGTGAGTGGAATCACCAGCCTTGGACGAGAAACCGTCAGGGCTCCACATGCTGAACGCCTCGAAAGCAACAGCAGTGCGAACAACTTCAAGGCCTTGAAGTTCATCCTCCCCAAGAGGGCAACTGGGATCAGAGCCACCATGATCGGCGCAAAACAAACTGGAAGTAGACGGGAGAGGCTGCAGGGTATGCCTCCGCAAAGCCCTGGGCCAAGAGGTAACCGTCGGTGAGGGCCGAGAGGTAACCGTCGGTGAGGTCAACGGTTTCACCGCGGCAGTACTGGTCCGACATGGCGGAGACGATCTTGACGATGGCTGATATTATTTTGATCCTACTTCTTCCTTTCATCTGCAACTTCTGCAGCCTTGGCACTTTCTGGCTTTGTTGAGTTCATAAGTCGTGAAACGGAAGTTGTATACTTTTTTTTAACTTCTCGCTCATTAATGGAAAGGGCTAGGTGCAAAGAGAACAGAATCTCATGCTATAATCTTCCGCTTCTTATTTTCAGCAGAATTCTTGTTGTAGGCTTAGCTGTCGTTCGAGAACAGACACAAGATCTGGAAGAGCTCGAATTTTGGAGGAAGAAGAGGAGGAGGATGATTGGGACGTTTTCGACCTGGGCACTTCAAACTCGGCCTAGGACTCAGTGAGGAGGGCTATGGCAGCGAGGTAGTCAGGGAAGATCATCGTTGGCATTGGAGCGGTCGGCCATGGTCGGAGGCTGAGGGGAGTTCGCTTGCAGAGCTCGAAGTCGAAGAAATTCGCTGCGGCAATCTCCTTTTTTTTTCCATTCCCTGCCGCTCGGGGGCACCTGCGAGCGTGGGCGGAACCTTTTTTTTTTAATTATTTTATTATTTTTTTTCTTCCTTTCCCGCGCGAGGGCAGTTGGCGCGGGTGGATCCCCTGCCTGCGGATGCACTCCTGTGCTCGCGGTTGCACCCACGCTGGGCGCATGTGCAACCCCTGCGCACGGAGACCGAGTTAGTTTATTTTTTTCACGTGCGCTTGCTAGCGAGTGTTGCGAGTGTTGCGCCTTCTCTGCAAGCGCAACCGCGAGCGAGCACAGCAATTGCGAGTTCTTTGTGCAGACATTTTCGATTGTAATTTATCAATTAATATCTCTTTTGCAATATCGAGACATATCCGTTGGATCTTATATTTCCTCCGACGGTCTTGATTTCTATTTATGACCACATTAAAGATGAGTTTGGATTGAGGATAGACAATAACATCGTATCCTTAATTAGAGATGATAACGCATGTATTTTGTTATGGGCGATGATGCCTCATATTTTATTTTATTTTATTTTATTTTGACAGGCGATGATGCCTTTCAGTTTTGGTGGGTGATAATGCCTCACTTTTGTTTTTCGGCTGTCACCCAGCAATGACGCTTAGGTTCAAGTCAGAGGAAGATTTTGTCTCCGAGACTCCCATTGTGGTCGCCAATTCTTGCACGCTCGAAATTTGCAGAATTTCCTTCTCATTGCAAATTTACTTTGAAATTACAAGAATAAAAAAAAATACAGAATAAAATTCGAGATTACAAGAATGAAGAATGATTGATTTTAATTCCCCTTTTACTTTTTGTGGGTTCTGACAGTGATATAGTTTTAATTCTGCACTCCGTTGATAATCCAAACATTACGTCGATTGATTTCTGCGACGTCAAATTTTGGCCGGAGGCGAAGGGGAGGGAACTCCACTCTCGAGATTTTCCTGTCTTCCTGTTCCTCTTCACTGGGAACTCTCTGGACTTCGCTCTGAAAACTCTATTCCCTTCTCTGAGAATTCTTCTCTTCTTGTATTGACGTCGTGGGTGAAATTCACATGAAATAAAATCACTCACGTTCGGAAAGCAACCCTCAGATAGCACTGTACGGAGGCACGGCAGGTTGCATCTCGTGAGTGGCACCCTGCGAGTCCAACTGGCGGGTGCACCCCGCGAGTGCAACCCGCATTTGCACCCTACGGATGCAACCGCTTTTCTTTTCTTTCTTTCTTTCTTTTTTTTTTTTTTTTTCTGTCTAC